>VWZX01001675.1:598537-732833 GCA_013399015.1 Galbula dea | reverse complement strand
CCCCCCCGGTTTTGGGAATGGGAGGAGAGGACTTACTTTATTTTACTAGCTGATGCTGTTGTAAGGAGTCTGGCTCCTGGGAAATAAAGGTCAGGAATCTTCTGTCTGCTTGTTTTGCTGAGAGGCTGCCTGCAGGGAAGCTGGGGAGGGACCTTTCCCAGGGAGTGTAGTGATAGAGCAAGGGGTAATGGTTTTGAACTGAAAGAGGTGAGATTTAGATTAGATGTAAGGAAGAAATTCTTTACTGTGAGGGTGGTGAGAGCCTGGCTCAGGTTGCCCAGAGAGGTGGGAGATTCCCATCCCTGGAACCATCCCAGGTCAGGTTGGTTGGGGCTCTGAGCAACCTCCTCTAGTTGGGGATGTCCCTGCTGGCTGAAATTGGAAGTTACTTTCCAAAGCAAACTACTCTGATTCTCTGACGACAGTGTCCATGGCTCAGCAGGCTGTCACCCCACAGCCTGAGGTCCCACACTGACCTCTTGGACCCCACACATCAGAGTTACTTGTCCCCTATGGCTGTCAGCTCTAGGATGAGCAGGATCCAGGTAAGCTGGGCTCTGCCCTGCCGAGGCATGATGCTGAGGTGGTGCCTGGGGCAGCCAAGCTTTGCACAGAGCCTCTGTACCCCCAGATACCCCCAAATGCCCCATCCAGCACCGCAGGCACTGCCGGGGTAGAGGGGGAGGCGAGGCACAAACCCAACCAGCCCATGTCCCAGCATAGAAACCTCACATCCGGGGGGCAAAGGGCTGTGGGAGAAGCCCAGGAGTGGGGGAGGAGAAAGAGCAGGCTGCAGGTGGGGCAAGGCTGTGCTGCTGTCCCGGGGACTGGGGCACAGAACCTGGGGTCGCTGCAGCAGAGCCAGAGCCGAGCAGATCCCCACTAGGTGGCGCCAGCAGCCCACGCACAGCCACGGGCACCAGGCACCGCTGCCGGCGGCCACTCGTGTAGCAATCACAGGATCATCGAGGTTGGAAGAGACCTCTAAGATCATCAAGTCCAACCAGCAACCTGTCACCACCATGCCACTAAACCAAGGCCCCCTGCCCTGCCTTCCTGAGGCACCCCCGAATGCCTCCTTCAGCCCTTCACCCCCCACCATGTTCCACAGGAGCCAACAAGCTGCATTCTGAAAACCAGAATTTGGCATAAACAGGGAAATCCAGGGGTTTGCCCTTTCCTGTGCAAAGTACAGAGAGGGAGTAAATGCATGAATGAATGAATAGCAGGAAGCTGAGTGTATGACTGCATGTGGCCAAGGCAGCTGAGGAGCAGGAGATAAGGATCATAGGATTGTTATGGTTGGAGAAGCCCTCTGAGATCATTGAGTCCAACATCCACCCAACACTGCCCTGCTCACCACTAAACCATGGCTCCCAGCATGCTGGTGGCAGGGCAGGGCTCTCTTTGGCACCTGCATTTCAACAGTCCTTCTAATACCATGGCTGCTTGGCCCTTGTCCCTCCTTGCCCTCCCTGGGCTGCCTGCTGGTGCTGGGGCTGATCAGAAAAGGGGGAAAGAAAATAACTAACTGGACTGACATCCCAGGCACAGGGCTCCCCAGGATCAGCTCTAACTAGGTTAATTAGCACTCTTTACATTCAATGAACCTCTGTCCTCTCCAGCAAACAAAGCTGTTTAGCAGAGGCCCACCAGCGCCTGACAGTTCAGCCTGGTGGAGAGCCCAACAACGTGTCCCTTGGCTAGTGCTCCTGTTCCTGTGTGGTGACACATCATTATCAGCCACAGAGCAGCCCCTGATCAGGGCCAGGTCTCTGGTTATTCTCAGTCCCATGTCAGGACCAGGCAGCAGCAGTTTGCCTTTGCTTGTGTCTGTGGTGGTGTGAGATCAGGGCAGGCAGCAAACCTCATCCTGGTCTGAAATGGATGCATTCATCTCACACTTGTCCAAAAAGGGCCTCAACCAACCCAGCCCAGAGGTGAGCTGCCTCCTGGGGTCCTAGGTGCTGCCTGGGATGTGCACCTTCATCTCAACATCACCCCACCCCATAGCATTGACCTGCTGGGAACACAGCCCCTTTCCCAGCATTTCTGCACCTGGTAGGAGGGAGCTCAGCTTGGAGGGAGCCTGGGGGAAAGGGCTGCACCCTTTGGAAATCATCTTTGTGGGGGGAGGCACCAACTGCCCCTTCCAAAATGCATCAGGTACTTTGGGGCTGGACACAGCCTCCCCCTGGCAGGACTGGGGGCTCCCAGCTGCAGCCACACACAGATGTGCTCAAGGGCAGGAGCAGGCAAGCACCAGCCTCTCTTTCTTTTGGGCTCCTCTGGCTCTCCTATACACATCCCTGGGGGACCATGGAGACGTTCCCACACAACAGGGTACCACACTTGCTTTCAGTCTTGGTTTAATCTTGCCCTTCCTAAGGCAAAGATGTGACTGGGATGGCAAATCAAAATCTTTTTGCTCAGGTATTTTTGCCTTTGCAACCACAGCACCCATGGCCACCCCAGACCAGACACAAGCAGAGGAGCCAGAAGATATTTTTCTTGCTGGACAAAGGCTGCTTTGGAAGTGAAAGCTTGTGGGGCATCTCTGGACCTAGAGAAGGGGTGGAGGTGTCAGCTGGAGATGGGATCCATACAGGGCAGCCTCCTCTGCATTGTTTCCCTAACAAACCCCTGTTTTCCTGAGCCAGGGAAGGGTCCATCTCTCCATCAGCCCATTTCATCAGGCCCTCTGCAGCAGTCTCACCAAGGAGCTGCCTGTGTGCCCTCCCCTTTGTTTCTGGAGATGAAATAGGACACACTTGCATGTTAACATTGATGCCCTGAGCCAGCTCTGGGCAGCCACAGACAAGGGTCTTTATTTGTCCTTCACAAGACTTTAACAAGAAAAGAAGCAGGAAAGGATCATGTGAGCTGTCCCTGGGGAAGGCTGGAGTGGGGACAAGCTGCAGGCACTGGCAGGGACATGACTCCACTGTCAGCATCCACAGGCAGGGTCACTAGCCTCCTCCAGCCCACATAGTAACACTCCCATGATGCTATTACATCAACCCAGCACACCACTGGCAGCAGGGCAGAGCTGCCCTGGGCAGGGCAACCCTGTCAGCCCCATCCCACCACCCTGCCACAGCCACCCAGGGCCCTGTGAGACCTTCATCCAAGGAGCAAATCAGCAGGCACTGCTCTGCAGGCAGGCCAGGAGCTCCAGCTCTGCTTTGCACCATCCTCCTCCTCCCATGAGCTCAGGGTTTGGGCTGTGCAGAGCTCCCCAGCAGCAGCCACAATGAGCAATTCTCTTTGAAGATATTTAATGCTCTGCTGTGCAGCAGAGAGGAATAAGCCAGTTCTCTGCTCATCTCTTTGGCTCTCTCCTGAGTCCTAGATGCCACTGAGAGGAACTGCAAAGAACTTAGAAGGAGGAACAATGGCAAATGCCATCCCCTGGGACAAGAAAACCTTTCTAGAGTTAAGCAGCAGCTCTCTTCCCCACTTGGGTTGAGGCAGGATCTTGCCAAGTGGTAGCTGATGCTGCTGCTGCTGCCCAGGACTTGTGCAGAGCAGTGGGAGGTTGGAGCCAGAGCATCCCAAGCCCCAGGCACAGCCCAAGTGATGGTCCTGTGGCTGGCACCATGCAGACACGCCCCACAGCAGGAACAGCATGGCCAGAGGGAGCACTGCTGTGAAGGCAGACACATCATACTGCTCATGGTGCCCTGGCAGTTGCAAAGGGCAGTGATGGCTCTTTGCCTCCTGAAAGAGAAGAACAAAGGTGTTGAGGCTCAAAGGCTGTGATGACAATTCCATGTTTGCATTGCTTCACCCTCTGAGATCAGCCTCACTGGGGGCAGAGAAGCACTTGTGGGTCCAAGTTAGACCTGTGGGACACTGTCTGGGTGTGGATCTGAAATAGCATTCTTGGAGATGGTGCTGGACCCCTCCTGGAGTGGTGCAGGAGCAGAGATCTGTTGCAGGAATGTGGCCTAGGTGGCTTGGGGACTGGATGCTGTGACTTGCAAGGATCCTGGCACAGATCTGCAGACCCTGCACAGAGTTGCAGGAGGAGGAGGATGTGGGTTACTTAAGGCTAGGAGAGTGGTCAAGATGTAGATATCACACAGTGCTGGGTTCTTGGAAAAGCTGCTGTGTTTTTGTGACCTCCTGGGGACCTGGCAGTGCCTGCAGCTGCTCTAGGACCTCTGTGGAGACTGGCCAGGAGATTTAGTCATCCACTCCTCCAGTCCAGCCCCAACAGCAACCCTAACCCAGCCCCAGGGAAGAACTGCTGGATTAAGAAACCAGTTCAAGGAGCCCATTGGGGATGAAAACAAAGGCTCAGTGGACCTGGAGGGACATTTGGCACACAAAACCAACCTCTCCCAGAAGAGTGTGGAGATCCCAGGGCAAGCAGGGATGGAGCAGGAAGGGCCTCAGGGCTCTGAGTCAGGCTATTGACGTCACTGCTGCCAGCTCCTCTCATGCTGGTGGCCCCTAAGAGCCCCTGTGGCAGCCAGGAGATGCTGCTGGGGTCAGTGCTCACTAGGAGAGACTGGGGGAGAGATGCTTGCAAGCAGGGACCTGGAGAGCTCAAACCTGGCAGGTGAAGGCAATGCAAAGAACAGAGCTTCTGCCTCCATCCCACAAGGTTCAGCCTCCTGGTTCAGGGAGGGCAAAGTCCCAAGTTTCAGCTGTCTGAGGTTTGCAGCAACACAGAAAGTGCTGCCAAATAAAAGTGTTTTCAGTCCTGGAGCATGTGCCTGCCCGAGGGCAGAGGGACACTGAAGCTGAACAAGCGCCAGGCTGCAGCAGGGGTGCTCAGTGGCCGGTGTAAGCCCCTGAGAATGCAAGTGCCTTTCCTAACCTCCTGAGTCCTCCTTTGCAAGGAGGTTTCTTAATCAGAGAATCCCAAAATCATAGAATGGTTTGGGTTGGAAGTGACCTTTCAAGGTCATCAAGTCCAACCCCCCTGCAGTGAACAGGGACATCCCCAACTAGAGTAGGTTGCTCAGAGCCCCAAACAACCTGACCTGGGATGGTTCCAGGGATGAGACATCTCCCACCTCTCTGGGCTACCTGGGACAGTGTTTCCCCAATGCCCTCTGAACTGCAGGCACCCAGGGGCTCACACAGCAAAGCACCATCAACCCCAGAGTAGCATCCTCCCTGGGCAGAGCAGTCCTCTTCAGTCCTTCATCCTAAGCTACCTTAGCTGTGCTGGATGGGAGAGGACAAAAGCCATGTCTTCAAACATGAGCTTCACAAAGTGCCTGTTATCATTTTCCATAGATAAAACCAAATACCTTGGGTAAGAAAAAAGAGAGAGAGTGGGCTTTAAACAAACCAGAGTGGAGCAGGCAGCATCCAGAAGTGGTTAGAAGCTTTCAGGAGGACACCCCTGCAGGCTGTTCTCAGCAGCATGCTCTGCCCTGCCTTTGCTCAGCACTGGCACTGTGGCTTTGCAATCCCTGAGTTCTCTTTTGCAAACACTAACACAGCCATGTGTGTGCAGACACCACTGCCCTCATTCACAGCTGCACACAGCCCTGAAAGTCTCTTTCACCTGGGTCCACCTGGGGGTGGGAGCCTTTATCTGAGTCCCACCATGCAGGCATTGCACCCACCACCAGAGCCCAGGTACTGTGCCATCTTCAGCCTGGCACTGCACCAGCAAACCCAACCTATGAGGCAGCAGGGTCAGGGAAATGTCATACACATCTGGCCCTGCCAGGTCACCCTGCTCTGCTGGTTCTCCTCATACAGATCTAGGACAAACCCTCACCTTTGTTTTCTCCTGCTTGGGCATCAGGAGAGTGCTGGGATCTGTAGGATGGCAGCTCAGGAACATTAGCTCACCGTGGGGTTGTTTTGTCTGCATGCTAAACTCCTCCTGGAGATGTCAGCTGCCAGAACGTGTCATTTCTGCTCCACAGCACTGCCTCAGCAGTTCATGGACATGACAGAGTGACAAGAAACAGCATCCTTGAAGGAAGGGTTCAATCCAGATGGTTCTTCTCCAACAAACAAGTGTCAGCTAGGCTGAGCCAGCCACTCAGCATGACCCTGAAGCGGCCAGGAACGCCCATGGAGGTGGCCATGGCAGTGGGGACATGCCATGAGCTGCCCTGAAGCAGCCACAGTGACTGGGGGGGTGCTCTTGAGTCCAAAGGCAAGACTTGGGCTGTTATAGGTCTGCTCAGACTCAGCAGGTGTGGTGGGATGCTGTCTGTTCACCTCCTGGCTTCCCCTGAGTCATGGCACATCGCCCAGGGAAAGGGGAGGTTATGGAGTTAGTTGCATTGCTGCTCCCCTGGCAAGAGGCTGGCAGGAGTGGCAGATCAGCAGGGCTTTTGGAAATGACATCTCAGGCCCATGGTGGGTGCAGGCTGGGGCTCCTTCTCCCCATCCATTGCAGCAGAAGGCTTCACCAGTGTAGATCACCCTGCAGAGATCAGCCTGTTCCAGCCCCTCTTTCCCAGCACCCAGCTCTCAGAGCTGGGGCAGCTTTCCCTGCTGGTTCTGGCACTGATGTGGGTCAGGCCCAGGGGACCAGCCTGGTGCTGCTCCAGTGGGACAGATGGTACCACCAGCAAATCTCCCTCTGCTCCCACCATCAGGAGTGATACCATGTGCTCCCTCCTGCTGTGCCCTGGGGTGGGATGGAGAGCAAGACCAGCATGAATAACCACACTTGTTTCTCACCCCTGAGCCCAAAGTCCTTCTCCCTGGGTTCAGGCCAGGACTGGTCCCAGTCTCACCACTCTTTACAGTATGGGTCAAGAAGATTGCTCCCTTCCAGGTTCTGGCTGTCTGATAATGGCTAAGGCTGGTGCTTTGGTCAAGCACCAAAGGAAGGATGCTGTACAGCCTGGTGCTGCTATCACCCACAAAGTGCCCTCATTCCTGCTTTGCTGAAGGCATTCAGTTCAGGACATCCCTCTGCCCCCTCAGGATGTTGCAGAAGGGCAGGGAAGGGATGGGACTTTGGTGGATAGTTAATTGCACAGATCAAGTTGTGCCTGTCAGAGGCCATAGTGCAGTCAGGTAGGTCTGAGCACTGGGGTGTCTGTGAGCAGCTCCCCAGGGGGACAAAGTATGTTTACAGGGTACCTCTGCACACTCCCACCCTGCAGGGCATGGTGTTTGGGAGCACCTCAGAGGTGCTTAGGTGCTCTCCTCTTGGTGTCCAGAGCCCTGCTGGATCTCAGGCTGGAGGAGACCCCATGCAGGGTGAGGAGCTCCATGCAGGGGAGGTGGCTTCAGCCTTGCCTGGGCTCCAGCCCTGGTAGCAGCCTCCCTGAACATCTCTGCTGCAGCTTATGTGGACAGATGGCAGTTTGCAGCTTTGCACTTTTATTTTCATCTTTAAAGAATCTGCTCAGGGGACACAGCAGTGCTTTGCCTTCCTTGTCTCAGTTTACCTTGTAAACATCTCTTCCCTTTGCAGAGGTTTTTGGCAGCACTCCCTGGCCTGCAGCACTCAGCCAGAGTGACCAAGCCAAGGATTGAAGGCTGGGACTTTTTGCCTTCCCACGTCCCTGCTGTGAAACAAGTGGGAACTTGGCCAGCATCAGCAGGACAAGTCACATCCATCAGCTCTGGTTAAATACAGACAATTGTTTCAAGCATTGTTGGAAGGGAGAGGAGAGAATCATGTGAGTACCCACACAGGTCATTGCACAAGGTAAATGCAGGCAGTTGGTTGCTGCAGGAGGTCCTGCCTGACCCACAGGGTGAGCATGGCCCTGTTGGGGAGAAGTGAAGAGGCTTTCAAACCCTGGTGCTATATCAGCATCCCCTCCCCTCCTGGTGCCACTGGGGTTGCAGTGGCCTTGATAAAAATGAGACCTGATTTTGAGCATAAAGGAGCTGTGTGGGTATCTTACTGCTGCCAGCTCATCTCTGCCTCATGCTGATGCCAGAGGAGGCTGATGGAAGTGAAATCCATGTCATTCTCCATCTTTGAAGCCACCCAAGCACCACAGAGCTCTGCTCAGGCACTCAGGAGCAGCTCTGATGATGCTAGCAGATGCCAGGCTCACAGCTGTGCCCTCCAGCTCTATGGGGAAGGGGAGCCCTGAGCCCCACTTTTCCCCCCAGGCCCCAGGTCAGCTCACACAGTGTCCCCTGCCTTCCACTCCCCTCTTGCAAACATGCTTTTGAGTTCTTCATCTTTTATTCCCAGAGCATCATCACTCCTCCTGGCTTTGCTGGAGGCTGGGGACAGTCTCCCACACCTCTGCTCATACAGGGCTGCAGCTGCTCTGTCAACTACCTTGTGAGGGCCCTTTTCTGTTGGCCAAGGTGTTCTGCAAAGTAAAGACATGGCAAGACTCATCCTTTGAGGCAGGGCAGAGTCCAATGAGAGCAGACTCCAACAGCAAGCAAGGGGAAGGTGCCACTTCACAGCTTACCAACACCTCTTTGCTTCCTTTGAAACCAAGAAGGACTTGGGGAAACCAAGGGAGCTCAAGGGCTGGGTTGACACAGGAGGTTTGGGGAGCAAGACAGAGCTGGGCACACAGGAGCTCAGCAGGACAGTGCCTCTGGGCTGAAGGGAGATGGCTGCCACTGATACTCACCCACAGAAAATCTCTTCTAAAGATGACATGTCCTGACAGGCTGTGGTTGTGTTTGGTGCCTCTGGCATAGTCTGCAGAGTCCAGACAGCAGCTGCTCCAGCAGCACTGTCAGGAGCTCTTACAGTGATGCTGGTGAGAGGGAGGAAGGATGAGGAGTGGGGAGAGGGGGGGGAGGTCTCCTCCTCTGCACCCAAAACGGGCTGGAGGAGCAAAAGGGACAAAATGCTGAGACTCAACAGCTGAAGGTTGCAGTCAAGGAGCTGCCACCCCACACCTCTGGTCCCTCAGCTCAGGGCAGGGGACACACAGCCCAGTCTGAGGGAAGATCAAGCTCCCTTGTAAAATGAATGAAAACCTCATTGTTGTTTTTCAGCTTTGCTTTCTGACAGAATCCAGCCTTTGCACATGCCCTGAAAAGGAAGGAGCAGTCTGGCCATAGAGATGGTGAAAATCAGCTCAGATCTGGGAGAGCCTGAGGTCACTTTTGCCCCACTCTAAGGGTTTGTTTTATTATCTAAGGACAAGGGGCCACTGGGAAAAGGGGAGAGGACTGTGGCAAAGAAGCTGAAGGAGTCAAGGCCACTCTGTGAGTGGGGACTGGGCCCTGGCAGGCAGTGACAGACAGGCTCTGGCCACAGGCGGCATGGCTGAGGGATGTTTACAGCATGACATTTCCATGCACTCTGACAAAACCCCAAGCAGTTGGTTTTGGGGGTGAGAGCATCACATCTGCCTGCCTTTGCACCAGGGCGTGATGCAGAGTGCTGGTCACATTAAGGCATGGGTCAGGGGACACACGGCTGCCAACGCTGCTCGGGGACAGGAGTGGCAGCCTGGCTGCTTGGGAGCCAAGGAGAGATGTGAGGATGGCTGCAGCATCTCCAGCAGCCTTGGTGAGAGAGGGGCCCCAGCCCCAGCCTGAGCTGCAGGAGCACCCTGGGTGGTGAAGATAGGCAGGTGGGTTTGGTCTGGCTCCATGGCAAGCTGGCAGTGCCCAGGACCCCACCTCTGTGCTTCCACCTCCTCAGTCTGAGGTCTCAGGCATCTCCCATCAGCACCAGACCTTGCAGCACCCCACCTTGTGCTAATGCTCTGGATCCCCTGAACATCTCATTTCCCTTCTGCCACTGCCATGAAAACCCATATATCCACTCCCAGGTCCCCAGAGCCTTTCAGCCATCCCTCAGAGGTGCCAGGCTTTTGCACAGCTTCCGAGCAGCTTGTCTCTTCCCTTCACACTGAAGCCTCTTGGACAATGCCAGGACCCTACACTGTATCTCAGGGGTGTTCTTTCCTCTTTCTGCCACTTTTCTCCTGGAAGTTCCTTATTCATGCATGCTATGACATGTATCAGTCATCTGGATATGCACTGCCAGGTGCCCCCCTGAGGGAGCTGGGTTCGTTCAGCCTTGAGAGAAGCAGGCTTGGGAGAAACCTTATCACCATGTTCTGCTACTTAAAGGGTTGCTAAAAAGATGGAGACTCCCTTTTTACAAGGAGCCACATGGAAAAGATGAGGGGTGATAGGTAAAGTTGTCCTGGGGAGATTCTGACTGGACATGAGAGGAAAAGCCTTCACAAGAACAAGAGCCACTGGAATAATCTCCCCAGGGAAGTAGTAGAGTCCCCAGGACTGGGCACCTTTACAATTCAGCTGGATAGGTGCTGGGCCAGCTTCTCTAGACTGTGCTTTTCCCAAGGAAGGTTGGACAAGATGATCCTTGAGGACCCTTCCAACCTGGGATTCTGTGCTTATCCATGCTAAGTCCTGACCCAGTGAATGCTATTAGACTTTGTACCATTTGTTTTCATTCCTCTTCCACTTTCAGTCCCACTTATGTGTCAGCATCCCTCTCACCCCCTGTCTGCTCCTAGCTCCTCTCCCTCCTATTCCCTACCTGTACCCCAAGCCCAGGACAGCAAAACTAGTCTTGATTTGGGGCTTTCATGCCTCCAGTATTATCAGCCATAGAGCTGAGAGCCTCCCACTGCTGCCTGGACTGGTTTCTTTGCAGGAGTCAAGGGTGAATGGAGGGATTGCCGTGGGGATGGACAAAGCATCTTCTCTATCCTCAGCCCACCTGCCCAGCACCACTTCAGCCCAACATGGAGAAGGTTCAAGGTTCAGCCCCCTGTGGAGAAAGCTTGTGGTTTTACCCCACATGGAGGAGGGTCAAGGTTCAGCCCCAGGTGAAGGAGGTTGAAGGTTCAGCCTCATATGGAGGAGGGGCAAGGTTCAGCCCCAGGTGAAGGAAGCTCAGCCCCACTCAGAGTAGTGTGGGGGAAACAGGCTGCCTAAGGTACCTTGTAACACCTCATCAGTTGACCAGCTGCTGGCTTTATTTGCCCTCAAAGTGCATCAACACTGATAGGAAGACATATACTTGTGTTTAGAGAAGGCTGGGCTCTACCCCTGGTGTTACCTTAGTGAGAAAAGTTGTGCAGAGCCAGGCACTGGGACCACTGCAGTCTGCCATGGAAGGAAGTGAGCTGGAGCCCCAACAGCTTGGGGCTGCAAAGGCACACATCTGAGACCTCAGCATCACCCATTTCATCTCCTGGTGACCTGAGAGCAGTGCTGCAGAGCGTGTCACCCAATGTCACCCAAGGAAAAGCTGTGTCGGTGGCCCAAAGAGAGGTGAGCTTTTTGCTCTTGCTAATAATCCAAGCCAGGGCAAGATAAGAGATTCTATAGAAGCTCCTCCAAGCCCTGGAACAGCTGCACTAAATCCCTTTAGTCCTCAGCAAGACATTTGTTTACAGGGAGACTAGATTTTATTACCAGGGTTGTCTAGTACAGGCTGTTCGCGGGCTCCTGCCCACCCCCCCCGCAGTGCTGGCACTGGCAGGGTCCTCAGCCCCCTCGGTGGGGGGCACAGGGGTTATGGCAGGAAGCTGGGGTGTGGGGCAAGGTGGGTTTTTCAGAGCCAAGGTGACCACTCTGGCTTGGATGAGACTGGTCATCTGGAGAAGAGAAGAGCTGGGGAGTGCCTGTGCCAGGGTCAGCTTCTATTTGCCTTCATGCCTGCGACCGACTGCCATGGCTGTGACGCCAGGGCTCAGCACCCTTGCCTATGGCTGCACAGGTGACATTGGTTTCCATGAGCCTGGCTGTGGGTTAGATCAGCCCCATTCCTTGGGAGCTCCTACCCCCTTGGGAAGGGCATGCCACCAGGATGCCCTTGGTCCCTCCGAAGCAGCCAGCAGAGAACTCCTCCAGTCCCTGCTCACAGCACTGGAGGACCCCAAACCCAACCCCACCCTCCTCTCCTCTGATCTCCTGGCCTGGGGCTATAGACAAACCTCAGTCCTCACCTCTTACCTCACCAACTCCTGCCCCTTGCTGCTGTGCAATTACAGCCTTTAATTAAACTATTAACCCTGTCTGCCATTGGGGCTGTCACCAGGCAGCAGAAAGAGAGCAGGGCAGGAACTGGGGTTGGCGTGACCCTCTCCAGGGCCAGCCACCCCCATGTGCCCCCCAGAAGCAGGGCTTTCCCTGCCGGGGATGAGAGGTACCCCGCGGTGGCCCCGCCAGCCCCGGGAACAGGATCCGTCGGGCGACACGCTGTTCCAGACAGAGGTGGCTGGAGCACCACGTATGGCTCATCCATCTATGCATCAGGGAGGGCTGCAGCTCCCCTTGGAAGTGGGGGCAGAAGCTATAAAGGGTTCAGATTTCTCCTCTCACCTGTCGCTAAAGCAAAGGCCATTTGGATTTAATCTCCGGGAGAGGCAGGTTTAACCCTCTCCTGTGTGGCTGTGTGTCCCCACCCCGAGGTGAGGACCTGCCGTGGCGATCCCTGATGGCAGCAGCAGCAGACAGGCAGCTCACTGCCACCTCTTTCCTCCTCTCTCCTGATTTTGTCTGGTCTCCCATCCAGGGTTTCTTCCAGGTGGGAGAAGTGATGCTTCACCCTGCAAGGTTGTTGCCCGACCACTGCCGGTGGTGATGGGTAGGGCTGGGACACACTGCTCAGTGGAGATGGTCTCCCTGGGGTTTCTCAGTCCTGACTGTTTCCTCCTCACCTTCTTGGATGGAATGGCAGAAAACACTGCTGAAAATACAGCCACTCTCATGTACACCATGAATGTAACCATGAAGGGCATGAAGCTGTGCCCGGGGAGGTTCAGATTAGATCTTAGGCAAAGGTTCTTCACCCAGAGAATGGTGGAGCATTGGCACAGGGTCCCCAGGAATGCAGTCATGCCACCAACTCTTATGGAATTCAAGAAGCATTTAGACAATGCTCTTAGACACATGGGGTGACTTTGGGGTTGTCCTGTGCTTAGACAGGATTTGGACTTGATGATCCTTGTGGATCCCTTCCAGCTCAGGACACTGATTCTGTGAACCATGGGCAGAAACAGGAGGCAGAGGCACCAGTGGGTGGGATGGAAGCATCCTGCAGGCACAGGCTGCCTTTGCTGCCTCTGTACCCTGTTAGGGGGCACTGGGCACCCCATGGCAGGAGTCAGTGATGCATCAGCTTCCAGAAGCTGGCCCAGACTCATGGAAATGTGTCACAGTTCTGGGAACTATTTGCCATCACAGATCTGTGGCTGCTTCTCTGCCTGTGAGCAATGGGCACCCTCCTGACAGCCAGAAGAGCACTTCACTTCCTGTGTGACCCCACGGAGCTGATCTGCTCACTGGGCAGGTTACTGGGGCACCACGGCCGGGACTGGAGCAATGCCCAGCACTGGCTGCTCCAGTTATGTGCTGGAGAACATTGCTCCTGGCTTCCTCAGCAGCCAATGTCCCCTCTGAACCATGACAGCTGAGCGTGGAGATCTGAGCTGCCTGCAAACACACCCAGACACAGCACAGGCTGTTCCTGAAGTGTGCAGATTCTCTTCCTGAAGTTCCTCTCAGTGCTGCAGAGGAGCTGTGCCTGGCAGCAGAGCTGAGGAACACTGGGCTAGTGGGGAAGGTTTGTGTGCTCCTTTGGGTTCCCCCTCACACAACCACTTTTAAGACATCAAACAAGGCTTGCTCATGGCATAAGAATGGATTTTTGTTAAAGATGCTGCAAAACTTGCAACAGAATGTCAGGACCTTTATTTGGGATTGTTCAGCTCACACCCATCCAGCAGAGGAGCTCCATCTCTCCTGGGGAGAGTCCCACATCCTGGGCTGTGAGCAGCAATGGGAGCAGAGCATGTTCCTTGTGCAGAGAAGAGTTTCTCCTCCACCTTCTTCGAGGACCAGGGCTCCAAGTCCTTCCTTTGCCCTTCTCCCTGGCCCAGTGCTGGCATCTGCTGCTGCTCCCCAGCTCTCCCCCACAGTACATGGTGGGAAGCAGCAGCATACACACCATTTTCCAGTGATCTGCCCCAAACTGCCCTCTCCTGACTGCTGAAGGCTGCCCAGCCCACGGGGGCTGCCCTCAAGCAGGGGCTAGCTGGTGTTTCAAGCTTAAGTTCATTGCTCTGACTGAGCCCTGGCACTGGCTGGGACCTTGGGAACCATCTCTCACCTCCTGCTGGGTTATCCTTCTGCTCCACAGCTGTTGGCCCTGCACAGGATTGGCTTTGGGGTAAGGATGACCAAGAAACTTCTTCTGGCATGTCTCTAAGCACTCCTCGCTCTAGGCCTGCCAGTCAGTGATGAGTGTGGGGCTCCACCTGCCCTAAACCCACCCTCCAACTTGCTCCTGCCCCAAACCAGATCCTATCAATCCCTGCTGTTGTCTCTTCATCCTTCCTCCCACTGCCTCATTTCCTCCCTGCCAGCAGCTCAGGGCTGTTCTTCACCCGTGCTCCCTTGCCCCAGGTTGCTGACTCCCTCCCTCCCTTTCTCCTTGGGGTATCATGGTTTCCTCTCCCACGGGGCCTCACTGTGGCACAGTGCCTGTGGAGGGTTTGCCCCCAGTGTGCACCAGTCCCCTTGGTGCACAATCCAACAGCTCACCTGAAATGCCAAACCCCACAGGGACCAAATCCTGGCTAGTTCTGCAGCCCTGCTGAAGCCAGATGCCATCGTGGTTCCACTCACCATCTCAGCAAGTTATAGAAGTGTTTAGGTTGGAAAAGACCTTTCAGATCACGGAGTCCAACAGTTAACCCAGCACTGAGGAGTCACCACTAAACCATGTCCCTCAGCACATCTACATGTCTTTAAAACTCCTCCAGGGATGGTGACTCCACCACTGCCTTGGGCAGTCTGTTCCAGGACTTGGCAACTCTTTTGAAGACGAAATTGTTCCTCACATCCAACCTAAACCTCCCCTGGCACAACCTGAGGCCATCTCCTTTTATCCTATCACTTGTTACCCAGGAGAAGAGGCCAACTCCCACCTCAGTCCAACCTTCCAGGTAGTTGTAGAGAGAGATAAGATCCCCCCTGAGCCTCCTCCTCCTCAGACTAAACAACCCCAGTTCCCTCAGCTGCTCCTCACAGCACTCTAGACCCTTCACCAGCTTCATTGCCTTTCTCTGGTCACACTCCAGCACCTCCATGTCCTTCTTGGAGTGAGGTGCCCAAAACTGAACCCAGGATTCAAGATGCAGCCTTGAACTGGTCCTCATGGCCCAATGCAGAGCTCCTGGCATTCAGAACTTTTCTGTAGGACTCGGCCATGAGTGTTCCTATCTCTGAGTGCCCATAAAGCTCCTGGGAGTCTTTCCCTGTGGTAAACACAGGCTTTCTTTCTGTCTTTTTGTATGAAATACCCAACTCTAGCTGCCTGGCCAGGCCCTCCTGGAAAAATACAGCATTTATTTAGGCACATCCTTCTGGGCAGAAAAGGCTGCTGTAGAAAACAAGTCACTGCCTTCATCCTTCTCTGGTTTCTTCCCTTCCTCGCAGAGTGCCCCCACGCTTTGCTTTCCCTGCTGTCAGTGGACATAAGCTAATGCAGAACAAGATCTTCATGCAAAAGGCCTTTGGAAATATTCATTGCTCATCTCTTAACAAGATTACCCCTGAAATCCTCCATTGCTCTGAGGGAGATGGAAAACCTTGCAGGCTCTTGGTAACCATAGCAGCACTGATGTGAAATTGAAGGGGAAGACAACTGATGTGAAAAAATCATGGGGGCTGTGCAGCCAGGCTGTGTGTGACTGCAGTACCAGGGCAGGGAGCTTCTTACCTCCAGCACTTGTCTGTGTCTGACAGAGGCAGGGCTGCCCCTTCACCCTGGCCAGACCATGCAGGACACACACAGCCACACCTTGCAGGGCAGACAGAGGTAGTGATGTGAACCTGATGCTGGCTCCCACAGCACCGGGGTGCCTTCCTGGCCACAATGTGGGAAACCCTCTGTGGTTGACATCGCTGCTTGGTGTTTCCCAGTATGTCCATCAGCTTGTGGCTCCTTCCTTGCAGGGTTCTGGTGGCAACTGGGATGGTTTAGAGCCAGGATGGGGTGTCTGGAGCCCAGGGCCCCCCTTCCCTCCTGCCACGGGTTCCTCCTTTACCTTGGGCATCACTTCTGCTCCTGTAGGAGAGACACTGGGTGCTGTGAGGGTGAACAGATCCATGTTTTGAGGTTCTTTGGCACCTCCTGAGCTGGGGAGCTTTGCCAGTGCCGGCTGGGAGCAACCCTAGGAAACCCTGTTCATCTCTCTTGAAAACCCCTGTCACTATGTCTATCAAAGCACAAAGAAGCATTAACTAAATTCTTTTAGAATTAAAAGAAAACAATTGGATTTTGGCTTTAAACAGCTTCCAAAAGTGGTGTGAGATTCCTTGTCATGCCCTGCTTCCTCCTCATCTTTGGTTCTCCACTTCTACCAATGTTGATGGTGCCAAAACATGATTGCTGCTTGGTTCACATGCCAAAACACAACAGCCTCTGCTCAGCCACTGCTTCTCCTGGTGTTTGGCTTGCTGAGGTCCTATGGCTCTGCCACAACATCTTCTGCATCCTCAGCTCCTTCTAACTCCTGCAGCTCAGTCCTCAGCATCACCTCCAGGCTCTCCTCATGGCACAGTAAATCTCTCCAGGAAGAGCTTCATATAGGCAAGCAGAGGTCCATCATCAGGTGGTGCAGAACCCCACGGGGTGGCATGGTGCACTGGGTATTTTTGGACCCCAGTTCCATTGCCTGTCCTGTTAGGGACTCAACCTTCCCCTTCTCCAAGGGCTGGCTGAGCCCAGGACTGCTCTGTTCACCCACTCTTGGCTGTCCTGATAATAAGACTAGATAAGGATAGCTCTTAACATGGCTAAAATGGAATGATCACTGAGGAATTAAAAGGCAGGAATAATTCTTTTGAAAAGGGCTTTTGAAACCAATAGAACTAAACACTGAGACTGGTACTTTGCTATGGGAAGAAAACCAACTGCATTAGAACTAGAAAAACTAGTCCAAAGCTTAGCAAAAAGCCCCACACCTGCACACATTTAGGATAAAACCTGCCTGCAACTTTTGAGCAAGTTCCTGGTGTAGATGAACTTTGCCTATATCAGCTTCTGAAACAAGTCTAGCATGGAATAGGGAAGGTGACTGCTGAGGAAAAGCTTCCAGAGGCGATGCCCCTCCATGTGGAGATGGAGACCAACACACACCCACCTGTCTGCCCGATAAATCAACCAACTGTTCTAGGTCATCGTTCTGCTGAGGTTGGGTCACGGCCAGCGTTCCTACCCACGGCTGCTCAGCATCTGCTCGTGGAGATTGCCAGGCAGTGTTTTCAGGGAGCTTTTGTTTTCTCCTCAGCTGAAATAGCTTGAAAAATCACAGAATAACTGACAGCTGAACACGGAGCTTATGACACATGTGTTTCAGGGACATCTTATTTTTCCCCCTCAGGTCAAATATTTTACAGGTTCACGGATGAGTTGGGCACATTTGCAATAAACAAGACCCCAGCCCCAGATAAGGGCAAGAAACGTTGTAGATGACAGTGGTCAGCCCCTGCCATGCCCAGCCATGAGTCACCCAATGGGTGGAGGATCCTCAGTGAGCTCTCCTGTTGCCAGAAAGCCCATGCCAAGAAATACAGGTTAATCTGCAGGGAGGAGAAGAGGGCAGGACAGCTCACACAGCGTGACGGCTGCGATGCTGCCTGCGCCCTGTTGCCACCGGCAGCAGAGAGCGATGCAAGCGCAATGTGCAATGTAGCGCGGTGCTCTCCAGGGTTGCAGTGGCTCTCCAGGACTGAGCTCTGCGGATTGGCCCGATGCACCCTGCTCTCCTCCTCCTTCAGCACCCTCAACCCACAGAGATTGGACAGTCTGGTGCCACATGGCAGAGAGGAACTAGGATAAAAGATGAGCAGGACTTGGAAACTGTAGCGTCTGCCACAGAACAGCCACAAGAAGTTTGGAGCAAGGCGGCATCAAACTTCCCTGGCTGCACTGAGACGGTGCAGGGACAGACAGACAGACGGACAGGCAGACCAGCCACCCAGGGACACCGTTGGGGTGAGCACCAGCTGTGGAGCATCCTGTTTCTCAGAGCTCAGCCATGTCCCCAGTGGTGAAGGAGAAGAACCATGTGCGGTTGGTCTTCTTGGGGGCTGCCGGTGTAGGGAAGACAGCCCTCATCCGCCGCTTCCTGATGGACACCTTCGAGCCCAAGCACCGGCGCACGGTGGAGGAGCTGCACAGCAAGGAGTACGAGGTGAGTGGGGCCACAGTCAAGGTGGAAATCCTGGACACCAGTGGCAGCTACTCCTTCCCTGCCATGAGGAAGCTCTCGATCCAGAATAGCGATGCCTTCGCCCTGGTCTACGCCGTAGATGATGCTGAGTCCTTTGAGAGTGTCAAGAGTTTGCGGGAGGAGATCCTGGAGGTGAAGGAAGACAAGTTCCCTCCCATCGTGGTGGTCGGCAACAAGGCAGAGAGCGGTGGTGAGCGGCAGGTGCCGGCAGAGGATGCTCTGTCGCTGGTGGAGCTGGACTGGAACAGTCGCTTTGTGGAGACGTCAGCCAAGGACAACGAGAACGTCCTGGAGGTCTTCAGGGAGCTGCTGCAGCAAGCCAACTTGCCCAGTAGGCTCAGCCCAGCACTCTGCAAGAGGAGGGAGACATTGCCCAAGGAGCAGATGCTGAGGCCTCCCATGAACAAGACCAACAGCTGCTCGGTCTGCTGAGCCGGACGCTCAGGGCTGGGAGGAAGGCACCAGCTGGAAACTCAGGTGGGCTGGGTGGGGAGAGGCACTGCCTTGGCCAAAACCAACCCTGCCGACTTCCACCCCTTCCCATCTATTCCCCAGCCAGCCCACCGGGACTGGTGAGAGGTGTAGATGACAAGGAGGAGGGACTTGGAAGTGATGCTGGTGGCTGGAAGGGCGGTGGGGAGAAGGTGAGTTTCCAGAAAAGCAGGAGACATACCTGGGAAACCACCATCGGTCAGCATGCAGGTTACATCTGTGCTGTGGTGAGCTCACAGGCTGGCAGGCAGCTCCTCCTGTGCTAGGAAAGGTGGACAAACCATGGGTCTTTGGCTGTGGGCATCAGAAGGCAGCTGTGGACATCTGTGCAGCTGCAGCACACCCGCTGGTGCCGCTCTCCTGGGTCCTGTGTCACCTTGCCCCAAGCGTTCGCACATCCAACCTCCTGGCATGGCTACAGCTCCGACAGCAGATCCAGTGTCCAAAGTAGTTTTGGGTTTGTACCCTGGTGTAGAGCATGTGGTTGGTCAGTCTATGCATCTCTTTGGTTTTCTCTTCTCTCTTTTTTGTTTGTTTGGTTTTTTTTAAGAGTACCCAATAAACACATTGTGGCAAAGTGGAGCTGGAAAACATCTGGGTTTCTTTCTCCTGTACTTCATATTCTGCAGTGCCTGATATCAGTGGTTTATGCCCTTATCACTTGTGTTTGCTTTCCCTCCCTCCATGCTCCAGCCTTATCTGGAGTGTCCTGACACTGGTGGAGCCTCCCCAGATCTCTAGCTTCCCCTTGCAGTGTCAGGATATTTAGGGGTAGGATTTTCCTGACAATTTAACCACTAAAGTTTTTACCAAGCCTGAGGAACTAAAAAGAAAAGAGCTCTTCTCAGTTCCAAGCAGAGAAAAGAACAACAGCCATTAAAAGCCAGCTGATGCACGGGAACAAAAACCATAAACACATTAAGAGGAGATAACAGAAGGAGTGGGAGAAGAGCACAGCAGGGCAGTATTTACTGTGCTTTAGCATGCCCTGCACTGGTTTACCCTCCCCTCCCACAGCCCATCCCTGCTGTAATCAGCATTTAACCTGCTCAGCAGACCCACAAACACAATAAATAAAGATACTAAAGCCTGGTGGATTAAGGAATTGCCCACCCTGGTCCAGACCCAAAGGAGATGGGTATTTGAGGCCCAGCTTCCAGAAGTCCAGCTCTAGAGCATGGGGTGCCCCTGCCCAGCCCAGCCAGGCAGGCTGACATAGGATCCCACCCAGTGACCCCAGCCCCTTCTCAACCTAGGCAGAGGAGGAGAAGGTGCCAGCAGGGAGAGCCCTGGGGGCATCCCTCTTTGGGGCACCCTGCTGCCACGTCCTCCCCATGGGCACCTACGCAGACAAAATCCTCCTCCAGGGCCCCGGTGCAGGATGAGGGCGGGGGCAGGCAGTGGGGAGGGCACTGTGGGCTGTGGCAGGACCTACTGCTCCCAGCCAGCTGGGTCAGGTGGCCCTCGCTGCACTCTGTACCTTGTGCTGCCAGAGCAATGCTCTGCAAAGGCTCCTCGGGGACACATGGAGCAGCTCAGGACAGAGCCCTTCCCTGGGAAAAAGCTGGTCCTGTCTAGAAGGAACAAAATACAAAGAAACGTCACTTTTGGCAGCTGAGCCAAGCTGGTGGCACCTTGCCCACAGCAGGGCTGGCTGTGAGGGGTGCAGCCACAGGTGATGCTGCAGCTCAGCTGTATCCACCCCACCGTGGCTGGATGGGGATGGGGCTGTCCCTGCCTGTACTGCCCACAGTTGGCCCTGATGAGGGGTGACCTGGTGTGGTGAGGCACCTCCTCCTTGGCAGGACCCACTGGTCCTGCCTCGATCACCCAACCTCTTGCTGATCAGCCAGCCCCACAGGAGTTCCACAACTTGCAGGGAGGTTTTTATGCTTTAGAGCAGAGTTTCGCTGAAATCAGGAGCACCAGGGCTTGTTGGTTTACAATATTATGCCAAAAGCAGTAGAAAACCTCTTTGCAGTGTAAAATGAGGAAGCTGGGACAAGCAAGGCTGCCTGTGAGCCCCTTCCTGCACAGCCCTGTGTGTCTGGATCCATTGCACGGACTGGAAACAGCTGTTTATGCCTGGGGTGCCCCAGTAGCCTCCCCAGGCCTAGGCTGGCAGAGCCCCGCATAGCTGCCACGGGGGGAGGCTCCCTGTGCCCCACCCTGGGCAGAGCAGTAATCCTCAGGTTCCTCTCCCCTACTCCCAGCCAGCCCTGGCCCAAGACCTGTAGGGTACACCACCTGCTGCTGCAGAGATGCTGACCAAGATGCTGGAGGTGCAACGCGATGGAGCTGCAGAAGATGCAGAAACAGAGGCACTGGAGGTGCAGAAGCTGCAGACTGAGATGCTGGAGGGGCAGACCCAGACGCTGGAGCTGCAGAAGCTGCAGACCAACTTGCTGGAGGTGCAGGGACCTTCTGGAAGGGTTCACCCCCAGGCGCCCCAGCAATGAGTGGAGCCATTGGAGGAGCTCACCCAGCAGTACATGCCATCCCACCAATGCCTGACTCTGTTAGCCAGCCCCTGCCAGAGGGCAGAGGGCAGAGGGTGTCCCCTCCCCCGGGACCGATGGGCAGGGACGCTTTGGGATGGAGGGCAGTGCTTCCCAGCCCTCCTGCCCCTCAGGGGCCTTTTGGCCTTGGGAGGTTTGTTTTGCAACGCTCACATGAAATCCTGTAGCATGAGGCTGCTCCCAAACAGCGCCTGGCTCGGACGGTGCGGTTGGGAGCCTTTGGGCACGCAGGGACATGGTACAAAAGCTGGAGCTAGGAAGGATTTGTCCGTGCAGGGACTCTGTCAGGACAAGAGCCTTTTAGCTGTCGTCTCCCCATGGCCCTGTGCAGGATGCAGTGCAAGAGAGAGCAGCCAGGAGCCTCAGCCCGTGGCAACGTGCAAGAGGCCATGTTTCGCTGCAGAAAGGTTGTAGAATAGCTGGAACAGCAAAATGCAAATCAAGGAGGGTGGGAAGAGCCCTCGGAGGGTGTCCCAGAGAGGTCATCTGTGCCAGACGTGGCGTTGTGGGAGCCCTGCTCCAGTTTCTGCCTCTGCCCATCGGTGTGCTGGGGCTCCAGCAATGCTTCTCTAGTGACAGAGCAGAGCAAGGAGGGACCCCATGCGAATGTGCTCAGGGAGGTTAAAATCAGGCAGGTCTCATGGGCTGATACGTGTGTGTGCAGCCTGTGTCCAGCCTCTGTTTTAGCAGAACAACACAGCTAAGGGCACTCTTGCAGTAACTGAGTCACACAAGGGTGGTAAAGCCCTGCTTGAGAGCTAGCTTGGTGCCCCCCTGTGATGTGGTGAAGAATTAAGCAGCTGCAGCTCGTTTGCTTTCAACAAGTGGCAGCAGGTGAAACGGCTTTTCCCTCCCAGACACCACTCAGAGCTACTGAGCATAGTGTCTGCAGCAGGGGCAGCTGAGTCCAGGGATGGCTGCCTAGGCAGCCCATCACTCTCCCATCACTGGGGCTGGAGAGGTTTCATCACACTGGTCCTCTTGGTTAACCGGCTGAGGCTTCAGTATGAGTTGGTTTTTCACATGTAGGGGCCCTGGTACTGCTGAAGGGAGACAATCTGCTGGGCATGACAGCAGGGCCAGGACACGGGGCTCCCGGCCCCTCTAGGTCTCCACAGGCAAGTTGCTCTCCCTTCACAGAGCTGCTCTGTAAATCAACCCCTTGGGAGCAGCAAGGTCAGTGCCAGGACACACAGCACTGAGCCTGGTGCTGAGGCTTCTGGTGCAGCTTTTTCTGCAGTAAACTTGACCAACTCACGTGCAGAACCAAGGGCTTTCTTTCCACCCCCAAAATACCAGAAAGATCCTAAACATCTTTCCATCACAACTCTTTTCTTTCCCTTCCTTCTGCCTTCCCCATCCCATAGTTGGACCATTTTACTCCAAACTCTCCTCCAGAGCAGCCTCCAGCCCTGTCCCCGCGCTCAGCAACATCACACGCCCCCATCCCTGGGAGAAGAGCTCCGTGTGATCCCTCCTGTTCTGTTCCACGTCATGTAGCAGCACATCCTATCAAACCCCCGTGAGATGCTCCTGCTTAATTTGTGTACACAAACAATCAGGGAGAACCCTGCCAGAGCCCTGGCAGGACATGGGCTGCCGCTCTGGGATGTGCCTAATTGGTGCTGGCTGCTGCAGTTTGCTCAGGTCTTGATTGATGTAAAGCTGCAGCACAAACACTTCAGCCAAGGACACCCAGAGAAGAAGAGAAACATTTTAAAAGGAAAAGCAGCACTTACTGGTGGAGGGTGTAATTAGCTGTATTTGTCTTTAGGGCCTTGTGCTAAGCGAGGCTCAGCACCAGGGGAAACAAGGCAATGTGCTAAGTGCTCTGGAAAGAGCAAACGACCTCATGTCACATGAAGCCATGTCACAGGAACCCCATTAGGGCTCTCCCAGTGTGGCCAGTCCTGCAGCAGGGCTGGGCTCTGGATGCCCCCAGGCTACGGGCTGGCTGTGGAGGCTGCAGGAGCACCTTCAGTGCTGCACCCTGGGAGAGCAGCTCCTGCCTGGCGTCCTGTCTGGCAAATGCATGTAGCACGTGTGGTGCCTGCTTTCCTCCCTCACCTCTATGCTTGTAGTGAAGGCAGCTCTGTGCTGCACAGACCCTCCCACACAACTTCCTAGAATCCCAGAATCCTTGAATGTTAGGGGTTGGAAGGGACCTCTGGGGATCATCTAGTCCAACCCCCCTGCTCCAGCAGGGTCACCCACAGCAGCTTGCCCAGGATCACCTCCAGCTGCCTTGGGAATCTCTCCACACAAGGAGACTCCACAACCTCTGTGGGGAACCTGGGCCAGGGCTCTGGCACCCTTACAGCAAAGAAGGTTTTCCTCATCTGCAGATGGATTTTCTTGTGTTCCAGTTTGTGCCCAGTGCCCCTTGGGCTGTCCCTGGGCACCACTGAGCAGAGTCTGGCCCCAGCCTCTTGCCCCAACCCTTTAGCTCTTATTCAGCATTGAGCAGCTCCCCTGTGGGGCTGCTCTTCTCCAGGCTAAGCAGCCCCAGGGCTCTCAGCCTTTCCTCATGCAAGAGATGCTCCAGTGCCCTCAGCATCTTGAGAGCCTCTGCTGGACTCTCTCCAGTAGTTCCTTGTCTCTCTTGAGCTAAGAAGCCCAGAACTGGACCCAGGACTCCAGATGTGGCAGAGGAGAGGGTGAAGAGAACTTCCTTCGCCCTGCTTTGCTCTATGGGTTTGCACTGTAACATCCTTCCAGCAATGGAGAGAGCCTCTTTCACCAGCAGGTAACACAAACCTCATCTGAAATGGCTTCCAAGCAAGGAACCTTTTAAATCTATGGATCCATTTTGGGAGGAAAGCCTCTCTCTCTCTCTCGCCCTCTCCCTCTCCTCTCCCACCATGGTGACCTGCTCCTGGGCGCAGCCCAAGTCACAGCTGCCAACAGGAGGTAACAGCCCTTGGCAAACAGTCCTGTGCCGCGGGCGCTGCAGCAGCCCGAAGGACGGGGGTCTGAGGGGGGGGTCTGAGGAGCTAGGGGGCATGTGGGGAAGCCGGGGGGGTCTGCCTGCCCGGGGCCGGTGCTGCTCTAAGCGATGCCCTGCCACCATCTCGTGGGGAAACTGGGAATGACAGCCGAGGACATCCTGTACCATCACAGGGCTCTGCCTCCTGGGTCATGGAACCACGGAAGAGAACAACCCCATGAACCCTCCAGGCTTGGGCAGAGTGGCTGGAAAGGACCTGGGGGGAGGACAGGAAGGTTGATATTTCTGAGGAGGCATTTCAGTCCGTGGAACTGGGTATGTGACAGAAGAATGTTAGTCTGCCACCCTGGGAAAGCGCACAGTTGGTCACCATAACCATTTGTGTCCAGGGTTCCCAGTGCTCACTTGCACCTGGGTAACCACCTCCCACCCTGCAGAACATCCAGCTCCGGTGCAGATTTCTTTCCCGGCTAGAACAGATTGCAAGAGCTCAGGGATCTACACACTGCAGGACTCGGAGCATTTGCAAAGAGGATTTGAAGTACTTTGCTTTTTAATTGACAGCTCAGCTGACAGGGAACAAGTGTGCAGACCTTTGCTAGGTTAAAAAGCTTCTCAAAATCAAATCCCTCCATTTAGGAGCCTGAAATAGTCGATAAAACACCTGAGTTTGTGCCCTGCTTCTGTCCAGCTCTGGGTATCCAGGCAGGAGGCCACAGAAATGATCTGAGGGCTTCCAGCCCTCTGCTGTGAGGACAGGCTGAGGGAGTTGGGGTTGTTCAGCCTGGAGAAGAGAAGGCTCCAGAGACACCTTACTGCAGCAATTCTGTACTTAAAGGGCCTGTAAGAAAGATGAGGACAGACTTTTTGTCATGGCCTGTTGGGACAGTACACAGTGTTGGTTTTACACTGGAAGAGGGAGATTCAGACTGGATTGAAGGAAGAGATTTTTTTACACTGAGGGTAGTGAGAGCCTGGCCCAGGTTGCCCAGAGAGGTGGGAGACGTCCCATCCCTGGAACCATCCCAGGTCAGGTTGTCTGGGGCTCTGAGCAACCTGATCTAGTTGCAGATGTCCCTGCTGACTGCAGGGAGTTAGACTAGATGCCCTGGGAAGGTCCCTTCCAACCCAAACCACTCTGTGATTTTATGAAAGACAATGTAAGCTCCTGAATGCTCACACCTTGATAAAACAGGGCTGCTTGTCTAGACAAGCAAAGACAAGTGGGATTGTTCTCCTGACCCAAAGTCATGCCAGAGGCAGTGGAATGGCAGTGCCTCAGCAAGGCATGTTGGCCTCTGAGGCCAAAGGAGCCAGGTAGGGTCTGGCTGCTGTGGCTGAGGGAGGCCCAGTAGCATCTTCCCCAGTACAGGGATCTCCATTCCGTGCAGTCTTTTCCCAGCTTTTCATTACAGCTCTGCTCATCCCCAGTAAAGCTTCAGCCCTTAATCCCAGGGCAGCAAGATCCAGCTTTGTCTGTGCTGCTAGAGCCTCTGTGTCCCTGCTTTTACAGGCTTGGAACCAGTGGGGAGAAGCCAAGGTGCTGGAGAAGAGATATCCTTGTTCTGCAGAGCATGAACTTCTTGCCCCTGCCACAATGTACAGTAAAAGACTGGCTAAATCCTCCAACTCCATGTGTCTTCTCTCTCAGGTCCCATTTAAGACAGAAGTTGGACACCCAACTGATGCCTGCTGTGGTTTTGGATGCCTCTACCTCTGACTGTGAAAACAGCAAAGCCTTTTTAAGGCTGCACCAATCACTTGCTGTGCCAGGTGGAATTCTGTATTGACATGAACACTGAGAACAATCCCACCAGGAAAAGGTGATGTTTGGCCTCCCAGCCTTGTGGAAGGTCCCAGGGGAAAAAGAGACTTCAAATCATCTGCCTCTAGGCTCACTTCAGAAAAGTTTCCCTTTCTTCTCAGAGATGGTGCCCACAGTGGTAAATCTTCAATGGTTTAGAATACCTGCTTCTATAAAACATTAAAAAGAAAATAAAACTGAGTGTTTGACCTGTAAGGAGATGCAGATCATTATCTCTACCTGGAGGTGTTTGTACTAGCAGATGACACCATCTCTTACTTGTGTGCTGGCACCCATTATTTCTGGATACTTCCCTTCTCTCTTCCTCCTGCCTCCCATCTAGGGACAAAAGCAAAACTTATTTACTTACTTATTTACTGTGTCCTAAATTTCAGGCTATGAGAGTTTAGTGCTTTGTGCTTAATCTCCACTCAGTGATGAAAACACAATGGTCAGGTGCAGGCAAAGTGTTAAGCTTTACTCTTCAGGGACCCCAGTTTTAGTCTGGTCTGTGCTTAACAGGAACACCAAGGGGTGCCCTAGGCCCCATGCTGGGCTGGTCACTGGTTTGCTTTCCTGCTCCTGAGTGCTCAACTTCATGCCCTGCAGCTGTGTTTCAGAAAGGTCCTAGAAAAAGCTGCTTTCTAAAGATGCTGGAGCACCCTGGGGGAATGGTTCTGAAACAGCTTCCAGCCACACTCCCACCCAGGTTACTGGGTGAGCTGTAATCCAGGCGCTACAGGCAGCAAATGCTTGAAGAGCAGTTCAGGGAGACAGCAGCAGAACATGTAGTAACCACACCAACCTGCAAGAAATCATGGCTGTCAAGGGAAGACAGTGTTGAATGTAGCTTCAGGATCACCTTGCTACAGGCTCATTTTTACTTATTGATGCTATGAAGAAAACCATCACAATGCCAGAGCTATCAGGAAAAACATATATATATATATATTTAATTTTATCTTGGTAATTTCTAGCTGTTTCAGAAATGAAACTCACCTACAATCACCTGGGTCCTTCTCTGCTTCCCTCCAGCCTGTCCCTGGCCTTTCTGCCTTCCTCCCCAGTTTGCCTTTTCATCCAGACTCAGACAGCTTGGGAAAGTGCAGCTTTCCCCACCTCCATTTTTGGAAGCTATTCAGCAACAGAAGCACCACAAGCAATCAGAGCACTTTGCCAGTGACTGTTCTTCCTACAATCAGACTTGATCATCCCAGAAAAAAAGGAGAGGGAAGGTTTGCTTTGCCCTTGCTGAGACACTTCAGCTATTTGATGCTTGTGCTGAATCTTCCCCTGAGAACAGGGATTCTACTTCTACATACATACCTAAGTGTATTTGAGCTATATTCTATGTACCTATCTACTTCACTCTGGTGGAACCTGCAGTTCCTTTCCTGCAGAACCATCATCTCCTCTGCCTTTAGCAGAAGTTTTCTGCCATCCAGAGGGAGAGAAAGGTTGGAAAGGAGACAGGTGAGTGCCAAGAAAAGGCAGAAAAATCTGGTCTCACTCGACATCAGGTAAAATCATGACAAATCTGATCTTTCCTGCTCCTGTGGAGTAGAGCCAGGAACACATAACTGCAACCATGAATGCTGTAGCCTACTGCAGAAATGGGAGGAGTCTGCTCCTCTCCACCACCCTCAGTAACACAGGTCTTCAATCTTTTTCAGTTTGAATTCAGATGAATTAAGAAGTGTGCAAAGGATAAAGGAGCTAAAAGTACAGAGAAACTATAGAGGAGTCTGCCAGAGTTGTGAATATTATTAAAGTCCACTCTCTAGAACAAAACATATAAACAATAAACTATTTAATTAACTCAGGGCAGGCTACAGGCAGCAGAGGATGGGGGGTGGAGGGGGATGGAATGGGCAGGAGGGTACTCACCAGAAGCCAGCAGCCTCCCAGCTAGCTCCAGGCAAGGCACTGTTACGGCCAAGTGTTTATTGAAAGCAAAGCAACCTTCCAGCTGATTGTGTTTGATAACATTTTAATAACCCTGAAGTCATGACTGCACTGGGACCACGTTTTTCATCAGAGAAAAGTTACAAGCAACTCATTTCCAATGCATGAGACAGTCAAAAAAAACCAAACACGGGGGCACAGAGGGGACAACATGTCAGAGTCACTTCTAATGAGCCACTGGCACCAGAGAGGAGACAGGGGTGGAAGCAGGAGGGATGGAGAAGGGTCAGCTCGACTGTCTCTGCCCAGGCTGGGCTGACCATCAGAGGCTGGAGTCTGGCAACTTGCAGCAAGCAATAGTTAACCTGAGAGATTGGGTGCCCCCGCTGGGGGAAGGCACCTAGACCCCACTAGAACATGGGCACCTTGGCAGTCCGTCCTCCCTCAGGAAAGCTAGAGTGTGGGTGAGTGCTGGAGGTGCCTCCCCAGGTTCCAAGGGCACAGGTATGACTGGAGGAGACCTCTTGGGAACGAGGGGGAATGGGAGAGGACAAAGGTCGGGCTGCTCCCGCAGACACCATGGTTTCATGGGGACGTTACTGCCTTCGAAGCAACGCAAGGACCTGGCTGAAAGAGTCCAAGAGACCTGCAGGGAGCTACCATCGTCCTGTGGGGTCCATGGACAGGCCCATGGCCTCCTTCCAACTCCTGCTAAGGAGAACATCCTGAATCACAGACACTTCCAGACACGGAGGGAGCTGTCGGTTCCCTCGGGGCTTTGTGCCGGGCACCAGGAATCCCACCAGTTCCTTTGAGCTCAACAGCCACGGGTTCAGAGCTCCCCTGCCCTGCCTGCCCAGGCAGGGCTCCAGCAGAGATTGCACATTCAGCGTGGCTCCAGTGCCACTCTGAGTTCACCTTTCGTCCACACAGCGCCTCAGTTCCGACAGACATCTAGCAGCAGTTCACAGACAAGGTTAGGAGATGATCCTACAGGTCACCATGGCCACCTTGGATCTGGGATCACAGGGGTGCTCCACACTACAGCTGCCCAGAACCCAAATCCTAAAGGGTTTTTCAATGCCATTTCCAGGCTCTTCCACCTCCAATAACTCTTAACATATACAGATATCCATAGACATTATTGGTTTAATTCAAATGCTCCTTCACATACACAATCATATATTGCATTATCAAGAACAATAATATATCTCTGGAGCAGAAGAGCCAAAGGATCTGCTCAGCCAGTGCCACCCACACACTAGACAAAGTAACTAAGAAGTTTTGACAGTTTCAGATCACTTAGGAAAGAGCAATTCTCTTGGCCTACAGACAGAGGAGCCATGCAGTGAAAGTGCAATGGAGGATACAGTAAATGCAATATACAGAACAACACAACTTGTTCAGAATGTTTTCTTGTAAAGATTCTGGAGCCATAAGGAGAATCTTTATCATCAGGAACTATTTTTACAGGTTCAGAGATACTGGATGGCATCACAGAAGAAAACAAAACAAAGGTATGACACTGAAAATAAAAAGAGCTGTGTGAAGACTAAAGGACTGATTTTGGCCCAAGGCTGTATTTCCTTTACCATACCAGGGTGGGTACAGAATTTTAAGAGTGCATGTGCTTTACAAAAAGCCACCTCTGCCAACCTCATGGAAGACAAAAGCTCTTGTTAGCTCAACCAGCTGATTCTGTCATGGACTTTGATGCCTGCAGACAGTGAAACTGGAAGTCCTTCTTGCTACCCAAACCCAAACCAAACAATAAACCAAGGAAAGAAAAGAGAAGGGAACTCTTCTAAGTTTCACTACAAACACCTGGAACAGAATTAAAAATAGGAGATGGGAGGGGAAGCAGCTCACAGAGAAAACCAACTGTGGCAACAGCTGTGCAGCCCTGGAGCACTGGCAGCACCCACACACGAGCAGAACCAGCTCCACACTGGATAGCTTAGCCATTTAGCTGACAGAAGTTACCCCCAAACCTGTACCTGGTAATTTTCACCTGTATCATACCTGCCAGCAAACTGCAAACCCTCAGGAGTTCAGGCCCCACCACCCACAGGGCTGCCTTATTGAAGGGAGGTGATGGCAGAGCAGCCAACACTCTGGCCCCAGGGAGGATGGGTCACAGTCCCAGGGCAGCTGGCACTGTTCAGGGCTGTGAACTGCTTCATTAATCCAGTTCTTCACAAGGATTCTTTCCTTCTCAAATGACTTGGTGGAATGAATACCAACTCATAATCACTGGACCTTGGGGACCAGCCTTGCTGTAAAGTCACACTTCCAGTAGGAGCCAGCTCAGTGCCACTAAGAGGTCAAGAACTGGAGTGACTGGGGTAGGAGGAGAGCGTGAGCTCGTCTGTAAATGAGGAGACAGCAAGTTTAGGACCCTCCAGGAACCTTCTGCAGCTCACCTCCTATGCCTGATGCATCTTCCTGAATTTCAAAAGGCCAAACATGACAATACTTTGGTGTTTCCATCCTATTTTACATAGGGGCTATTTGCTCACCTCAGAAAACTCAGTGGCATTGGCAATCTAGAGCCAGAGACATCCAGGGCCAGAAAATGGGAAAGTTCAAGGCAGCCTTCAGCCTGGCCAGGTGTTAAGAATTTACCTACTGCATCACTAAAGACATGAATAAATGAGAAAAGCACAACCTTAACCAAAGAAAAAACATGATTCCTGCATCCCTCTTGGATGCCAACTGCAAAGCACTCCTGGCACAAGTGCAGGAGGGTGGCACAGACCCAGTGTGCGACTACACCTCCAGGAGGGATCTGCATCTCATCAATATGGAGAGAGTTAAAACTTCCATGAAATATCTTCACAGAGTTGACAACAGATTTTCTTTAGTATCCTCTGCAGAAAAGAAAACTACACATTATTTGAACAGCCAAGAAAAAAAACTGCAGTTTATTAAGTTCCAAAGAATCTTCGTACTCTCGAAAGCAAGGTTTGGGTGCATGTTCTTGTAACAATCACATTCTAGGAGGAGAAGAAACATTAAAAGCCACAACTTGTTTGTTGTTTGTTTGTTTGTTTGTTTTTTCTTTTAATCTCAGAGTTACAGACATCTTTTATCCAAAAGGAAAGGCCAAAAAAAAAAACAAACCACAAAAAGAAAAACCAAAAAGCAAACCAAAACCAAAGAAACCCAAAAAGCCCCCAAAGCAAGCCCACCCCCCCAAGCCTTCAACAGAACTTTTCAGCCCCAATTGTCAAAGAGCAGGAGTTTTTCTACAACTCAATGCTAGACTTCAGCATGGAGAACTGGATGTAAACACACACATACACACCCCCAGCTCCCAGGGAAGGGTGTGTGTACACAGAGAGCCAACTCTGGAGGTGGGAGGCGTGTGATGGCAATGAGATGCAACCACTCTGAGGAGTTCAGCTAGAGACACTACAGCTCGAGAGAAAAGGAGAACACAAGTCTTGAACCCAGTTTGTGCATAGTTCATGATCCTCTAGAAAACCAGCTTTTGTTAATTTGCAATCTTGCAGGACCCTTTACATCTGAGAAAACCAGTACAAAGCTAATCTTCCAAAAAAGGAAACAAAACAAAAAAAAGAAGAAAGAAAAAGAAACAAAAAAAAGAAACAAAATAAGAAACAAAAAAAGAAACCAAAGTAATGCACAAGTTTCCTGATCCAAGCAGGCAGGGAGCACAATGTTCATATAATTTTTAAAACATACTTGAAGGGTATGTTATTCCATTGTCTTTCTTCCTTTCAAAACAATCAAAAACATTGACCTTTTTTTAAACATAAAGCGATTTTCTTTTAATATATAAAGCACTCTTCAAACATCTATTTCTTTTGAGTCCATTATTTGGTAAATATGTAACTGCTACACATTAGATTAGGTATTTTCTTCTTTTCTTACTGTCTTTTTTTTTTTATTATTCATTTTATTTTGTGGTGGTTTTTTTTGTGTTTTTTTTTTTTTCTCTTTTTATGAATTTTTTTTTTTTTAAGTAATATCTTCAGTGCTAGGAGTTGGGTTTTAAAAATAGATGAAATGGTGTGGAGCTGCTCCTCGGGAAACCTTTCCTGAGACATCTTCCACCATGTGCAAGATAAGTGATCACAAAGTGTTCGCCACTTTGACGAAGAGGAGGAGGAGGAGGAGGAGGAAAACAACAACCAAAAAATAGGAACACACAGCAATGGCCAAAGAAAAGAAGAATACAACAACACTGTTCAATCCCAGAGCTCTGAAGTAGCATATCTTCATTCTGAAAATAAGTTTTCTTTATGATGGAAGTCTCTTTGTTTTGTTTTTTTTTGTCTTTTTTTTTTTTTTTAATTCCTTTTTTTATTTTAAAGTTTGAAGGAGAGAGAAAAAAAAGGTCTGTAAACAGGTGGGAGCCAAAACTCCTGGCTCCTCCAAAAGCAGTCAAAACCTATGTCCAAGTGCTTGTTTCTGTTCCTGCTTGCAAGGGAACTAGCAACTCTTTACAATTCTCTATGGCCACAGTTCAACAGGAGGATTTGTTTGTTGGTTTGTTTCAACCTTCGATTCCAAAAGGGAAAAGGGTGCAATACTCCGGGAATCCTTTCCTTGCATGAGTCCACAATAAAAAGCTGCTAAAGGTAGATGTAGATATACAGATTATTCTCCAGAGATACACACTGTAAGTTTTAAAATGCAACAAGAGTCCTTGAGTAAACATTTACACGTGAATTGTCGCCAGCTCCTTCTACCAGTTCCAGAGATTTGTTTGTTGGTTTGTTTGTTGTTTGTTTTTTTTTCCTTTTTTGTTTTCTTTGTAACATCCTAGGATTAGCTACAAGAAGGGCTGTGGACACTCAGTGCAAAGTTAGAAGCTAATAACAATTCAACATTTGACCAATGAGCAAATCAAAAGCATATACTGAATAAAAGGAAAAACAAAACTATTCCACACNCTCCCTTCCCACCCCCCACCCCCTCTACCTCAACCTGTACAGTCAAGAGTCACCCCTGGGATCCGTTCACTGTCTGTACCGATGGCAAATCTCTCACTTCACCCTCTCTGATTATTGGCTCCGCCTCTGGTAATGTGCATAATAGTCACAGGCTCATTTAAATAGGCTNTTTGAAGGAGAGAGAAAAAAAAGGTCTGTAAACAGGTGGGAGCCAAAACTCCTGGCTCCTCCAAAAGCAGTCAAAACCTATGTCCAAGTGCTTGTTTCTGTTCCTGCTTGCAAGGGAACTAGCAACTCTTTACAATTCTCTATGGCCACAGTTCAACAGGAGGATTTGTTTGTTGGTTTGTTTCAACCTTCGATTCCAAAAGGGAAAAGGGTGCAATACTCCGGGAATCCTTTCCTTGCATGAGTCCACAATAAAAAGCTGCTAAAGGTAGATGTAGATATACAGATTATTCTCCAGAGATACACACTGTAAGTTTTAAAATGCAACAAGAGTCCTTGAGTAAACATTTACACGTGAATTGTCGCCAGCTCCTTCTACCAGTTCCAGAGATTTGTTTGTTGGTTTGTTTGTTGTTTGTTTTTTTTTCCTTTTTTGTTTTCTTTGTAACATCCTAGGATTAGCTACAAGAAGGGCTGTGGACACTCAGTGCAAAGTTAGAAGCTAATAACAATTCAACATTTGACCAATGAGCAAATCAAAAGCATATACTGAATAAAAGGAAAAACAAAACTATTCCACACGGGAGTGAAACCTCACCTGGGCACACCCCCACACACCCACACATCAGCACACTCACAACTGTCCCAACACAAACACAGAGTCTCAGCTGGAAAAAACAAAACAAAAACTTCTTAGAGCCTGTTTCTTGTGTACTGATGCTGACCTGGAAGTGTAATCATTCAACTCAGATTAGAAAGTGTTCACATTTTGTTATTGGCCTGCTGGATTCAAGTATTTGCATGTTGATATGTGGTTGGGGTTGGTTTTTTTGTTGGTTTTTTTTTATATATATATTTTTTTGTTTGGTTTTTTATTTTTTTTTTATTTTTATAGGGGTTTTTTGGGGGGGNCCCCAAAGTTGATAAAATAACCCTTTCCAGCCCAAATTCTGAAAAGTGCCCTTCATGATAGACCTATTCTAAGCAGCTTCTTATACTTTTGTTTTGAAAAAAAAAAATATAAATCACCATACAAACATAAAAAGACAACATAAAACCAAAACAAAAAGCCATGAAAAAAACCAAAAACCAAACCATAACACCTGTCATTAGCATGGGACACTGACCAAAAGGAGCCCATACTGTTCCACGAACAGTTCACAAGGACTTCTGCAGGTTCATACTCGCTATTGGACAGAGGTACTACAAAGGGCTGCCAGTCTGAGAGGTTAAAGCTGGATTCTTCATCAAGCCCGGGACTGGAAAGGGTTAACCATGTTTATTTTGTTTGTGTTTTTATTCCTTTAGTGCTGATGATTGTTATTTCCACTTCTTCTGGTTGTGGTGTTTTGTTTCTCTTGGTTCCTAGATGGACTCCCCGCTGAGAAGGTCACCCGGCAGCAGAGTATTCAAGGGGGTTGGGCTCCCGATGACTCGGCCGTCGTCGGTGCTGGGGGGGCCCCAAAGGCTGCTGGAGTACTGAGGCACCCCCCCCCACAGCAGGTCGCTGCTCCCCTTGCCCCCCAGGCAGGGGCTGTTCCAGTGCCCCCCGTCGCTGCGCACCAAGCCGTGGGAGCTGCTCGAGGAGCCCAGGCGCGTTTGGGTGCTTCCAGTGTTGGACTGCCAGCTAGAGGTGGGTGGCAGTGCCTGGCCTTGGGCTAGGAAACGGTTGACTTCTTCTTCACCAGCAAACTCAGCCAGGATGGTAGTGTTTCCCAGGACACACCTGAGGAGAGAAACAAAGTGCAGGGATACAAAAGGTGATTTGAGGGTCACCAAAATCATGGGAGGTCTGGAAGCCCTCTGCTGGGAGGACAGGCTGAGGGAGTTGGGGTTGTTCAGCCTGGAGAACAGAAGGCTCCAGGGAGACCTTACTGCAGCTTTTTGGTACTTAAAGGGCCTGTTAAGAAAGATGAGGACAGACTTTTTGTCATGGCCTGTGGCACAGCTAGTCCCAAATGAAGTTTCTGCTATGCTCAGAACTTTTCATTATACTCATGCTAGAACCTGTTGATAAAGAAATTTCCTTTCCAACTCTAAGCACTTAAGTATTCTTTTGAATATTCTTAATCCTCCCTAATGTCACTGATTTGGGCACTGAAATCCTCCAGCTCTTGTGTGGCATGTCAATTAGTCCCATGGATTTTAAAACACCTAAAAAGCACATTTTGTTGCCATACATTTCTCTCACTTTCTTTGAAGAAAAGGTGAGCACCATGAACACATTCGTTATTTATCAGTTTTGCCCTTTCTGATATTCTAAAGCCAAAAACCTTGTCTCATTCTCTCTCTGAGCTTCCCTAGCACATTTTACAAACTCTCTGCATCCTTACAGGGGCCAAATCCCTACTGAGCACATCTTTCATGGTGACTATTATCAGGCTTTGTAGTGACCTCTTACTCAGTAGCATATGAGCACCTAGCCCCTCTCACATTAGATTAAACTAACTGGTGATCAGTTCAGAGTCCTAGTAAAGAAAAGGCAAAGACAGGAAGTTTCTGAGATAAAACTGGCTTTGTAACAGACAAAAGAGAAAACAGAAACCTACATATGCAGAGACTTTTGGGCCTTGGCTGCTTCTTCCTTGGAGCTGTATCGGACCACAGCATTCCCTTGGGTCAGGTTCAAGTGGAATGTTATCAGAGGGCCGTGTTGCAAACACAGTGTCCGCAGCGTGGAGCCATCGATCTGGGGAGAGGGGAAGGCAGGGGAAAGGTCATCTCTATTTCTGTGATTTTACTTCCAATGCCTGTTCACTCAACAGGTTTTAAAAGCTAAAGAAGAAGTACAAATGAAAGGGAAAAAAAAAAGTAGTTTTTCTTCCACATGAAGAATTGAATTACAGGCTTCTCCCTGCCTTCACTGAGTGAGACAGCCTCACTTTGTAAGACTTCCCTACAGGCCAGTGCACAAAACCACCCAATTTAGGTTATTCAAATTATATTTATCAGTAAAGTCCACAGAAGTCCAGAAATAGGTCAAGGCAAAACCACACTGTTGATAAATGTAAGTCCATTTCCCCCAAGATTAATTTGGATGTCTGCATTCAAGGCTTTGTGGCTTATGTTCTGCCTTGGGAAAGGACTACAGGATTTTAAAGACCTAGGAGAACAACAACAACAAAACCACTGTAGGAAAAGCAGATTTTCCATCTCTGTATGGGCTTTAAAACATCATTCACCTCCAAGTTTACACATATGGAATGTGCACAGGGAATGACTAATTACAACCTTAAAAGTTCATCCTTGATTTGACAGCACTTTGAAAACTTTAACAGATTCCCTGCAGAAGACAGACACTTGTAATAAATGCAGAGCAATTATTTTCCCTTCAAATGACCAAGGTTGATAAATGTTCTTCTTATCATCTCTTTCAAGTGACAAGTCTCCTTTCATAACTAATTATGTACAATTGCACCTACCTGAGGTGTGAGGTTTCGAAGAACCAGCCAGCTGCTTGTTCTCCCTGAGCTGTCAGTACTCCATGCAGAACCTACAACCCAAATGCCACAACAAAACATTTGATCATGGTGTGGAAAGCATATCACAAGAAGAAAACTTCTCTGAAATCACAACAAGTGTTACTGCTCCTGAAAACAAAATCCTCCAGCAGTGTCTTCACACCCTGATTTGCTGCCATCTTTGGAATGAAAGGTTGCAGGCTGAAAATCTTTGTTACATTTAAAAGATGTGAGGCATATTTCACATAAGCAGTAGAAAGCCAGCAGATGCAGGTATGAGACTGCAGCACACTGCATCTTCAGGTTACATTAGAATTAATCTGGAAGACACATTTTAAAAGCAATTCAGATGTCCAAGCTCAGACTGCTGCTCACTATTGGAGATTTTTATAGCACTGCAGCATTCTGCTATCTTGCCAGTGATAGATTAATGCACATGACTCAAACCAGATATTTCTGCCCTGACAATATTCTGATTAAAGCTACAAGGACATAACCAACAAAACCTGCTTTTCTAACTTCATCCTGGTGTTTTACAAGGAGAAACTGCACAAGCTTGGTATTTATGAGTGGCACTTGAGAAACTGCAGTACTTCTGTAGCCACATGGGACCACATTTGGGCTCCAGAGAGAATCTGCCACCAGCAGTATGTGCCCACCAGGTGGGGTTTTGGTGAAGAGAACAGATATAGAATAAATATCAAGAAGAGGAAAGAACATTTAATTCCCAACTTAGTGAAAGCAGATTAACAGTCAGCTTTATAAAACTGCTGTCATACTTTTGAAGCTGGCAGTACTTCAGAAACCAACACTCTGATGGAGGCATACAGCCAGATCTGTGGTTTCTCATAGTTGTAGTTGAGAAAAAGACCATCTAAAAAGAAAGAGCCTGCATGAAAAAAATGAAGACATTCCCTGAGGGCCCTGCAATGCCATCAGGTCCCTAGAGCTTCACAGCCATGCTCTTTTTGGAGAGAGCATATGTGGTCCATATTAAATTCCATCAGCTGATTCACCCCTCTTGAAGCCTCGTAGGCAGCTGCAAATCACACCACAAACCAAACCCATGTTTAAAAGGTATTTTTAGGAATTAAGGAAATGGAGTGAAATTGTTTTGGCAATTCCTCCCCTAAAGTTCCTAATATGACTATCTGAGAGATGACAGCTTCTTCACAACTTCTCCTACCTAAAATAAACAGACATGAGCTTCATCCCCAACCCAGACAGACGCACGCTCCCTGTGCTAAAGTGCTCAGGTTTCTAGTGCCTGACACACACTTCTGGGCTGCCTCACTAACACAGAACAGAAGTATTCTGAAGAAGGAGGCACTGTGGGGTTCCAAAAGACAGAAGCCAAGAGTACCAGAGGAGTAAGAGCTGGTCCAACCCAGGGGACTGGCACCCCATGTAGACGATGGCTTGGTGTTTGTTAAGCCTGGAGGTGGTCTTGTAGGAGCAGTAGTGTTTCTGGGTACCTTCCATAGTTCATGGGAGAGAGAGGCTTGTGTGTGAGAGATTGGGCCAGAGGACCATGTAGACTTGATGTCTGACAGTTTACCTGCAAGAGAAAAGAAAAATAACTGTGGATTTTTAGTTAGCAGCTGCTGAAGCAAGCAGGAGAGGTGACCACTGAGCTTCTGCATCAACTGTATTCATCCAGTTCTTCAGGAGACAAGAGCTTCTGTACCATCCAGAGATACCAATCTAGAGCCTCTGAATCTACTTATGCTGGTGTTCACATTTGCAAAGGATTTTAGAGTTAAGGAATCTGACCCTTGCTACATGCACAGTTTCCTTTCTAAAATCTCCTACTATTTCACTTTCTCATAAAAGATGATAGAGCAAAAAAAGACCAGAAAATGGACTTCAGGATTTGAAATCTAATTTCATCAAAATCATAATGAAACACTTCAAGACTGACTCTCTCAAAGGTTTAATAGAGCTTAACCACCTTTTCCTACACAACTCATCTTACCTACTAGAAATGGATCAGTATATCCATATGTTCTCCTGATATATCATTAACATCCAAGGACCAAAGAGCAACAAAACCTGTAGTTTTGAATATGCCAAGTAGCAGATACTCTTCTTTTCCAAGTCTCTGAGAAAAATGAAGTCTTCAGGAGATTAGACCATATCATAACCTATCACTCTCTGTAACCTTTTTCTGTTCAGTTCCTTATTTCCCTAATCAGCTTCTCAACCATCCTGCTATTGTTCCTGCCCAATCAGAGCTTTATAAAAGAATGCAAAAAGCAAGAATAACAAATGAAGTTTAGTATTCAGAGTGGCAGACAAAACTGATTCAAATTACAGATCTCAACCCCAAACCCTTCATTCACCATTAGACTTACACATCCCTGCCCTTATTCCTTGTACCAACACATGTTGTGAACTCAGAGTCCCATTTCCCTGTCATAGCACAGTCCTACTGTTACTAACACCAGCAGCTCATCTTTGACTGGAAGGGACTCAACTGGTCCCAACACTGCACCTTCTGCCAGGGCAGATGATTGTGCTGCCTTAATGCTTGAAGGTTGATTGCAGACAGTAAGAAAAGACTTGGTCTGACACAGTCCAAGCTGCAAAACTCATCAATTGTTTTAAAGGCCAGATTTGAACAGGCAGATTAAGCTTACACTGAATTCGTGCTTTGCATCAGGCAGACATTACTTAAGGCTTTTTTAGTCCTAAACCCAAATTTATCAGTGACCAAACCACAGCCTCAGTTACATACACACACAATCCCCAAAATGCCTCTGTTTATCTACATCATTCAACTTAATGCTTTTATAATAAATCACAGCAATTGGAGTGAAAGGGCAACCACTCTCCCCTCTTCTTGCAAACTGCAGCAACAAAAATAACAGCACAGTGATGATACAAATATTAACAAGACTAAAATGGTGAGGGAAAGGGGAAAGTCTGAGTTTTAGAACTCAGTTTTAGAGCAGCTCAGCTTGCAATGCAGCACATGACACATGCACATTACCACAGATTAGAGGTTGCTATGTCACTGCTTCTCGTGGGGTTAACACAAAGATTAGGTGACACTGCAAAACAGTAAAAAAGCAAATACAGCAGAAATGCATGGCAGATAAAAGAAAAGCAAGCCACTCCTTTCTTTTCCTTTCACTGCAGTAAGAAACATTTCAAACCAACCCTTTTTGTGTTGCATTCTGCAGTATGACCTGGAGGTTGTACCTTCCCTTATCCAAAGAACTGGAGGCTCTGAACTGATTAGATACAAAAATGCCAATACAATTGATACAGCTGCTTCAACACATTTTTATAATGGGCCAAACTGGACATTTAGGTAGCCAGTTCACAAACAGAGTTCCCACGATTTGCAGAGAGGTGCTCCATCCTTTATAGCTCATGAAAAAGAATGGGGCAATTATGTACATGATCTACAAGCTCAGCCACACAGGGAAGCCTCAGGCTTTGGAGTGACTACTAAAAGACATTTAAGAGCCCCAGTCCCAACTCCTCCAGAGCCTTCCAGAGTACCTCCTCGAGGTACTACTGAACTACTTTTTCCTGAGCATTCACTTTTAACAGTGAGTTTATTAACAAAACTTTCCTATCAGACTGGAAGGGTCTAGGTAGGGCTGCTTCTACCCAGGTCCTGGACAATAGAATATTTCCCCTCAGAGTTGCAATGGGAATAGCCATGAGGAGATTTGGATGCCAATACAGAGTGACAGCACGTGGACCCAAGGAGATAAATCCACTTCTCCTCAGCACAACTCCAGGCATACCGTCCAATGCTCCCCACCAAAGAGCTGCCAGGAGAGCTGCCTACCTAGCACAGTACTAAAAAAACCATGCTTCTGGTCTATGGTAGCCCTATTGGAACAAGTGGGAAAGCACTTTCTAGGGCCTTTTCTGAGGCTGCAGAAGGATGGGAAAGTAGAAAGGCCGTGTTCGTACCTGCAATGCTAGGTGCGGATGCAATGCTGCTGAAAGAGCTACTGTAGCCGGAGGCACTAAGCGGCCAGGCACTCGATGAAGGCAGCGTGGCATTCTGAGATGATGTTGGGGATGACCCTGCAGAACCAGCAGAGAAGCAGCTAAGAAAGATGGGCATCATGATGTTTGGTGTGATATAAGCAAGTCTATTATGTGCAAATACAAACCATGCAAGGCATTTTTCCTTAATCAGCCTGGTCTCTGGAGTCTAGGAATGAAATGTTACAGAAAGCATGATAAAGTGAAGCAGAAGTCCTCAGGAGAAAAGAAAGCTGGCACAGCAGCAAATGCACTAGCACCTGGGCAGAAGATAAAGTCTTCATTTCCTTTAAGATATGTGACTCTCTCAAAAAAACAGTGTTAAAACTGTTTAGTCTCAAGGAACAGGCTTCATTTATAAAGGTGCTCTGCTGGCTGACTAAGCAATGGCAACTGTAGATGAGCACAGATGTACATGATAAACTAACCTCTTACCACTGGTGATTTGTCCTAAATTACTTGAGGTAAGCACTTCTACACTCTAATGCCCACAAACATCTTTAGGTTTTTGCAGACTTTCAGTAAAGCAAGGATAAATTTTGGCAATCTCCTCTCAAACTGATCAACATTAAATGAAATAGCCTGAAACCATCTTGGTAAATCATTTACAATCTGAGGAGCTGTCTGAGCCTCCATACAATTCCCTTACTGGCAGCAAATGAAAGAAACTGAACATAAAATCTCTTCATTATAAACACCAGAAGAGCCAGAAATATTCTCTCTAGCCACCAACAAATTAAACAGGTATCCTAGGTGACATCACTCCTGGCATACACAGATGAACTGTGTGATACTGAAGCATCTTTATCTGACTAATAAAAGTAGGTGAGTGCTGAAGGAGAAGGGAAGAGACAAAAGGACAAGCTCAACCCTCACAGCTCAACACAAAACACAGGCTGTATTTTCAACTGGAACAGGAATCAACTAAACTTTCCCTAATCCAGACTCGCTGCACTCCAAAGACACCGATACAGACACCAGTCTCAACCAAAACATCTCTGTAATGAGGCCATCTCTGGAAATAAGCTGTTCCCAAGGTAGGGGTGAGGGAATTACAACAGATTCAAAGGCCCATATGCCCACAGAGCTGAAACTGCTCCTGATTCCATGTGGCCAAGAGTTTCAGCTCACAGCAGCTGACCCTGGAAAGCTTCATTAGCAAACAGGGCAAACCAAAAATCAATCCAAAAGCTTAGTCTAAGCGTACAGTGCAAGGAGGGTATACAGCACAGCCTACCTCTCTAAACAAAGGCTCTGAGAGCAGGATTTGTGTACTAAAAGCTGCAGGATTCAAATACAGTCTCTTCCTGGCAGGATGTCATGAAAGCCCCAACTTTACATGGAAGGGGCACTTACAACACTAGGTAATTTTAGCCAGGAGCAAACAGATTTAGCGACTACATTTTTTATTGCAATTATAATACTAACAAGCTAAAAAAGCTAAGGAGGAAAGGAAGCATTCATGGATCCAACAGCCACTGCTTTTCAGAAGGTTTTGGCTCTTGAGGGCCTCTTTACTTCTGCAAAGATCATACACACTGACCCTCTCTGAGTGTATTCCTTCTACAAGCAAGAAAGACCTGCAGTAGGAGTGAGCTAACTCACAAGGAGGGCTCTGTAGGTCTAGGCTTCTGGCTCAAAGTGAGTATCTTCTTGGGTGCACCATATCTAAACTGACTGAATGATGGCTTTATACTTCTCTTCATAGAACTTCAACCATCCAGGTTGCCTGTTCTTTGAAGTACATTTAGGTCATTAAAAGCTAATTCAACATTACTCATGCACACAAATGCCCCATGTTTCAGCTTCAATAAAAATTGCTTTCTGGTAAGAGGCAACTAAGATGATTCAAGGCAGTGAAAACCCCTGACTTCTTTCCCTCATGTTTCACATTCCTTTGCCTGAGTTAACAAGCCCAGACCTGGAAACCTGTTTCAAGGCTAGTTCTGACTTCCAGTCTACACAAATATCACCTATGTAACTACCAGAACAAAATCCACACTTTCAATCCTGACAGGTCCCTCTTGACAACCTGATCAGACTATTCCTCTGCCTATTGGAGAGCCCTAATGGACTGCAGAGAACTTGCCTGTTTTGGCACACTGACCACCATTAAACCAAGGCACCTTTCCTTTGCTCTGTTCTCCATCCATCTAGGTAGCATGTAGCCAGTCCCAATGGTTTATTGTTTTGGAGAACACCCTTTGAATTCTGGAGTAAGCACTGCAAATACAAAGGGAGTGGAAATAACACTGGGAAATACTAGTCTATTAGTCAATTCCCTGTTTTTTATTTTCTTTGATGAGGTGGCAAATAAACCAGTTCCAATTTATTTTCCTGACTGATCTTCTAACAAAGCTAGTGTTAATTGGTATGACAGAAGCCTGCTGCTCAGCAGTCACTGTGGGACTTCTGCACTGTGCCTTCTGAGTGTTTCACAAAGCATATGCAAGAGATTGGTCACTACAGACAGAGGGATCTTGTTCTAAACAAAGTGTTACAGGTCACACAAACTTCCAGTGACCACAGAAGTTTATGTTACATCTCATAACCTTTTCCAATATAGAAATATTTATATTCCCATGGCAAGGCAGAAACTTCTCAGTCCCATATTTAAATCAAACATTTCTGGAGCTTCAGTGGAAGTTCACATTATCAGATTAAGAATAAGCATTATCAGATTAAGAATACATGCAAAAAATATACTCCCTCCATAGCACAGGAAGGCAACTTTTTTGGAAGGAACAAGTACAAGCAGATGTGAAAGCAATCTGTATGTTTACCTCCACTCTTGAGCAGATAGCGATTCACATCCTGTATTGTGGTGTTTATGGTAGGCCCAGTTGGAACACTTCCAGGAGTAACATCAGGATCATTTTCAGGATCAATATTCTGCAGTCCTTTCCATGGCACTCCTGGATGAAACTCTGTTTCCAAGACAGGAAGGGTATTACATGAAGTCCTAACTCTCCAAATCTCCTGCACATCAGAAGGCAGGAGAGGCCAACAACTAAACCCACCAACAGGCTTTAAGGCTAGCAGTTGAAAAGGAATGCTTTGTGTTCTGTTACCTGGTGGCCAGTTTATGCTGGAGCCATTGGAAATCTTATCACTATCAGTTTTGGCACGTGACCAGCTGTGAGGAACAGCCACAGGAGGGCTGGAGGGAGATTCACTGTTCTGAATCAGATCATACCGGCCATAGGAGTCATCGAGGGAGGACTTTCCTGGAGGGCCAATACTTAAACCTCCAGGTATAGCACCTGCAGGGAATGAAATGGAAAGGCTTTGGTTAGGAGTGGGACTCATTTTGGGTATGGAATTTCATCATTCCCTATATTTTGTTCTTATTTTTTTTTCCTTTCTCTATTACAAAGATCAAAAAGAAAATGAAAATCTCAAGACAGCAAGGAAGGTTCAACAGCTGCTGAAGCCTCACTAGGAGTTAACAGCTGGGAGAAGCACTGCTGGTGCAACCTAGACACTCAAGTTCAGGAAATCAGCATGACATGACTGTCCAAAAGAGACTAAGTAATTCAGCTCAACACACATTGATGACAAATAGGAATTTGCTGAGACAGTAGACAGCAGGCAAACCCTTTCCTCATCCTTCTCCAGGTGTTCATTGCTGATGGGAAGGATGATGTGAAATGGTCATTCTCATGTTGCTACAAACTATCAAACCATTTGGCATAAGCAGTACAGCTACCTGCAGAATAAAAAGCTATTGTAAAGAAATAATTCATCCTGCTCATAGTAAAGCCCAGGATACAATAAAGTTAACATAAAAAACTTGGTAGAGGAAATAAAGGATTAAACAAATGAGGATACTGGAGGCATTAGGGTAAGGGTGTTTAAACAGGTTAGCAATCACTCCTGGAAAAACATGAAGTTTGTGCTCCTGATTCCCATGGCTCTGGTACAGAACTGGCTGTGAAAGGTTGAGGATAGTGGAAAAAATTGTGGCCAAAAGCCAATGTAAAGGTTTTTGGGGTTGAAGGCATGCAGATCTGGAGTAGGAGGAGCCTTGTGGGACTTGCTCTGCCAACACTAGTGGCTTGTTTTACCTGAGCCCCAGGAACTGAGCAACAGAAGTCAGCAAATGAAAAAACCCATTCCTGCACTGCAAGTAGGAAGTGACAGCTGCAAGCAGCTCCATGTGCTGCAGAAATCCACTGTCTCTAGGGGCACTCTCTGTCCCAACCCTTCATCAGCACTTACCAACAGGCGTCACACCAGATAAACATCACAACTGCAACATGACCCAAGCCTCAAAAAGCCAGACTGCCAGAGAGATCTAACACAACATACCGTGCTTGCTGGAGTTCTGGTCAAGAGAAGAAGCAGCACTAGACAGATTATCCATTGAGTTGGGGTGTGTCCACTGAGGAAGGCGAGACTGGGACTGAGAAGTGTCCTTCACTGACAAACCACCAGTAATGTCCATGTTATTTACATTCATGTTCGGGTTCAGTCCAGCTAAGGGGAAACAGGTCATTAGGGAGCCATAATATACTGGGGGATGAAAAGATGTGGTTAAAAATCCAGCTGCAGACATGGTAACACCTTGATTTTCAGACATCTGCGTGGATGGGTAGTCATTTACTAGGCAGAGTTTCAGTCTGCTCTCAAGAACTTTTGCTTTGATGGGAACACCAATTTAACTCCCATGAATGCAGAGTATGCTAAGACTTTAGTGAAAGGAAAAAGAAGAAAAAAGATGTATGTGTAATGTTTGAAATCTGTCAGTATTTCTAGTTGTGGTGTCCTCACTTGTCTCAGAAAAGGCATGCTGGGTGAAAGCTCTGGAATGCCGTATTTAAACCAGTGAAGGATTGGCAGCATTCCATTGCTAAGCCAAAATATACCTAATACACCCCCAAAATATACCTAATACACCTCCAAAATATCTGCCATCTTATTTTTCTTACAGTGTTTTAAAAACTCCAACAAAGCAACAAATGAGGTCACATGAACAGCTGCTATTCGTCAGAGCAAGCACTTTACTATTTGGGCATCTATCATGTACCCACAGAACAAAATTCACTCAGCCTATAGTTAAAGAATAATTTTAAGGTGCTTCTGTGACACAAATCTGGGTCCTCTTTGATATATAATCCTGAATGTCAGCAGAGCACAGGAACCTCTTCCACTTGGGCCTCTAATTCGTAAATGCTTTTGCCTCCTGATGCTCCCTGCTCTAACAGCTCCCCACAGCAGCCACAGCTACCTTCCTAACTGCTGGGTGGCAGACAAAGCTTGGCAATTCTATTGTAGACTGCATAAAGAGAGTCACAAAGAGATTCAATTAATTCCTTTGTGTCAGAAATGAAGTCTGTTCCACACATCAAACAAGCAGAGAAAACAGCTCTGAGAGAAGGCTCTTCTGCTCACCATGTCTCAAGGATGAAGTAGATTCTTTTGACATCAAACATACCTGACGGATCTATGTCTAACCTACCACAACATGACCAACAAAGAAGATTTCAGAGACTTCCCAGGCAATTCAGTGCAGTACTCTCCTTTGCTTAAGGTAAATAAGTGACCCTTAATGGTTAACTAGATCTCTCTTTATGCAACAGAAGTTCATTACCTCTTGCATTAGCCACATGCAGGAAAAGTTTAAAGCTCATCTTTTACATCTCTGAAGATTCCTGCATGTCTCTTAAGTCTCCTCTTTAGACTAAAGTGAGTGGAGGATTTCATTCTTTCCTTAGCACTCATGTTTTTGAAACATCTAATCATCTGCACAACATTCTTTCTGCATTCCTTCAAACTGATCTGGATCTTTCTTCAAACAGACTGACCAGAAGTGATGCCTTCCCAGCACTGATTAAATGGGAAGAAGACTTTGCATGACTTCCAGATGATATTCCTGCTTATCAGCAAGACATTTCTGTACTTTACAACCTATATGCTGTTCATTTATATCTAATTCATAAGCAGCCATATATGTAGATGGATAGTTAAGCACATTTTCAGTTCTGGTATTTGCAGGCAGAGCACTGGTGAGCAGATACAGCCCTCACCTGAAGAGCTGCCAGTGAGGCATAAAAATCACAGAATCATGAAGTTTGGAAAGGACCCCTAAGATCATCAAGTCCAACAGCCAACCCAACACCCCCATGCCACTAAGCCACACTGTGGACTGTCACATCTCCATGTGTTTTGAAGACCTCCAGGGATGGTGACTCCAGCACTGCCCCAGGCAGCCTGTGCCAGGGCTTAACCAACTGCACCGGGGCTACGTTTTGGCATTTCAACACTGTTTAACAAACACATCTTTTGCCTGTACTCCTTCTACTGTGGAGTAAAGTATTTAGGTGCTGAATTAACCAAATACAGCCCACCTGTCTTCTTCATATGGAAGGGCTTTACTGAAGGGCTCTTACCGAGAGGGTAAGGAGCAAAGGTGTTCGGTGAAGACTGTTGCTCTTTGGTCTGCAGGTCAGGTAGGCCGGGAGCCTGGGGATGGGGTGAAAAGCTATCCATGGCTGATTTGCCTGCAGAGGGGTGCAAAGATAGATGTGGAGGGGGAGGCTGCTGCTTCATAAGCAGGGCCTGGGCCAGCTGGCGCTGGTGCTGCTGGATCTGCTGCTGCATGTTATTGATTGTACGTGCAACCTGGAAAGAGAAAGAATCAATAAATACTCAATTGAACAAAAAGACACTCGAGTTCCTGTGCCTTTCTCTGCAGTGCAACAACACAATGGATCTCCTTTCAAATCAACCCTGACAGTAGAAAGGGTTGAAAAGCTTTCCCCCAATCACTGAATGCTGTGAAACAGCTTTATTACTCCAGCACTCTTTCCTTTTCAATACTCAAGCCAAGCAATATATCATTGCTTCTAAGGATGCTTTAACTGCTTTGGGATAACACAGTGCAGTGTCTTTAAGCTGCTGAAGCCAAGCTCTAAGGAAGAGATTGAACTGGGAAACCTACTTGCTGCTCCTGTTGTCTCATGGGTCCGGAAACATTACGCTGAGCCTGTAACATCTGCTGCTGGATTTGTAAACGTTGGTATGCCTAGGAGACAGAGATGAGAGGGCTGCACATCAGAGGTCCTAACCTTACAGGAAGCCCAAACAAGCCTGCATGGGCTGCTCTAGTACTTTATAAAATAGAAAAGACAGAAAAACACTGGAATTTTCTGGTAACAGCCCATGAAGCAAAAGCAACAATCTGGTTACTAAAGTTACATGTGAATTTGAACTCCAGAAGAGTTCTGTAGAGATATTTTTCAAGTAGCTGGGTGCTGTTCAATTATTACTATGACATGAGATCACTGCTGTGCTCCTCTAGGACACAGAACCAGAAAAGAACAATAGTAACCAACACTGTTACTAGTGGTGAAAGAGTTTGACTAGCACGTTAAGATCAGCACCTGAGCAAGTTCATCAGCCTCAATTCTGTGTTTAAGCCTAGGAAACACTGACTCACTGTCAGTACCATCTCCTTTTAAAACACTTCAAATCCAATGGAAAGTTTTCATACACATATGCAAAACTGGCAATACAAAAAGACAGTGAAAATACACAACATTTAAACCCCAAGTAGTTCCTGCCAAATGATGTGTTTAACATACATCTCATTGATCACAGGAGATTCACCCCACACTTTATTCATTCATCAGGGAGGCAACTGAAGGAAGTTCTCAGGTAACTCAGGTGACCTGCACTGCCCAGATTTTTCTCCTGCTATGTTGTGACATAAATCTCCCCTCTGGGCAGCCAGTTGCATACACTGATATGGAACACACAGATTAGGGCTGTTTGACAAGACACTGTAAGCCCACACCAGGAGAAAGAGAAGTAACTTTTCCCTTCCACTGATCAGCTGTAAAGGAGAATTATTCCACAAATGACTATTTATAAAGCCTGAGGCAAACCCCATGATTTTCTTTCTTTACAAAGAAACTCTACTAAAGAAATCAGCATCTAATTGTCTTAAAGATGTGTTACACCCATTAAAAATTTAGTGAGCCATTCTCTTACTTGATCTGCATGCCTTCCATCCTGATTCAGAGCTTACTTGCCATGTGTTTTAACTTACCAGCTGCAGCTGATAGAGCTGGTTCAACATCGTCATATGCTGAGGATTATTAATTGGCGAGGTTAACTGTGCAGGGCTGAGACCAATGTTTTTTGCTGCAAACTGCAAAAGCTGTGCTTGAACCTAAAGAAAAGGGCAGTGTGTTAAACACTAGACATTTCATACTGGGACCTGTGCAAGCCATTCATAGGAGTCACAAAACATCAGCTGGAAAATACTGCTTTTACCAGAAGTAGTACTGTCAACTATCAAACAATTCACCAGAAACTCTAGTACAAATCCTAACCATACTCAGATGTTCATTTCCAGAAGAAGAGCAGAGAACAAACTCTTCAGCTCTCTAGAAACACTACTTTTTGCAGAAAGGAACTGGAGAATGTGCCCACACAGATAATGCACCTTACCCGTGTCAGATGCCTGCTGGCTAGTAATGGAATCAGCACAGGCAGGCAACAGAAGTTGCTAAGCCTCAGGAGCATGACAAAATGCACATGGAGAGGGGAAGAATTGTAGGGCATGGGATAACTCCTGAGTGGAAGTGTTGTCTAACCTGAGGGGATAGAAACTGAGGCACTTGAGCACGAAGACTAGGCTGGGATGAATTAAGAGGTTGCACTGGCGGTTGCTGCGGCTGTTGCATGGTCCTGGCTTGTGCTGCTCCGCTATTGCCAAACATACCCAGATTGCCACTCGGTATCTGCAGGACAAGAGAGACACTGGCATTGAGAGACATCACTCAGCATGTCACCTGGAAGTTAACTTATCCACAGTGATTATGGGAGGCACAGATAAAGAAACCAGTGCATCCAGACTGTGCTGGGAAGCAGGTTTGGAATCAGATGCCTGAACAAAACGGAGCTGAAGTTGAAGATCGCTTTTCTGAGGATGCACTACCCCAGAGGGTGAGGAGATGAACAATGTACTTGCCAAAAATGTTTGCATTTGGGTAGCAAGGGACAGGAGAGTGGTGTCATTAAACCCCCAGCATCCCAACCCTTGATTTAGCTGAGCAGTTTCTTTGCTTACAAAGGTACTGGTAATAGAGATCCAGTTAGTGCAGACTCCACTGCTGAATGTTATGCTTAATGAGCTGCAAGTGCTGCACAAATACTGCCTCTAGAAAACTAACTTTAAGAGAATATTGGTAACAAAAGCCACCACAGAGTGAGATATGGAGTTTTGCAGTGCTGTTGTTTCTTGTCTTTGCTGGAAGTTCAATTTCTATGGCAAAATAACCTTCTCCTAACTAGCAGTACTTTATGGCCTCAGTCTTGTGGTGTTTATCAACCTTCTCCTCCATCTCCTTTCCTTTCAGCACGTCCTCCTCAGGGGCCAAAGCACCTCTCCTGCCACAGTGCTCTACTTGACCAGAGATGCTAGAAGCAGTTTCCTTCTTACCACCTGTCAAAGCTGTAAGTATCTTGACAGCAGGAATAAAAAAGCCCTCATCACTTCTCACCCACCTCATCACTGAAAAATTATGCCAGCCTGGGAAGACAAATGAGAGCAATGTCTCTGCCTTAAGAGCCTGTGACAATTAGCAATATCTCAAAATAAAGAAACCTCCCATCAGTCAAGGCAGAGCTACACACCAAAGGTCAGTGGTACAAATCCATAACACTACAGCCTCTTCTCAATGCTCAATGGATGCCTGTAATGAGGAGGCTAATTACAACTCAGGAGTTGCTTTATGTCCTCTAATGTGGAATGCTTAACAGCAAGTAGGTTCTCCACTGCTACTTCATGTGAACAAAGATGCTTTCACAGTCTAAAGCACTAGCAGTGAGTCCAAGAGAGCTCCAATTCCCCTTGGGACCTCCCCCAACAGCCTTACCTGTCTAGAAGAATTCAAGTTTTGCATGCCCAGCCCTGAGGCAATCCCGCCCAGGGTCTGATTAGGGAGTGCACTGTTTGAAAGGGGGAGCTTCAGGCTTGGTGAAGGCAAAAATGGTGAAGTAGTGGGTTCTTCCACTAGGCCGCCATCCTGATTGGAGAAAGAAAGGGTGAGCTGCCAGTGGTGCCCAGCAGCACAGCAGGGAGCAGCAGCCCATCAAAGACAGGAGGATATGGATGAGGAGAAGTATGGGAACAAAATAAAAAGGTATGAAGAAAAGTATGGAGTGAAGGGAGAAGAAAGAGAAATAGGATTAAGGTACTGTTTGTCTTTACTTTGTTACACTTAATCCACAATGCACAACCACCCTCAGCCACCTCTCTGGAAGGAAAGGAGGGATGCTCTCATGTAGCCAACCTCCTCCTGCTCCCCTCTTGGATTTTCTCCTCGTCTCCACCACATTCAAAGGTGGAAAGGGAAGATACCCAGCACATCTCTGGGATCTCTTCTGCCAGTTTGCTAAACTCTCAGCAGCGCAGCACAGACATATGACATCTTGCTTTGCTAGCCTAGAACTTGGGAAAGGCCAGACCAGCTCCTTTGATATCAGTCTGCATTTGGTTGCACATTGTAGCTCTGCTCTTAAAAAACCCCATTTTTGCATGACTCCCCCTTCCTAACTGAGACACATGAGCCTCTTTTCATAGTCACACAGCACTGAGTTATTATTATCTCCTATGAAACATTACACTAACACACCCAACAGAGACAGGAAAATACTCAAAACCAATAATGATAATGTTCTCTGGATAGCTTTCCTAGGAAAGGGATTAAGACTCTGCCTGAAATGTCCCCCAAGAGGAGGCAGATTTTAGCCAGACCTAAGGAACCCCTCTGCTAACAGGGCTGGGATGAACCACGGTTCAATGTGGCTAGGGTGCACAGAAGGCAGCCCCTGCAGGGGGCAAACAGCAAGGCAGAAAATAAACCAAACCATATAATCCCCAACCAAACAGGTGGATATCTAGCTACTGTTGCACTGGGGTACTGAGCTCTATCTCAAACTAAGCTTTGATGTCTGGGAAGCCTGCAGCAAGCACGACTGCATAATGCTGTGTACAAAGCACAGCTCCAAAAACATGCAGAGGGAAAAAGCTTTAATCTGCAATGTGCTGGACTGTGAGTTTTAGGCAATATATTCATGCAAAGAAAGGCTTTTAAGTAGGTGAGGAGCTAGGTTATTTCAGCAAATTAATTCAATGCCCCAGAAGATTCTGAGATACTGATCAACCTCCTGTGTTAAAAAAGCAGCCCAGACCCCTATGCAGATACCCAAGACAAAGGACTTAATGCAGCAAGCACACACAGGAAATTTTATGTTCTAAGTTAATCCTGAAACTATGCATTTCAACAGCTCTCCTTTAATGCAAAGAAAAAGTTTCTTTCCTATCAGGCAAAGTGACACTTGACATGCTATCTGACTGTCCTGAGGGGGACACTGAGATTATCTAATGATATCCCCAAGGCCTTTCAGCTCAGGCTATTTTACATTCTGCTGGACATCAGTCACACTCCACAAACAACTGCAGCTTGCATGACAGTAACAGGTTCAAGGATTTCTCCTTAGATCACAGACATATGTTTACAATTCTCCCCTTCCCCCTTTCAAGTGAAAACAATTTCAAGCTTGGTGCATGCTCTCTTGCAGAGGCCATTGCTCCTTATGGACCATGAAGGGCCCAGGCAACCCCTCCCTGCCCCCAGAATTTATTCAAGTCTTGTCTTGCTGACATTGTTTTCTCTCGTTTTGGAAACAGGCAGCACCAGGGATGGTGGAGGACAAGGCACACTGCAGACTCCAGCATCTAACTGCCAGAAGAGGTGGACTCTTGCTGCAAGAGCACCTTCCCAGGTGTGTTCCTGGGCTGAACTGCAGCAGGAGACTCTGGCAGCAAGCTCAGAACACACTGCTCACCCTCCCTTTGGTACAGACTTTGATTTCAGTTGAACTTGCTGTAAGGTGTGGACTGTGCTGCACAAATCTGTGCTCTGGAAGGGGAACTGAAATCAATTCATTTAACATGAAGGATTTTAGTCAATCGACATGAAGCACTTCTCAAGTCATTCTCACCCTAGACTAGGAGACACCTTCACTGCTGCAATGATTTCTGATCCATTATTGTTCAGGTTCCTTTCTGTAATAATTGTTTCCTGAGGACTAATGTTTTCTATTAACCTTTTCTGTGATTTACTCACAAATTTCAGTTAAATTTCTCTCTCAGGTTAATCAACTAAACAAACTCCCTGCATCTGAACTGACAAAAGTCCTGCTCAACCCAGCACTGCTTGTAGCTCTCTGAAGTGATCTGACCCATCTGTAAAACCCTCCCAGGAGCAGCATTTCCATCTACAGTTACTCAACACAAAGCACTATGCTGGTGCTCAACAACACATCAGTTTTAGGACTCTGGAAATCACAAGAAGTCTCATGTACCAAACCTGACAGAATGCAACTGGCATTACACAAAAGATTTTTCAGCTCTGTGAGATAGGGAGAATTTAGCAGAGGATTCTGAACACTATGACTGTCACCTGCCAACAACTGCCACTTCATGAACCAAAATGTCCCAACAGACAGATGAGAGAGTGATGAATTTGCCAGGAGTCTGTACACAAAGTCAGTTACAGAAGTAGTTAGGAGAAAGCACACATTGGTGACTTCTGAAGAAAAAAAACCCCTTTCCAAAAGAGGAAGATAAAGCAATAAAATGTCACCTCAAAATAAGTCCTCTCCCAGTCTCACAGGAGTTAGATACAAGCAGAAGAAATCAGCTGGAAATGCAGTACCCAAAGAAGTTCTCATCTTTGGTATTTGTACCAGTGAGAACACAGGAATATCAAACAACTTTCAAACTTGGAAGTTCAAAGAGGAACAAGTGATTGGATCATAGGAAGCACAGATGGAGTCAAGAAGAATGTAAAAGTCAACCCTAAAATTCTAGTGATCATCATCTAACTGCAAGGCCTGAAAAGTGTTTCAAAATGTCTCATCTGTAATCCCAAAGACACAACCCAATCCCACTCACCAGAGACAACTGGCATCAGAAAGTGAAGGATGAGGAGGTTGAGGCAAACCCAACCAACACCATGGTCAAATGAGACACAAGAAAAAAGTCCAGTCAGAATGTTTCTGGAAGAACATGAAAGCAGCCAACAGCCATCAAGGCCTGCAGACCTGGACTTCTCAACAGTGGAGAGGAAGAACTGATCAGAGAGTAAGACAGGAGTGAAAAGGAGACTTAAATTTGTAAGGTGAGAATTTCAGTCTCCCATATGCTCAAGAATTTGGAGGGAAGTTTGGAAGTAGCATCAGGGCAAAGGAAGACAGAACTCTCTGCTGGTAGTAAGGGAGAAAGCATAAAACCCAAAGACAGAGAAGAGCAGGAGGGAAAATGAGTCTGCCATGGAACTCCCAGAAGCCAAGCTTGAGCTAATGCCAAAGCAGGCTGATGGCACTGCTCTTCAGAGAGCTGACCTGACTTCTGATCACATCCATCTAACACAATGATGCAGAGTTCAATACCTGCATCTAATCAGATGCTAAAATATTAGGTGATATGGTTGAGGACTTTCAACTACAGAGTGGCCAGTGCAGATCAGTAAACCATCGCATTGTTCCTCTGAGCTCAGAACACTCTTCTATGTGCAGAGAGAAACACACCTCAGGAGCAGCACCCAAGCCAAATCCTTAACACTTGAAGGAAAGATCCTTTGAAGCACTCTGGGCTTGTTTCTGACACCTTTAAGGATGCTTCTAATAGAATCTTACATGTTTTTCTTACAAATTTGATGGCTCCAGAAGTCATCAGGTAAAATCTTCAAAGCAAGCCTGATACCTAAGTCCAGCATGCTGGCCACCAAGTATAAGATAACATGGTTGAGATCACGTATCAGGGTACTGCTAGGCTGGATCTTCCTTGAAGCCATTGGACTTTCTCCCTTCTCCATTTATGGTGCTACAGGGCAAGATAACATCCTGAAAAATAATACAATTAACAAAGCCCTGAGTGCCAAGGATTGACTCAGTGTGACACAGAGTAAAGAGTATCTGCAGCAGGCGCGGAGGAACAAGTGAAAGCAAACTCTGAAAGGTGATGTTTAGTTGCACAGACCACAACTAATCCAGAGGGAACAGGGAGTTCAACAGGTCCAGAAGCAAATGTCAGGGCTGGAAAATCTCTCTTCTCAAATGCATAAGGTTAAAAAAACCTAAACCCAAGTGCTGGGTTTACCTGTCAAAGAAAATGCAGGAGAAAAATCATTGAGTCTCAGCTCAGGTGAGCTGAGAACTGAGGGAATCAGTGAGAGAGTGGGAGCCAGGAGCAAACTAATCCAACTGAGTATTTCATTAAGAGGAACCTTGCACAGCTTACTGAAGACTCAGCAAAGCCAAGCAAAAGGATAATGACTTGCTAAGATGATAAGTAAAAGAAGGACCATTGGCTGGAGTGTTTTGTGCAGCTGTGCAGACAACTTGTTCACCAACCAAGGATGAGCTGAGCAAGAAGGCAGAAAGCTCCAGGCTCCTGCTCTGAAACAGCACCTCCAAGGGGAAAATGGTTTGGGAGAAGAAGAGTTGCTGGAAAGAATTTCTTTAGAAAAAACATCTATTGTTAAGAGTAGAAACTGTGTTTGTTGAATTCAGTTAGCAAGTTGCTCAACATTCTGATAGCTAACAAATATAGTTTGTGATGATTTCCTTTGTTACAGTGAAGTCTCTGACAGATAATGCCTAGAGTGACAGATTTTACTTGCTGGATGAATGTTAATGATTTCAGCCTTCCCTTCTCAAGAGGTGTGTGTAACATGTTCCCAGAACTAGGCACCATGCTGCAACACAATGCACCTCTTTCTCTGCCAATCCTTCTACTGCCCAAGATGTTGCTCTGTAGGAAAGAAAAGGTTAACAGTCATGCATGCATGAAATCCGTGACCTTCATCAGGAGATCTTTCAATTAACATATTCATTAAAGTTTGCCATAAGCAAATAAGATTTGCCAGAGATCAAAATGAACTTTACATGGCAGGAAGAGGAAAAGAAGGAAGAAGAGCCAGGTTGAACCTTACTTTGTAGGAAATACACAATCAGCTTAGTCTGGTTAAGGGAACATCATCATCATGGACACAACCACAGCACTCTGATGTAAGTAGGGAGGCCAGAAAGAATGAATGTTGTTATTCCCCCAAAAGCAGAAAAGCTGTTTTCTACTATACAATCTCTGGGGGAAACCACCATGACACTAGATTATGCAGCACTGTGGCAGCACCTGAACTACCACAGAAACTTCTGACACGTAAGGACCCTCTAAAGCAAATTTCATATAGATGCTGAGTTTTTCCTTATTAATAACCTATTAATCAAATTCCCTTGTTTAGAGTTTGCACTGTATCAGCACTAAAACACAGGGAAGTGTTTTGACTGGGATGACAGCAGAGATGGTAACAGTTGCCACTAAGAGGTCAGGATTTCTCAGGTGTCCTTGCCCAGGGCCATGCTTGTTGTCTTGGTGTAACACCCAGGAACCTGTCACAACACAAACCCTACCTTTAAGGGTAATGCTATAGTTAAGACTCAGAAAGCAGAGGGTGGAGGACTGCAGAGACAATAGTTGGTAAGTTTGTAATATAGTCTGTGTTAACAATACCAGGAATCACTCTCATCCTGCAAACAGCTGATGTGAAATGAATTGGTTTCAGCTCAGTTGGTGAAAACCACTCATTTCTGCATTCAGAACCCCACCCCATCTTTATGAACATTTCAAATAACCTGTGAAATACAGAATGGCATCACAGCCTGTTCTTTCCTTATTAATAATTGGGGGGAGGGGAGAATTCTGAGGTGATTTGGTGGGTCTCTTTGTAGGACCCTCTGTCAGGAGGTAAATCCTATTTCCTACTGAAGATCTGTCTGCACTTTCCCCTACACCCTTTTCTTTAGTCACATTAAATCTTGGACATCAAAAACTTCTGTAGCCTTCTCCTCTGACTAAATGGTGCTGGAAAATTTGACATACATGATCACAGAAAAGGAAGAAGCAGCTATTGCAGAAGCTATTTATGACTCTGTGTGTGTCTGCTCTTTGAATTAACAAAAATACCTCAGCTCCTCATTCCTATTTAACTACTGAACTTTCACTGAAATCTATAAGGAGCTCAAAACTAAAAGAGGAAATAGGAATCTAATAGCTGAAGATTTTGGCCTTGGTCCTGCCTAACCAGTAACGTGGCCAAGAGTCACTGACTCTCTGGATTCTTACAGAGTGAAAGGCTTTCTGTGCACTGTTTGTTTTGTTGGGTTTTTTGTTTGTTGGTTGTTTTTTAACCCCCCCATTTCTAGTTCCATTGCATTACTGATTCCTTGGTAACCTTTCAGGTGTAACACTGGGGATTGACCACTCTATTCCTATGAGGGAATCAATCCACTGATCCCTTCCACAAGGACTACATTCCCCACAAGATTAAAACAGAGAAGAAAGAGAATAAAGCAGCACTATGGCATTGTCTATCCCATTTCTCACTACAGCTTTCTACAGAGCCAGCAGAAACCATCCGTATTTATGCACCGTGTATGCTTTGATTCACCCACCCCATCCCTACGGGCCAGGGATGCTCCTTTCACTCCACAACCCTTGCAGGGAGGGTTGGATCAGATGCCTTTAAAGATCCCTTCCCACCTAAACCATTCTGTGAGTCCTACTGCTGAGCCTACCTTGTCAAGGAAGGTGGGGCGGTCCATGGAAGACTCTTTGGAGATCGGTGGTGGGCGGCAGCCAAGGGGTTTGGTGACCATTCCATTGTAGTCGGTCACTCCCATTCCACGCTTGTCCATTTCCACCTTCTTTTCCAGCAGAGCACCTTGGTGGAGAGGGGAAAGATACTGAGCAAAGTGAATCTGCCAACAGCAGGTCATGCTTCCAAAAGCAAGAAAATAAATAGTCTCCAATTGACCTGGAGATGATCAAACTCTCAGACTCATGAATGGCTCCTGTGCTGCTTTCAAGACAGAAGACATTAGTTATGCAGATACTTACTCATGGCCTGGTCGAGATTCATATTGTTGCTCTTCAAGGCCTCTTCTGCTGGCTCTCTCTGTCAGAAACATGGATTGTGTTAAGAGGAAAGGTACTAGTGATTGTATGATTTCAAAGCAACAGACACAGCTACTGGATGCTGGATTTAATATTCACTCAGGAGCACAAATAACATCTGTCCTTTTTTGTCTGCTTTCAGTAGCACCCACAACAATTCATTAGTTTCCATTTGTAAGCACCAATGCTACGAGCTCAGATCACACTCTCCTGATTTCCTCCTGCTCTCTATGGACAACTTAAACATCACTATGATATGCCTTTCTCTACAAAAGCCAGCTATTCTCTAATCTCTCCTGTTTAGTAAGAAAAGGGGAACAGGATGGGAAGCATCACTGAAGTTTCAAACTAACAGCTGTTGCTACCAGACTCTGAGCTTCAGAAGATCTCTGTCATGGCACCCAGTGCACCACTATGTAATGCCAGAGCTCCCTCACTGTAGATTTCCCAAACTAGAATAAATGTGTAATGCAGGAAAGGGAACTAATTCCAGGCCTGAAGAAGAGATCTTTTTGTAGCTACAGTCTGAAACCTCTGAAGTCAGAAGTACAAGCTACAGAATCAGAGAATCGTCAGAGTTGGAAGGGAACTTAAAGATCATCTAGTTCCAACCCCCCTGCCTGGCAGGGACACCAGCCACTGGATCAGGTTGCCCATGGCCCCATCAAGCCTTGTCTTAAAAGCCTCCAGGGATGAGGCTTCCACAACCTCTCTAGGCAACCTGTTCCAGTGTCTCACCACCCTCACAGTGAAGAACTTCCTCCTAATGTCTCATCTAAATCTACCCTCCTCTAGCTTACACCCATTTCCCCTGGTTCTATCGCTATCTGACCTCCTAAAAAGTCCCTCCCCAGCTTTCTTGTGGGCCCCCTTCAGGTACTGGAGGGCCACCAGAAGGTCTCCTCCGAGCCTTCTCCTCTGCAGACTGAACAACCCCAACTCTCTCAGTCTGTCCTCGTAGCAGAGGTGCTCCAGCCCTCTGATCATTCTCCTGGCCCTTCTCTGGACTCGCTCCAGCACCCCATATCCCTCTTGGAACAGGGGCTCCATAGGCTAAGCCCCAAGTGCACTAGCTGGGAACACTACTCACAGGGAAGCCCATGTCTGTGAGCTGTTTTATCAGACGGTTCATGATCCAGGCCTCATCTTGCTTGCTAGATGTCTTCATGCCCTTAGTGAAGAAATGGGAGAGGCCATTACTGGGCTGGTTCCCACGTTCAGAGCAGGCAGATGTACATAAAATAGATGGTAAGTTTTTCTTATTAATAACACATGCTACTGAGAGATATATTAGTACATTAATTCAGAAAAGAGAGAAGAACCCTCTGAGCAACGTGACTAGGATTCTCTTCCCCCACAGAGCGTAGAGATTTGATCTCAGCTGAAGAGGTGTCAGTGCACTAGTGAGGAGTTGGGTTGCTCACCACTCAATTAAAGGCCCCTTGCAATTTACGTACTTCATTATAATCCTTGCCGGAAAAACAATGAAATTAAAGTTTCTGACATAGTACAACACTTCCTGAAAAACATTCCCAAAAACAAGTTGGCAACCTTGAAGTTAAGAATGTTACTCAGTGTATTTGCTTAAAAACAAACAAGAGCATCTGGATAAACACCTTTAAAAGATCTCTGTGCAGCTTTTCTATCACAAAATCCTTAAGAAGTCTCTTCCTTTCAGTTCTCCAGAAAGTACCAAGGGACAAGCGTGGATTTGTTTTGGGCTGTGGACAGTACAAGAAACAACCATACTTGATCAAATCACTGGCCTAACTGTTGGCTAATGGAATAACAAACAAACTGCCTAAAAGCATTCCCAATTCCTCTAAGTTACAGCCTGGCCTTGTCCTGAAATAAAGACTGTGCAAGGGAAAACTTTCAGACATAAGTGTCTATGTTCTTGCTTGAGTGCAGCATCCAGACAGGCTGGCTCTGTTCTCATACCACTGCACACCTTACAGTTAGCTCTTTGTTCCTCACCAATTAGGAAATGAGGTATTTTTTTTGTTGTTGAACCTCTTCATCACAAAGTACTCTTTGCTTTTCTACCACCATGGAAAGTGTGTGAAAGCCCCTTACCACCACCTCTGTTTCAGTTCATACATTGTCATTTCTTTAGCATACATGGAAGCTTAATAAAACTTAAAGAGGAAACAAAAGCAACAGCAAAACTCCCAAAGCATCTGACATGCTTAAAGTCCAAGATCTCCCACTTTCCCCTGGAAACAAGGTAGGCTGTACTTGAACCACTGTAGTGGCAAGCTGGCTTTGTGTTCAGGTGTCAGAGGTTTAATGCAACAGAAAACTGGTGACAACTTGCTCTACAAATTCTAGAAAGTACCTTTATTTCTGTCTTACCTTTTGAAGTCCTTTCTTTGGGGCATTCCCCCAGGAATTACAGGAGGAGCTGCTCTCTTGTGAAGCAGTATTATTCCACATATCTCCTTCTTCATCTTCCCACTGACTAGTACTGAGAGTCACTTCATCCCCACCACTGCCCCAGCCTTCTTGCATAGATTTTGAAGCTGAAGGGAAAGAGGGAGAAGGAAAATCAATTTCCTGCAGACTTTACAGAAACAGGCTTTTGTGCCATACCCGGTATGCTAACACTGGAGTATTTTCAAGAGATAAAGAAGTTCATCAAGCAGCTTAACTGGTATTAAACAACAAGGATGCCTTCTTTGAAGTTTGCAAAACAGAACTAAGTTCTCTAAATACTCCATAGAAGGAAAAGTCCAGCAACAGCAAGTCAGGCTTTTCCTGAACAAGTAAGATCTGTGGTCAGGGTTATTCCAGTCTCCCACAAACAAGGAGCCAAAAGTACAACCACACACTTGTTAAGTGCTATTTTGCTTTCACTGAATCTCACCATTTTGCTACCACATTCTTCCAATGAACAACCCCAAATTTCAAGGTCATTAGCAGCCAGAAAAACTCATTCCCAGCTCAGGAGAATGGAATCTGAAAGGAGCATGTGGGCTGCGGGGCACACTTTATTGTGTCAACTTGTTCTGTTTACGCTCTTTAAAGCTGGGATTAGCCATCTTAAAACCTCTCACTCCTCCCTTTAGGTTTGCTGAGCCTTCCAACTGTCTCTCAGCATACTGTTTTCCAGGAGTGAATCTTAAAAAGAGATTTCTGCAGCCAAAACAGAAGTCTGAAACAAGCACTGCAGCCTTCAGGACATTTAGAAATGGAGGATTTTTATCAAGTAGCATTAGAAATCATGAAGTAGTAAGTAGCCCAGGATGTTCCTGAGCCTGTGAACTCTTACTAGCTGAAGAAGACATCCACTCCCTCACTTATCCAAACAGGGATCATATCAATGTTTTGAGACAGCTAATGTAGTTTTGAGAATGAAATTATTAAGAGAGTCTCTGATGGAAACACAGAGAAAACCAGAAGCGCTGTTGAAAAACACTGGCAGGAAGAAAGATACTTTGCTGCTTCTCTCCCAAGCCTTTAGGACAGTGAGATCCACTCCATACCTGGTTTGCACAGTGCTGGGGCAGCAGCTGGAGCATTTGTTCTTCCATAGGTCCCTGCTGACTCGGCAGGGTTCTCTCCCCAGCCTGTACCACTGCTGGGGGGCTTCCCCCACGCTGAAGTGCCATTATCAACTGCAGCAGAAGGGGATGAGGGCTCTCCCCAAGAAGCTTCACTCTTTGTGTGGACAGTAGGCATTTCACCCCAGCCTGCTGAAGCAAGGAGGAGAGAAAAGTGATGAGAGGAAAGGTTTCTTTTGTCAGTCACTTCAGAGGTGGATGTTGTATTGAAGTGTTTGTCTGGACAGAGCAGGAACCACTAAGCAGACACAGTGACTTTAACTAAGCACATAAAAACCCATCCCTTTGATTTAGGTTCTAAAGTCTTTTCCTGAACTGAATACTAATGCCAAGCTGTCAAGACCAAGTGTTTTTTAACCTAGCCAGGAGCAGTCAGGCTGCCACTTGAGCACCAGACCAAGGCCCAAGGGAGCAGTTGCTCACTCTGGGACTTCTCAGAGCAGACCAAAGCAGGCACAGGGAGCACAGGCAGCAGTGCCAACACTCAGGAGCCAAACCTGAGTCAGGCCTTGCTTCCCTGAACCATTAACTCCTCTGGCCTATTTACTAATTACCAAATCTCTTTTCCCATGCCCTACAAGTAAGATGATGTGTGTTTGGTACCACTTTCAATGTAGATTACATGTTGTATGCATTCCTTAAAGCCTTCATTGCAGCTGGTGGTTGGCTGTGTTCCCTAGGTACTACTCTCTCATCACTGAGCCTCTAAATTACAATAAGTATGGTTTTTAAGGAGAACTAGACAAGACTGGAATTAGAATCTATAGTCAAATCATGAGGAACAGCAGGTACAAGTCATTGCTCTCCCATGGAGTATTATTTTAACTCACTGAAAGAGGTAAGCTACCATAAAGAAATAGTTTTTGACTGGCCTGGCTTGAACCTCAGACACTGAAATCCACACGACATTGACTTCAGCACTGAAGCTGATTGGGCCAGGAACAGCCATAGAGCTGCTGAGTCCTAAAGAGCATCACTGCCCAGCACACAGCAGAAGTGTGAACTGAAATAAAAACAACCACCACCTCCTAAAAATAGGGGTTTATCTCAAGAGACCAATCTGGATCACAGATGGAGTTCAAAGCAGCTTTTTAAAATACACAGCAGAGACAGGTACATAACAGGCAAGAGATCAGCTTTTACATACACCTGATAGTAACCTCTTTTGCTACAATCATCCCCAAAAGCCATTTCATTACATGGCAAGTCCTGCAGAACTCAGTCTGTTTAAACTCCCCCTCTTAATTAGGCTGCTAATTCAGGAACTTGTTTTCTTTTGACTGAAGATGAATATTATTAAGTCTGGGTGTTTTATTTCCATCAGCTATTGCCTTGCCAAGTCTGCAACTTCTGGCAGCTCACAACATGGAAACAGATTCAGTAAGAAAGAAACTTGGGGTTTATTTCTGGTTTCAGCTGATTTTTATACTGCAAGGACTAGATCCCTGCTTTTCTGCAGCACTAAGCCTTTTCTGATTCCCAATGCTCTCTGTAAACATACTCTGGAAAGATGTCAAAGAGCAGAAACACCTTCTGCACCCAGAGTAGCTAGGCAATGGCAAGGAAATCACTCCAAAGAAACTTTAAGAGTACCTTGAAATAATTAAACTAAGCAACAGTGTTTCACTGAACAAGAAGCCTTTGCAGAAGGTACTGATTTTTCAACACACTTTCTGTTACCCAAACCCACAGGCAATATGTATCACCAGGAACTCCTCAAACACTGGCCAGCAGAGAAAAAAAACCCCTTTCAAATAGATCCTATCTGTCCACTGCTCCAGGGTTACCATCCCACCTATTTATTTCAGGTTCTATTTCTTACAGCAACTGCAGTTCTCTGCTGAAAGTGTGTCTGACATAAACCCTACCCAAACACAGCTTAATAAAACTCCTTCACTACCCCCTCAAGATTCATTGTTTTAAAACACACTCCCCTAAAACACCCCAAAATGCCACTGTTTCAATTCAATTGATTTCCATTTGAGACAAAACTGCTGTGTTCTAAGCTCTATCAATGTATCTTACATCTCTGGTTATTTTACAGGGGGTGCAGAAGACAAACTTGCAGGCAGACACATGTGTGTGTATAAACAAACCTCTACTTAACACAACTGCCTTGGTGCAGCACCACAGGCACTCACAACTCAAGCTTTCTGCTCCTGTCTTTGGGGCAGCTTTGTTTAAGGAATGGTTTGGGTTGGTTTTAATTTCTGGTTCCCCACTTAGGAGGCAAACTTGTCAGACAACTCTCTGTATTTCATCATATTGGCATCTGAAAAAGCTCAACTGCAGGCAACTGAAAGAGCAAAGAAAACCATCCCTAAAACACCAACTACAACACAAAGAGAGAGTGCAGAATACATTATTTCCCTCAGTATGTGCACTCTACACTGGAAACTCTAAGTAATTCAATTTACAGAATCAACCTTAACCCACAATTCACATCTTGCAAAGGCAAAGTGTGCTGGGATGTAGCATAAAACCTCAGTAGAATTGGCTCTTCTGCTGCTCTTCACTATAAATTTAACACCACTGATTAAAGACCACAGATGTGTAATGACCAAGTGATTCTGAGCTAAAGAAATGGGCTGAGCAGTAATAGGGGATTACAAACAAAGAGGGAGCAGCCTTTACTGAGTAAAGAGAATACTGGCAAGTACCTCAAAGCACACTAAATGGAGCAACTGAAAGTTTCCAAAACTATCTTAACAGATCAAATTAAGTGCAGGAAATGAGTAGCTAACACCTGAAGGCTGCTGGAGAAATAACTTATGCACTGTAAAAATGATGTGAATTCCAGAGGGCCTGGAGAGTCCAGAGCCCTGCAGTCTCCACCTCACCATCTCTGTGCCACTTCTTTATGACTCCATCACTCTACTTTAGAAAAAGGAGAAAAAAATTACAGTTTTGAATGAATGATGCAAAATTCTACAGCCAGGAAAAGACATTTGCTTGGCATTTCCCAAAGAACTCTCTTTTTACAACAACCCAGTGTGCTGGGGGACACAGCTGGGATGTTAGTTGAAAGGGTTTGCAGTCCCAGCAGCTTCCTTCTGGCAGTGGGATGCTTCCCAGGGCAAGCACACACCTTGCAGTAAAGAGAGCTCACAGGTGGCCTTCCCATGGGCTGCAGAAACTTAGAAGCTCCTTTAGACAGCTGTTTGGAAGGCAAACACCTTCAGAGAGCTCTCAACATTTTCAGAAATGCTGTTCAAATACAACTTCCTATTTGTTTTAATGAAAATAAGACATATTTAGGCTTTCCTGAGACAAAGCTTCATGCCTTAACCCCCCCCCCTCCCCCCAGATCTGCATGGATGTTGTTTTGGAACAGAATGAGCTCTCTTAAAGGGTTTTTTGGCAAGAAAGTGAGGTTTTAATCCAGAAGTTTTTAAACAAAAAGATCCCAGTGAGTAATAAACATGGACACATTGGCAGAGCTTTGTTTTATAGAAATCAAACCATAATTAACATTGGGCCAGAGCCAAGAGGAAATCCTCAAGGGAAAGTGTAATGTTAACTAAGCTGGGGCAGGATGCAGTTGTTTTCCCTCAAAACAACCCAAGACATTTGGATGGCAGCAATGGTTTTCCCTGCAGTTGTTTGCTCCATGATAAATACCAGAGTGTGTGACTATGATGCAGGCAAAGCAACATATCAGAATCTTAGGCAGATGAAAAAGAAAGAAATTAGGTAGAAAAGAGATTGTTTCCTAAAGAGACACTGGTTAGCCTGTTAAGAATAGAAAAGAAAGAAACTCCAGGGGGGGTGTTTAAAAGGCAGGAGTTTGTCTGCCTGCCTATATTACTGTCTTTATAAATTAGGTATTTAGGAGAGACAAACAGATAGGCAAAGAGACTGAAGAGTCACCTGTAACCCTTAACCTTTCAAATCTCCACTTCCTGAGAGCTATCCCAGCTCATGTGGTGGAGCTCCATGCCTCCTCCTATGGCTCAGCAATAGGGAAGCTCTCACTTGGCTTTCAGCAATGAGATCCCCTCTGGGTGAAAAGAGAGAGCAGGTTTCTCAGCATCTCCTGGCTGTGCCCCACAACTTGGCTCTTAGAGGGCTGAGCACCCACAACTGGATTTTAGGTCTTTACCAGAGCATCCTAAATGAGCTCAAAGTTGATCTGGTTTCAAATCCATTCTGATGGAAGTTCCAAACAGTGGAAACACATTTCCATTCTGTTTCACATCAATTACACACCACAAGTGACACAAGCTGCCTCTGAGACAATGGGACAGCATTAGGGAAGTGTTCAGAGCTTTCAGAATTTAGACCTGTTTCAGTTTTCTGAAACTTCAGCTTCTTGCTCTCCAGGAGCCACAAAGATCTTAATTCTCCACAAACAACAAACATGTAGGGAAACCTACACTGGCTGCTGTTGTTCCTTATTTCAGCTGGAGGCTGCCCAGCTGGGACTCTACCAGGCTTTACCTACCTCTTGGGACTGGAAAGCACCAAGCCTGCTCCTCTGCATGGAGAGGGAGGATGTGGGGCTGCTTGGGATCCAAAAATCTCTCTTTAAATCAACCCTGTTTGCAAACCTTTTTCTCACCTCTTGTTCTCCTTGTATCAAAGTTGCAAGAGTTAAGTAAGAATTACACACAAATAATTAGGTTAAAAACTTAAATGTAAATCAAAGCTACTAGCTAGCTGCTCCTCATTCTAAACAGCTCACCAGTGAGTTGGAAGCAAGCTCCTAGAAGCAGGAAGGACTACATTTATCATCTTACAGAATCACAGAACCACAAATTATTAAGGTTGGAAGAGACCTTTAAGATCACCAAGTCCAACCATCAATCTATGAATCCTGCTGTGGCAGGGGGCTTGGACTAGATGATCTTTCAAGGTCCCTTCCAACTCCTAATATTCTGTGATTCTGTGATCACCACCATGCCAGTAAATCATGTCCCTTACTGCCACATCTAGATCTTTTTTAAACCCCTCCAGGGATGGTGACTCCACCACTGCCCTGGGCAGCCTGGGCCAGTGCCTAACAACTCCTTCAGGGAAGAAATTGTTCCTAATATTCAATCTAAACCTCCCTTGAGTTTATCTGGTTTGTTTTTAATAGAAAGAAGCTCCTTAGAGCATCATGCATTTTCACCAAGTGTGTACTAACATCTGCACCCCATCAGTAGCTTTTCAGTTCTATATCCAAAGAATTCTGACACCTTCTGGGGATGGGTGACAACTTGAATAACAAGACTGCAACTTGGCCTCCATTTCTAAACTAATATAGTATAAACTTAAAACCCCAAAGGGGCTGCTGCTCCTTTGTGACAAGCTAACTACTTCTGTACAGCAAAATTAAATCCACTTCTCTGCTTTCAGCCATGTGACTGCTGCCTTACAGCTCTGCCACACTGTCCTACTTACACAGGAACAGAATCCAGGATCCTTACTCATGACATTCCCTGAACAACAGGGAATCAAACTCATTGGCAAAGCACATCATGACCCATGCAAAGACACAATGTCAGTGTTACTACTCAGTTCAAGGGTGGGAAGATTTTAAATAAGCACTTAACCTGTGCTTTAAATACAGGGAAATACTCTACCTGGGAAAGAATTGGTGTGTGGATGGAATTTGGTTGTGGATTACATACAGCATCTGGCTACAGGATTCTTGTCTCCCTCACTGTTGAGGTTGGAAATGCATAGCCAACAGGACAGGGAATTGAAGCAGGAAGCAATAAGGTTAAACAGCATGACAACAAACTGCAAGCCCAGCCTGTGTTGTAGGAAAGCTGCTCATTACTGGCTTCCCATCTTTTAGCTGTCCCAGATGGGACATGATTTGTAGATGTTTGCAGTCTGTGTAAATTACCACAAAGACCAACAGGATATTGCCAGAATATTGCTCTACAGCTGCCATGTGCTGTATGCAATGTTAAAACCAGCTCTCCTGCACTTGCAGTGGGGAAGCTAATAGGGTCGTTTTAAATGACACTTTCTGCTCTCTCTATGGGAGAGAAGCACAAGCTCAGCTCCTCCCAGGCACAGTCAAAAATAATGATGGTCATAACACAACAGACATGGGGGACTGCTCCTACCTTCCATTTGTAGATTAGACAACAATCCTTCAAAATACTTCAGTGTGTGGCCTTTCTACCTGTACCTGTGTACACAACTGTAAGCCTGTGTAAGCAGAAATACACAACAAAAGGTCCAGCTTGCACCTTTCAGAACCTGATCTCAATTTTAAATCAGAGCCATATTTTAAATTGCTTTCACTATTACTCTAGTTTATCATCTTTCTTGCATGCCACCTTAAGCATACTCTAGGAGCTGGTTCTGCTTCAGGAACTAAGAATCTTGCTGACCACCCTGTTTGCAGGATGCACACCACTGCCGCTGGAGCCTGGTCCTGTAGCAGCTGCAGTGGATGGCTACACATTCACCAGCAGTTCTCAGGCTGCATCCTTCAAACCTCTTCCTTTGCTACCATGGACTCTCCAGGGGAATCCCTGCAGATTAACACCAGTTTTTCAACTCCACTGCAAAATCTGCAGGCCTCACAACAGTCACTTTTCCCCTGTAAGGTGTTAAGATTATTTGAATAGCAGCAACAATACAGTGCTTTATATGAAGAGCTTGACAAGCACTGATGGAATCAGCCAACAATCAGCTTAGTGAAAAAAAACACCCAACCAAAACCAAAAAAGCAAGGAAATCCACCCAAAACCTCACCCCAAAACCCCATTTTCATGGTACCTCCACTTTAATTCAGAAATGTGAATTGTTCAGTTTCATGGGTAAAGTTTTAAATCTGGATGAAACCAGTTTAAGGTAAATGAACTCTAGAACATGTGTGCTGGACTGACCAAGTATAAACCTATTAAAGACTTCTCCTTCTGGAACACATTATTCTATTAAAATAGATACTCTCAACTGTTAACATACTTGAGCAGAGTAGGGAACATGAGACTATTTTTACACAGACATCCCAGTGAGTTTGTATTATTTCAGCACATCAAAGAGAAAAATGATGGAAAGGAGAAGGAGAACAAATCCCACTTGGTGAAAAACATGGGTAAAAAGACAATATTTAGCCATGACCAAGACAAAACAAAAACTTGGGAGATAAAAATCAGATGAAGAATTCAAAGAGCACTGCAACATTATGCTTATTTTGAGGAGTCTGTGGTCATGAGACAGAGACAGGGCTGCTAGGAGCTTGCATTCAGATACCTCCCTCCTATGCATTTTTCTCATTTTTTCCACATTTTTATTCCTTGCTGCCTGTCTACAACAGTAACTTGTTTTCAACTAGAAAAATTCCTAGCTGCCTAAAAACTTGCCTTTGGAACACAGCCAAAGTTAAGGCTATCTTTTCCCAGCCACCCTGAATATTAACATTTATAACCAATCCAGCCTTATGAAAATCACATGAAGTGCAGGATACTACCAGTGCTCCAAACCTGAAGTATGGAGAAGAACCACTCCTTCACAGAAGACAAAACAGGACAAAACAGCATCAGCCTACCTAGAATCATGCAACCCTTAAAAAAACACGTTGCCAAGAGATACAGCTTGCAGAAAAGAAACAGATACATAGTGTCTAAATGAGAGACCGAGCAATGGTAACAAAGACAAACTAAAGAAACACAGTTATAGCATAAAGACCCCAAACTCTCACAGGGTGGGATTAAAAGAAGCTACTAAGTAACTGCAGATGAGCTGACAAAATAAATACAGATCAACAACCCAGCTGACCTAGTGCAGCACTGAGCAGATACTGTTTCAAGCTTTCCATGTGTTCCCTTGGACTATGGAAGTTTGTGTGTCAGGTTCCTGGGTTCTGCCCTCAAGACAGGAAGCTAACACTACCTGAAAGTACATGAATAAACTTATTCTGTGACATAAATACAGGATTTCTATCTTTGAGGTGTTAACTCCAGCCTGATCAGGACATTCAGCACTCAGCAATCTCTACAGCTATAAAGCACCTTATAAAACTATGTTCGTACCTGGACCAAGCAGCGGGGACCGGTTTGGCTGGGCACTTGACTGGTGCGACGGCTGAGGTTCAACCATGTTTGTGTTGATAATGGTGCTAGTGGTGGTGGTGCTGGTTGTGGTACTGCTCTGAATGATAGGATTATTTCTATCCCACATGTTTACAGTCTTGTTGTTGTTGTAATTTGGGTCGCCCCAAGCTGAGGTACCGTCATCGATTTCCATCTTGCGGCGAATGGACGGTGGCGATGGCTCCTCCCAGCCAGTTGCCTCACAGTTCTCTTTTTGTTTGGCTGGCACTGGCCCACCAACCCACCCTGACCCCGTCTGTTTTACAGAAGCAGCTCCTCCCCAGTTACTCACATTGTTGTCCTGGGGTTTATTAGCCCAGTTTTGTTGGGGGCCTGGCTTTAAAGATTCCCCCCAACTTGTACCTGTATTTGCCTTGCTGTTTGTGCCATTTCCCCACCCACTGGTCCCAGACCTCGTGGAATCGTTCCAACCAGACCCTGATCTATTGTCAGAATCCCATCCAGATCCATTCTTCTTCCCATCACCCAAGTGTCCAGGAACAGATGATGAATCTGCCCAATCTCCACCTCCTGAAGTCCAGCTTGGATTTGATTTCTGTCCATCTCCCCAGTTTTGAGATTTGGGTTTCTGAGGCTCACCCCAGGTAGGTGATTTGTCCTCCTGATTTGCGGTCCCACTCCAAGCGTGGCCGCTCTTGGCAGCAGCAGCATTATTAACAGTAGTAGAGCTTGCTGACTCTCCCCATCCCCCTGGGCCATTTGGTGCTTTGTTGTTATTGTCTCCCCAACCTGTGTTTGTTGGAATAGCTGCCGGTGGAGAGTTGACCCACCCAGATACTGAAGAGGTATTTGTACTGTTCATGATGGACCCATCGTTCTTCCCCCCTGAGCTTGAAGATTGAGTAGCTGCACAACCCCAGGCCTCTGTTCCATTGTCATTCTTTCGTTCAGACCTTGGGGACTCTTCAAATTCCCAGGCAGTGTTTTGCTTTACGGGGGTCTGTCCCCACCCCGTATTGGACAGGACCCTGGGGTCAAGGTCATTTCTTGGCAACTGAACTTGCCCTTGGTCTATCATCCCTTTGTCTCTCCTCCTGCCCTCTCCTGCCCCATCCCTCCCAGTACTGCCTTCATTTTGACTCCCGCTGCTGTCGTTACTTCCTTCGCTAGCTGTGGTGCCAGACGCTGCAGCTTTGGCCCAAGAGTTCATTTGTTCATTGCCCTGCTGCACGGCAGGATTGGGACTGGTACCACTAGAGCTCTCCCACCCTGTTGATCCTTTCCCATTGATGTCGCTATTGGAATGCTGGTTTGGGGCCTTGCCCCATTCACCGTTCACACCGTTACTGGCGTTACGGCTGGGGTGGCCCCAAGCTCCAGAATGCATATTACCAACGCTGCTGTTGCCACCACCACTACCACCACCACCCCCCCTGCCCCATGCCAGTACCCCAGGCCCAGACGGAGGCCCCGAATCCCACGCGCTCGCTCCGTTTCCTTCCTTTTGCACAGCACTGCTGGATCCATTTTGTTTAGCACTTAATGCTGAGTTCACAGTGTCTCCATTCCCCTGACTGAACCCAGAATTGCTGTTTCCTGTGGCAGGATTACCTGGGGACATCCCCCAGACTGAACTGCCCATTCCTTCACCACTGCCCCCGCTGACTTGAGAAACCGATGTTCCGTTAGCACCAGGAAGGCCTTGCAGGTGGGGCGGGATGATGGCCCCCATACCAACAGCCATCCCCCAGTTCGGCAGTCCGTTTGTCTGCATTGCATTGATAGGGTTTGGTGAAGAGTTCATGGGGTTAGTGTTATTTGGTCCATCAGTGTTAAGGTTCTGAGGTTGTACGCTGAAAGACACATTCTGAGAAGTGGACGTTTGTGGTTCTGTGCTCTCTTGCGGCAGCAAGTTTCCCCAAGCACCTAAGGTGCCTGTTGGGTTCCCATTCTGGTTGCCCATGTTCTGACCTATGGCACTGACCGGACTGCAAATACTGGAAGGGTTGCCTGCTCCCACAGTTCCTTCATGTCCAAGTACAGGCCAGGCAGCTGGATTGGCATTAGGGTTAAGGTTAAGATTAATGCCAGCATTTGAGTTGGAAGCACCCCAGCAGTTCTGACTTCTACCATCTCCCATCATGTTGTCCATCTTTCCATCCCCACCGCTGGCAGAGCAGTGAGCTAGCCCAGAGCTGGAGCCCGCAGCCACACCCCACACTCTGGCCGAGTTGCCGTTACCGTTCGCTCCGCCAGCTCCAAGGGCACTCTGGTTAGAAGTGCTTTGGACGAGTGCTCCGTTGGCGCCATTATTGCCATTGGTTTTCTTTGTATGTCCAGTGAAGTTGCCTTGGGCACTCCCTGTAGCCATGCTACTGTTCTCTGAGCCACAGTTGGAGGCAGAGTCAGTGTCTGTAGTACATTCTGAGGCAGACTCAGTCTCAGCTCCGGTAATGGAAGGCCACGCTTCCTTGTCAGTCCTGTCTATTATCACTTTATCCCAGCTGCAGTTGCCTTCGCTCCGGAAAGTGGGCTGCTGTCCCCAGTGGGAATTCTCATAATGGTCTCCCAATCCACTGTGGCTGAGATCTGAAAGGATCCAACAAGGTTAAAAACACAAAAATGAGTTCACTGTTCCAGCACTGCAAAAGCCTCTACTTTACTAAAGTTCTACTTTACATTGCTAGTTACAACACTGCATTCTGCTGGCATTTACAGGACATGTCTCTAACATAATACAGCAATCTTCCTCACAACAATAAAGCATGATGCTCATATTTTGTTGGTTGTTTGGTGTCTGGGGTTTTCTTGTTTGCTTGTTTGGTTTTTAACCTGGCAAAAGTCTCAATTAAAATACTGGAGCATTTCAGTTTTAGAACAGTGCAACAGAAGTGGTTTGTATCCCTTAGTAAACTAGTAAAAATAAGAAGCAGGCAAGAAAAAAGGACAGCAAATACACATATCTAATGGAAAAACCTAACAAACAGGTTTGGAAATGCCACAGAACAGTATCTAGCAGACTCTTACCGTTCATTTTGACTTCTCACTCTCCAGAGAAACAGAAAGAGCATGCAGTAAAACAATGTGCAATGTCTGCCTGCCATTAGATATCACATACACACCCACACGAGGTTCATACTGCACTGTACTGTACACAAAGAACCAATGCAGACAGTGACCTTCACTGGTCACTGCCAATTGTCCATTTCAACCCCACCACTGCAGCTTACACTATAGCACTGAACTCGGGCATTCCTAACTAACAGACCCTTTTGTCAAAAAACTTCTCCTCAAGGACTTGCACCTGGTTCAAACACTTTTTTGTGCTCCACATACAACCCAATTTCCCCCCAAACCAGTGCAAATCAATGCTATGTTGCACAGACGCTGAAGATAAATCTTTCCAAAGCACCACCTATACCCTCAGACACACTAATCCCAAACCTCCCCAGCACCCCCCCCTCAAAACAACCTACAAACCAACACACACCCAAAACCCCACCAAAAAACAAACCAACCAAACAAAAACTCTTAAGCATCTCTTTGCTCTAGGGCCCAAAGTTAAACTGGAAGACACAACACTTCTCATGCTAAGAACTCGAGCTCAGGTCAAGCTTTTTCATTTCCTTCCCATCCTGGCTGCTCTCTAGAAAATTTCTAGGACAGATTATTCCTTTTAGTTTCTCTTGATGGGAAGTTTATAGCAAGTAAATCAAGGTGATCCTAGGGATAGGCACTAGAGATGATCTGCAGAGAAGTTCCTCTTACCTGGTGGCCTAAATAAGGCAGAAAACTTCATATACCTAAGTTACAAATTTTGGATGTCAGTTAGTTTTACTTGCTGTAAATTTGCAAAGAAATGAGGGGGTTTTATGATTTCAAAAAGAATAATGTTTTGTGGGGAAGGTGAATGCAACAAATCTCCCAAATAAACTGCTAACAGTGGATGCCCAGCATTCATTAATTGGAATCACAAATATTCTGGTGCCATTAGCTCCTCTAACTGCCTCCAATTAGAGGTGTTCTAATACTGACCAAAAAAAAGTTCCAAGAATAAGAAAAGTCATCTGCTTCACACATTGCACCTGCAGCTTCTCATGAAAGAAGGTGATTACTTGGTCACCTCACTGGTATACATCAAGATGAAGAAAGAACACACTAAACTAGGATGGAAGGCTTTTAAAAACAAAAATAAACTAAAGCAACTGAAGCAAAACCATGAATGTTAGAGAGAAAGGAGGGGAAACCAGCCTTAGCTCATCACCCATCTCTTCATGATGCCAGGAAAAAGCTAGCAGAAAAAGATAATTGCCACGTGCATGGCAAACCCAAAAGAGAAAAGGAGCCACTTGGCTTGCCCTGGAATCTCTCCCTGACATGCAGGGGCTAGAAAGGAAGAAAGAATCACATTCTTCCTGGACAAAGACAACTGGCTACATTACAGAGCTAAGAAAGGAGGCTGAAAATTGACCTGATAATCTAGGTTTGTTACACAGGTGTTAAATAGAGCCCAGGATCCCAGATAAGGCATGGAAAGGACAGGAAGCCTGTGAAGTGACTTTAAAAGGGTCAGCAGGGGCAGAAAAACGAGCCAAGCACATTCTTCACCAGGTAGCAAGGAACAAAGGCAAAAAGCAGTGGCAGTTGAGGCCAGAAGATAAGAAGCTGAGGCAAGGAATTGGGTAAGAAGAGGTCTGTGAGATTTCTCTGAAACACTGTGGGTGGTAAGATTTGTCACTGCCTTTCAGACATGACAGAAAGATTTCAAGTGGCTTGAAAGACACTTCCAATAAAAAGGTCTTGTCAAAGCTGAAACCTAAGCTCCATGGGCAGGCGCCCGAGAGAACGACAGCGCTGCCCAAGGCAAGAGACAGCCTCTGTGCAGGGCAGGGCTGGGAAAAGGGATCAAGGGCACAGTGCAAGGTGGCTCAATACTCACAAAACTGTCACCAAGACCATCAAGATGAGGTGAAAGGGAACTGCTTGTTTAATCATTTCTTTTTCTTTCTCCTCTCCTCCAAAGATGGCAGTTAAAGCAATGCTCAAGTTCGAGAGCACTTAAGAGACAGAAAATAAAGGGAATTGGGAATGGAAGAAAATGACCTAAGAGATCAGAAAGATTCCTGAGAGCAGGGAGGGAAATGATTCATTAAATAAGATATCAGCATTTTGAAGAGCAGTCAAAGAACCAAGGAAAAAAGAATTATGAGGGGAAAGAACTACAAAAACTACGAGATGTGCATATTGAAAGGAGAAAATGAGCAAGTGCCTCAGCCTGGGTCAGCACATCTACTCCAGAGCAGCACACATGCAGCTGAAAACCCCTTTGCTTTTCCAGGGTTTGCAACTCCAGGCTTGCTCCCTTTCATGTATCCTCAGCTTATGCCTTCAGCAAGAGCCACACACTAATCCGAGCGTGGGTACTCTGCCAGGGATTACAGTAATTCCCTGGAGGTGACATAAAAGGAGCAAGTCCCTCCTGAAGCAGCACTGGAGCTGTGCTGGCTCCCCCTGCTCTGCAGGGACCACACTGCCACCTTCACAGCCACAGAGTCAAGCAAGACAGCAACAGCAGAGACATGTAGTAACTTCAGTGGCCACATGCTTACTGGGAAAACTGGTTCTGATACCAAAGGCTGCTGCTATAAAGCTCCTAAGAAACAGGAGAGATGAAGGGAATGGGGGGGGAAATCACAAAGTATACAGAAAGCTGCAAAAGCTGTGACTGCTGTCAGACAAACTTAACTGTTTGAGTACAGAACTGATCCTGAGGAGAGAATTCTTCTATTCTTGTCTCTAGAGGCAAAGGATGGCTTCTTCCTCTGGACTATGAGTGCATTCCTGTAAGTTAAACAACTAGGAGCAGAGTCCTACTTAATCCACAGGGACTTTAACCATTTGGGATAAATCATGAAAGCAAAACATTTTCTAAGATTAAAACTAGAGAATAGTTTTGTTTGTTTAGGGTTGGGGTTTTTTAACACAGATTTCCTCTAACTTACTACAAAGCTAACCTGCCATAGAGATTGCCACTATTTTCTTGTCTTTTCAAAGCTGCCGAGACCAAAATGGGAAACCCTTTCAAAAAACTTCTTAAGAATCAGTTCCTAATGCAGAGCTCAGAAAATCAGAAGTCACTGCAGACCACCAGAAGCATTTCTCTCTTTCCTCTGAACTGAGCAAAGGTTTTCCACAAAGCATGAGGAGCAGGGACCAGAGGGATTGTCTCTTAGCAAATCCTAGCTCTGGCACACTGCAAAGTGAAACTGATTTGTAAATTAATACTGTGTGTCTGAAAAACTTAATTGTGCATCTTTCATTATATATTGTTCCCTGGTTAACATTTCCTTGGTGATCAGGAAGGAAAAAAATATCAGAGGATAACAGCTCCAATTTGTTTGTTAAACAAGGACCCAACTCCTGTCAAACTGCAGTCAACTCAGTTACCTGCACAACCCCCAGCTCTCAGCAGTGCTGCCAAGGAGCAGAAGGGAGCTGCCTTGGGTTTTTTGAAGGAATTAGTATCTTTAATGGGGCAGGAGGAGATTGCTGTACACCCCACATACTTTAATCAACTTCAATATAGTACCTCTTAAAAATAGAAACCATTTTTGGCTGTGTTTGACAATGAACATGAATAATCAGTTGCAAATCAGTTTAAAGGCTCTATAGGTTACAAATGTAAAGTTTGAGTAGAGTGAAATGGGAGAAGCTGTTGCATGCATTCCTTAGAAAAGCAAAAGTGCACAAGCAATTCACCCAAGACTTCAGTCCTCCTCCAAAAATGACATTTACAGTAGTATTTCTTTTCATTTTTATTCAGCTGATTTAAAAGCAACTGCATCTTCATCACTTCCATGACAGTAATTAGTTTGAATGCTGTCCAGTTAGACTGTGCACCCTCAGCTATAATCTAGCATTCAGCTGTTTCAAGAACTCAGGTATGGAAAGGGTGTGAGATGGCAAAGCCTGAGATAAACTCCTAATGAGACTGACATGAAGTTTTGTTTCTCCAGTTTTAAATCAAATGCAACAGTGACTCCCTCTCTTATTACTGGTTTTATCTTTCAATTCCTGTTAGTCAGGGCAACAACCACCAGACTCATTGGTCTGTCCTGTCCTGCCCAAAGGACAGATTACAGATGATACCGTTTCTGCTTTGAGATGCAGAAGAGAGAAAAATCCCAAAGGCCAGGGAGAGTCCTACTGGGGGTTTGATTTACCACACAAATGTTAGTGATTCTGAGCAGGAAGTTGAGTAAAAGAGGCAAATTGCTTTCTCCCCCCAAAGACACAGTCTCCAATCCCACAGGTGCAGATCTTTAAAAGACTACACCTCAATTTTTCCAAATCAAAATGAAACAGGAATTGCCAGGAATATTTCAAGTGCTAGACCAAATGCAGCCACATTTCATACAAGAAAAAGAAAAGGTGAAACAAACATCCATCCTGAAGAACAAAACAGAATTAAATAGAAAACCTGGGAGTTGTAGTGCTAGTATTTGAGGTTAGCTGCTACCTTCAGCTCTATGCATACCCTGAGACAGGACAAATCTAACAACTGTCATCTGTTTGAAGGCACTTCCAAAGCTAACTTAAAACAAGTCTCAGAGCTCAGCTGAAAATCTTGAATAGCATACATAATGTGGAAAGAGAGAAGAGCTGGAAGCATTGAATAAAGCAGCTTTATTTATTCTCAAGCTAAAGCACAGTTAAGTACACAAGTGGGCAAGCCTGTTATCCTGCTTCATTTCTGCACTACGACATCAGAACGGAGCTCCTCTGCTCTGATGCTGAAAGCTTTTAAATGCATTAAGACAACAAAGCAAAGATAAGCAACATTTTTTTCAATTAGCAGAAATCCCACTCAACACTACCTCTCCAACACAAAAGCAGCAGGAGAAAACCACCAAAGAACTGCAGTTTTCTGCTCAGTGCAAGCAGCTCCCTGCAAAGACGCCATTTTAGCAGAGCTGAAATGCAGCCAAAAGCTCAGGACGCTGCTGCTGCTGCTGCTGCTCTCCCTGAAATGTTATGTAAGAAACTGATTTACCAGACACAGATGCTATTTTCTCAGGGTTAGGGTTACTTTCTCTCTCTCTCTCTCTCTCTTTTTTTTTGGCTCTAAAAAGGGCTGATGGGTAATCAAATACCTGAATTAAGGAGCCGCCCAACCATCCTAGGAGACGCTACATTGTGTGCAGAGCTGTTTCTACTCCTGCCTCTACGTTCTCCAGGGCTCCCGGCTTCAATATGTCGGCTGTGTACAGTGGGAGCCTCATCCTGTAGAGCTGCCAAGAAAATCTCTCTCTGCAAGCGTGCGCCCAGACAGACCTGCGAGCGAGCTCGGGCCTCGCTTCTGCTGGCTCTGGAAATGCCCTTTCCACGCAGAGCCCTCCTCCCCCTTCCCTCGCTCCGCTCCTTAACTCTAGGTGAAGGCAGCAACAGAGTAGGATTTTTAAGCTTTGATTATCTAATTGCAGCTGACACTAAACCGATCTTCCTTCCTCTTTAAATTCTTTCAACTGTCACAAAACATTTTCACTTCAGGACCCAGCTACAATTAGCACCCTAGCTGCTTTCCTCCCGCTTTTGAAAGTCAGCCAAGAGAAGAGGCAGGCGCTGCTGGCTGCCTGCACGGGCTCCTGCCCAGCCTCCTCCTGCCTGCCCCAGCCCCAATCCCTGCCTGTATGGGCAGCAGCTCCTGCCCTGCATCCTATTGCCTCCCCAGTGACAGCTCCTCTGCCTGGCAGCATCCTCCTGCCAGCCACAGCTCCTGCCTCTTGCCCGGTTGTCTTCCTGCCTGCCCGCTCCAGCGTGAGCTCCTGCCTGGTGTCCTCCTGCCTCCCCAGCATCAGCTCTCCCCTTGCCTGGCAGGTGAGCAGCAGACCAAGTCCCAGTTGTATATTGGCACACTGTCAAGCCCTTCATGACTTCCCTGCCTCTATCTAGAAGAGATCTCAGTGGTAAACAAGAGAGCTCCTTAATCCCAGGGGCTGTGTTTCTGAAGGCGCGGAAGCACTGCCCTGGACAATGCAGCGGGGACCAGGCACGTTCTGCCTCCTGCAGACAGAGGGATCGACCCCCTCTGAACAACCACAGCCTGGAAACCACTGGTTCCCTTCAAGCCTGATGAACACAGAGAGTGTGAACAGAAGAAAGGGGCAGATGAACATTTTCAGGACCTTAATATGATCACAAATTCTGAGAACACACGTAGAGAACTTTTACCACTGTATATATACAAATCCCACAGACTAATTTACACAGACTTCCGTGTCTAATACACTCCTTTATTTTCCCTCCTCACTTCCTTGCTCCTTCTCCTGCTATCTGCCCCAAATACATATTAATTATGCCTATGAGAGATTTGCTGTTTCAGTTCTTGCCAGGTGTTCATTTGAGCACTTTCACCCTTCCACACTGGATTGCACACAACTGATGTCTCTTTAAAGGTTTGGCTGCATTCTCAGGATTGCTGCCACTTCACTACCAAAGCACAATTGCTGCTGCTATTCTTGGCTCAAGAACTGTTCCACTGAAGTACTCCTGAAAATAGTTGATTTCCTTCTGAAGACATTTCTTCTCTGTTTCTTTGCAACAGTCTCTGAGCACTGGATGGGTTTAACCTCATTTTCAACACAACAGATGAAAGAAAACAAAATCTGTTTTGTTTTGTTTCCATTCAGAGAACTATTTCAAATGCAACCAGAAACTAAGCTTGCAAATCAATTTTGCAGTAACTCTGAAGTTAAAATATTGCTGTGGTGTATTACACTCCTTTAACACAAGCTGCACCTGATTGAAATTTCCATTAGCTAAATTTCATGTCAAACCCAAGAGAACACGAGACACATTCCCATGTTCCTTGTGTTTTTCTTACTAATAACACAAGCTTCCTGTAATCAAGTTCAGTTTACAGGGGCACCATAGCAGGGTGGGTAAACCAAAACCAAGAGGACTCTTCATACCAGACTGGGGGGCACAGGAAGGGAATGCAGGACCCTAAGAACCAGTCAGAGCCCACACCAAAATCTAGGGTCCAAATGAAGCACAGTTTCCACTCCAGACCCTGCTGGCAGAGAGCATCCATTCCTTTCCACGTGCCCCACCCTGTAGCAACCTCAACAGGGCATGTGTCTGACAACCGTGAAATGCTTACAGACGCCTGAAGGCTCAAGCAGGAGATGTGAAAGGTCATGCAAACCACTCAGCTGACCTAAGGCACTGCTCCTGATCTGCACTAGGTGACACCTGCCCCACCCACCTAGGAAGCCCTCCAGCAAGAGAGACTGTGCATTCCCAAGTGCTCTATCTCACTTCTGAAGATAGCTTTCATACTGGCACATTTTTCCTAATGTCTAACCTTAATCTTCCTTGTTGAATGTAAGCCCATTATTCCTTATCTGCTCCATCACAGGCATTCAGAACACATCACTTTCTTCCCTGCAGCAGTCACTTAGGTATTTCTGCATCTCTAGTTCCAGTCTGCCTTTGACTTAGGAGCTTCAATTCCTTTCTTCCTTGGGAGGCTTTTTCTCAAGAGCTTTCTTCCTTCCTGTTGCATTTCTCTGCATGTCTTCCAGCTGGTTCACCTCCTCCTTAAGGGCACAGTACCCAAAACTGGACTCAATATTCAGAGGCTTTATCAGCAGTGCCTCATGGGAAGCAGTAGCTCTACCCCTCAGTATGTCTGTTGTGTTTTCAGCAGTGGGACACCACTCATCTGGTTTACCTTGTGACCAACTCCAGATCCACTTTTGCAGCATGATGCTCATGTAACCACACTGGTGTACAGAGCTGCTCTGGCTACAGCAAATAACCTGGCCCTTTTCTTTATGCCTTATTCAATGAGACCATTTGCCACCACTATACCACGTTGTCATTTTGTCTTCCAGTTGCCTTGCATTCCTCTGCAGCAGGGATCATGTTTTCAGCTGTAAGAATGACACAAAGATCAAAGAGCACAAATGTGCACTCTCACTCCAAACATTTCACTCTGCTAGGAAGAACTGAGAGCTATTCCCTGTCTACATCTTCCTGAGCTGTCCTATGACATCTCTTAACAACAGTTTCACCTCATACTTCCCACTTATCTACACCACCATGCATCCATCATGAGCAAGTCTTCTGAGGTCAAATGTTGTACAAAGTTGACTTCTAGGACACCTGTTTCCCTCCCATTTTGCAGTGCCTGTTGCACTGCTGACACAGAACTACTCTCCTCTGGCACAACCTGCTCTCCACAAAGCCATGCTGGCTCTCCTGCAAAGTTCTACATGTGCAGAAATAGCTGCATGTGGAAGATCCAGAATAAATCCAATTCTAAAGTTTCTGGGTTTATTTCTGGAACTTTGCAACTCCAACAAAGATATTCTGCTAGTGGAATTACAGAGTGTGGGCCCAAAGAGATAAAGTTCAGCAAATCACTTCCAGAAAGGCAGTTTTCACATGTGCTTTATTCAGTGAAAATCAGCCTGTCATGCCTCCAGGAAATCTGCTAAATCTGATTTCAACCTTTGGAAAGGAGACTTTATCCAGAGGGTACAGAACTCCTTTTGCACATCCATGACCTCCCTACAGCCAGCTGAAGGCACTGAAAAGTTAATTGACAGTTAAAGGCCTGGGTATTTGAAAGGAGTATTGTCAAGCATGACTTTTAACAGTAAGCAGGGCTTTTTAATCTTGCTTCCTGGAAAAAAAATGATCAACCCAAAGTTAATACAAACAGTTTTATAAGATGACTTCACGTGCCACACAGTGGCACTCAGCACCTTCCAGCTGCCCACAACACCTACTTCAACATGCACACAACCATCCCACAAGCATCAATGTGTAAACTGCAGCTAATGAAATCCTGAAACACAAAATAAAACTTCCAGCTTCACAGAAGAGAAGAAAGTTCAGCAAAGAATGTGGCATCAGCCCACAGGGGGAGAACAAACCTCCAGAACTGCTGTCAAATTCTCCCTTCCCAGAAAACAACAGACAGAAGAAATTCAGAGTGTAACTCTTCAGCTTCCACAAAGCCTGGGTGTTCTCTCACTTTAGCTACTGCATGAGTTACTTGCTTTCATTTCCCTTCAGACTTCAGAAACGTGTTATGGAGCTGCTCCACAAAGTCCTCTAGTGGCCAACAGAGAGGGGCAGAGGTTTCAGCATGACTCCTGCAGGACATAGTAATCTCTTCTGAGCTGATGGATGTTGGGTTTGCACTGCTGAATTGCAGCAAACTGAAAGGCATCTTCCCCAAAAACTGATTACTACTTCTGATCTTTGTTCTTACAATCATCAAACACACAGTGGTTCCCTGGAGACTTCTAATTTGTAAAAGAACCAAAGGAGGATCTATTCCTGGGTGTTACTCTTCATCTCCCATGACAGCTTCCAGAAGCTACCTTTTAGGTCACATGGCAAAAGGATGATTCCACTAATGCCTCACACCTTAATGAGGGAAGTTAGCTGTTCACCACATTTACTGGAGTCAGCTGACAAGGTGAGGAGGGAAGAGAGGAAAAACTCCATCTCCAAGTAACAGTAAGGAAGTAGATGAGCTATTAGAACAGTGCCTAGGAACTACAGATACATCTCCCCTTCAGTGTAATCCCAAAAAGGATTACAGAAGGAGTACATCAGGAGCAAGCTTTGCAGCTTAAAAGTTCAGGCAAGGAACTACTCTACAGAAGATGCTCTGCAGTACCACAGGAAAGAGTTTCCTAATAGTTCCCATGGAATTAGAGACTCTTTTCAAGGGCTAAGTTCTCTAACATCTTTTATGCAATTTGAAATGTTTTAATTGAAGTTTGTCTAGATGATGTTTTATAGATTACTGTAAAAGAGGAACAAGAAGTCACTGCTCTCATCCACTTCACTGATATCTCCAAATGATAAACCTGACTAAGACTATATTAGTGGTCATTAATTCTCATTTGCCTCCCACTGGCAGAACACCCTCTTTAATTCATGCCATTGCAGTGGAGCTCTGATAAGTGTTTTGGATAGGCCAAGGCAGCAGATAACAGAAACTGCTGATAAGAGAATAAAGAGATAAAATATGAGTGGTTTTTACACTGAAGAGGCTGGCAATGCCTCTCCAAGAGCCTTCTTTGTATCCAGGTAGTTAGAAATAGGGCTTGGAAGGAATGTGGTTGTATAAACTCAAGTTAACTCTGAAGCAATATGACCCTAGAAAAAGACAAGCTACAGAGATGAATTTACCTTCAGCATATTCTGGATACAAGATGTTAGCAGGTGATGATCCTGGCTCTTTGCTTAGCACCAGGTCAGCCATCTAAAGAGAGTCACTAGTGCTCATCCTAAGGATAAAGAAGTCACACATGGAGACTTGCTTGGGCAGAATCCAGCACAGGTCTGACAAGCTCTGGTTAGGCAATCAGGTTACCAGAGGAGGAGAAAGCCCTAAGCACTGCTCTACCATTGACTGCCTCTAGACACTGAAGATGTCTAAGAATGTTCCCCAAGTGACCACTCTTCTCCAGACAGGTAACATTTGGGTTTCTATGTGGATCACTACTACACAGATTCTTCTGGACAACTTGGCATTTGTGTTCCTGCCCTTCACTTCCCCAGAGAACTTCTACTTGCAAAGATTCTTTAGTAGATGAAATACCCAGGGAGCCAGAGACAGACACTTACAGGAACACAGCTCCTACTGATGATATGAGGAGGAAGGCATTTCCTCCTGACAAAGCATGGCTCAGTGAGAATCCTCATGTCTAACATTCCTTATTTTCATGTTCACAAAAATATGACCCAATCTGAACAAAATTTCATGGGAAATTCATAACTTAAGTGCTGGAGGTTTTCAGGATATAGAAACCCCAGGTTTTTTTCCCAAGGCTAATAGTTACTCAAATCCTAACATCTGAGATGGAAAGTTTGTGGCCTTCCTTCAATACTCCTCTTACTTCTTTGCTCCTCACACTTGTCAAGGTGAAGATGAATCCAGCATGAGAAACTGAGTAACACTGTCAATGTGCTTCATGGATACAAAGGTCTGTCAGGAGTGAGATATGCTGTAGTCCCCTCTTGGCCTCACAAAGCAGGCAGGCACACAGCTGTCAGCCCTATCAACTGAGCTCGATGCACTGATTTTTTTTCTCTCCTGTACCTGTTTGCAGTTAGTAACTGAACTGGTGCTCCATCTGCTGGAAAGAGAACTAAATGAGCTCTAGGATTCAGCAAGTTCTTTCTCTGAGGATCATGCAGTCATTTCAGTCTCAGAACACAACCTCTCGATGTCAGCAGACCAAAAAGCAGCCAAGGATTTAACTTGTCTAAGATTCTCTTCCCTGCTCCAAGAACTGTCCACAGATTTTCTGATGCCTTTGAAAGCTTTTGTTTGACTTTACACAGTAAACAACAACCTGACAATTCTGACTGTGCACTAATTGCTTTCCAGTAACACTTTTGCTAAGAGTTTGATATCAGTTAACTTGTTTTGTGCTATGTGGAATATAATCTGAAGCTGAAAAGCTGCTGCCATCCTCTTCCTCTCATTTGTACTAGCTTTTACTGTAGTCTGAGTTTTTCCAACAGTAACAGAAAAGCAGCAAAAGGCTAATAAAGCAAACTAATTTAACAGTGGCAGACTGACAAAGCACAGAAACAAGTGCTTATGTAGATGAAATAGAAACCAGGAAAAGAAGTCTAAAAACTGCAGGTTCAACTGCATCTGGCAAGATCAAAGTCAGACAGCTAGTGCTATACTCTTACATGCTAAGTGCTTTTATGGATTATCTTATTTTTTTATGGTGGACATGTTTCATGAGGTACAGTATGGTTCTTTAACATCAAAGCAAGATGTTTCAGATATGTCTATAATGATGCCTGGAAGAAGTCTGTGTCTCAGCCTGAGCCACTCCAGTTGTTCAACCTATCTCTACCACACAAAAAATGACTAGATGTCTGAAAATAATAAAACATCTAACTATATACATTTAAAAACATACATGAATATGCCTAACACAACATCAGTGACAGTTAACAAACACCTCCAAACCAAACAGCAGCCATAAAGGTCAGCCACCATCCCAGAGAAGATGAGACTGCTGCTCTAACTGCTGGGCACTGATTCCTTTCCCTCTCAACTAAAGGCCAATACTTGAGAATACAGACCCACCACCTCTTCCCTTCCTCAGAACCCCCAACACTAACTCAATTAATAACTGTTTTATTTTCCCTTTTGGATTTGTGTTTCTGGGATGGCTGAATTGTATTTTCAACAAGATGTCACTTCTGAGAGATGATTCTCTTCTGTAGCTGAAACTTCTAAGGACAACACCAAATGATGTTCTGTGCTGGAGCTCAGTGTCACAGCAGCAAGCATAGCAAAACCAGCAAAAGATTCTGTAACACCCAAAGGCAACAAACTGCAGGTAGCTCAGATCCAAAGTTTGTGATGTCTGACAGCATTAAGGAGAGATAATGAGTAACACTCAAGAATCTACAGAAATTACGACGATTCAAGGTATCAAACCCCTCATGACTGAGCCCTAATCACTCTTTCTAAGCCATTGATAACTGTACTTTGGAACACTCCCTGCTTTGCCTAACACAACAAACACACACAGCACTGATGAAAAAGGTGATTTATACCAACTACTAACTAAGTTACACCATCTCTGAGCACAAAGGGACAAATAAAAGAAGAGCTGCTTCTTCTTTTCTCACTAGCAGCTTCAGGAGAAAAAAGGTAGCCAAGAGAGTGACCCCTCAACATGCTATTTCCCACAGGCAAAGGAAGGTCAGGGTGTCTATCTGCAAAGGATGAAGTGGTAGAAAGGTTAAACATACTGAACTACTCTTGCCAAAGGATCTTCCTAGAGTGAAAAGGATGTTTGAACAAGTAAAGGCACAAAAGTGTCACAACACAACATAAGCAACATTCCTGGTTTTAATTTACATATAATTAGATGCAAATCCCCTTTAAAGAGCACTGAAATTGCCAAAATGACAATAAAAAACTTGGAAATCCCCAAACTACCAATGCTTCTGTAAGAATGATCCCTAAAGAAAGATTTCCATTTCCTGACACTCCTATCTGTCAAAGAAACAGGCAAAAAAAATGGGAAGAAATCTCCACAGGTCTGAGCATCTAACTAAATGAGAAAGCCTTTAGAACTGGATCTAGAAATGCCCCAATACATTCTGGAAGGAAAAGAGCAACAGCATGCACTTTGCTTTAAATCCTCTTATTTGAAGACAATTTTTAACATTCCTTAAAGTCTTTGCCACTCCTCTGCTGGCACTGAAGGGCATAAGGACATCCAAAAAGGAGCCGATACCCCCACTGCAGTTCCAACTCTTACCTGTTTGGGTCTTACTGGGATGATGCTGTCCAGCCGCTCCTTGCTGTGGAGGAGGAGGAGGAGGAGGTGGAGGTGGAGGTGGGGGAGGAGGAGGAGGACTGGCCCCTGCTTGCCCAGTACCTTGGGCTGGGCTGGTGCCGGTCAGAGTCCCGGTAGGCAGCGGCTGGCCCCGCTTTAGGAGCTGCTTCTGTTCTTGCTGGCGGAAGCGTGGAGGCACCTCTCGAGGCAGGTAACGGGACGCAGCCGGCTGCTGCCCATTAGCAGACGCACGCTTGCCATTGCTGCTGCTGGGAATAGTGCTGGTGGAAGTACTGGTACCGGTACCGGCAGGTTGGGGCTGGCTTAAACTGGTCTTAATAGGTTCTGGCACTGCAGAAAAGAAACAAAACAATCATCATCATCATTTAAAAATTGCTTGAAGATTGGATATTTTGTGGAGAGGGTTTTCTGTGGTTTGAGGTGGTGGTTTGGTTGGTTGGTTTGGGGTTTTGGGAGTTTCTCTGTGTGTGAGATTTTGTGTGTGCTGGTTGTTCTTCTTGTTGTGGGTTTAGGTTTTGGTTTCTTTCCTGTAACTGAGCAAAGGGATAAGTGTTTTCCAGGCTCCCAGACAACACTTGGCAGAACCTGGACTGTAAAAATACAGAAGATCCATTCTAAATAAAGTGTTCCAATCAGAACTCTGGGCTAGGTTGCTGTGTGTGTAGCCTCCTGAAACGTTTTGTGCAACAACTCTGAAATCTACGCCTAAAAAACTTGATACTGTACAGCTGTAAACTGCGTGTACCAGAATACAGCTGATAAATAAAGGCTTCAACCCCACATCTTTCAGAGAGCTTACGTGTTTGGTTCTACCTGTACACCCCTCACCCACCCCAGCTCACACCCATCCCACCCCCCAGGCTACCATCAGAAGCCAACAGCACATGACAAGTTGGTTACCAGCAGTATCTGGTACCCACTCCATCAGAAGAGGAAAGCATCAAGGCTGAAGAGTGACCACCTCATATACACACAACCAATTCACACCAATACTGAACTGGCCTCATATACACACAAATCACAGAATGACTGAAGTTGGAAGACACCTCTAAGATCATCAAGTCCAACCATCAACCTAGCACCACCATGCCACTGAACCATGGCCCTAGGGACCACATCTACACATATGCCTATGTCTGTGGCTGGGTGTTTATACTGAGTATCAGTTAGGAAAGTACACCACTGAAGAAGAAAAACATTGCTTTCCTATTAATCCTACAATACAGCAAGTGAATCAACTTCTTAGATGTTTTCACTTCCAGCATTTCTAAGACACCTTGGATTGTTGTCAAAACAAGACTTCTAAGAACACTTGCCCTGAAACAGTAAATAAAAGCCCAATAAACAAAAGAATGGCCAAAATAATGGTTGTTATGCTCTAATAGTGTGCAGGGAAAACTATGACATAGAAATAGTGGTACAAAGTAACCTTTTGGTTGTTGTTTTGGTTTAAACTGGAAGAGTTCTTAGGAGACAGCGATGCACAAACATGCCCTGTGCATTGGGATTTAAAAGATAATCAATATGCTCCCAGGCAATTTATGCAATATATTATTTCTAAAGACTTCCAAAATATGGTGCTTGTATTTTTTAAATTATGATTAAAAGTCTGATCACAATTAGCTCCTTCACAGGGAAGAGTGGGTGACTTACACAACTCTTCTGCTACAACAAGTCTATTTTGGGAAGGTATTTTCTTAACCCAGTGTCTTACCAAAACATCAAGTTTCCAGATGCCCCAGAACAGCACAAAGTTACAGAACACATCCCCCTGCAGGGTACTTCTCACCTTAAAACTGACACTGAAATGCAGTAACTGAAGAAAGTAAAACCACATCTCAGCTTTACACTGAGCTACACACTTGCCTGTGAGTTTACACCACCCTTTCTCCAGGGATCACAGGTGACCAAAGGGAAACTTTCATCTGCAGTAAGCAGCTCTCAACTTCAGCTGCAGAATGCACTCCAGGGTGCAAAGCCTTATTTCAATCCATGTTAGCACTACTTCTAATGATACAAAAGGCTTTCTCTTTCAGAAAGGTCCCAATTCCCCAGTACATGCAGAGCACATCTACTACAGGTACCAAACCAGCCAGGACAGAAAGAAACCTCCCCAGAGCTTATCTTCTCTGACTTCAGTCTGTAGGACAGGCTGAAGACAAATCTGTGACTGAAGTTCCCATTGCAGAAAAGTAATGTTTTATGCTTATCTGTACATCAGTATTCTCACTGAAGAGTAACACAAGCTTTTCTTTAATCTGCCAAGTCTAAAACTTATTCAGTAGTGTCTCCCTGCTGTCCCTTCTCCTTAGCTCTACCCTCTTCTTCACTACCAGGACAAAGTACAATGTTCTAGAAACACTGCTAGAATTAAGACAGTAATAAGCTTTAAAAATAAATGTAAACTCTGGTTATTCTCTACTTAGGCAAAATGCACTGCCCATTACAGTATTTCAACCTTTAGTTCCTTACTGTACCAGATTTGCTGCATGCTTTAAAACAGAAGGGAGAAGGGAGAGATGTGAGAATTTAGTATTGAACAGAATCCTCATTTAAACTGCACAGTAAGCTCTGCACCCACTGCCTTTTTAGTTCAGCAGATTTACACTTTGGGATATGAGACTGCTAATATTAACATCCAATCACACAGTCCACAGCCTGCAACTTCAGGCTTCTACTGAGATCCCAAAAAACTAGTTAGAAGACCTGATCCACCACTTTGTTCAGCACTCACCCAAAGCTTACCTAAACCTTTCAATCAAGCATTTCAGGATACCTCAAGTCTTCTCCAGCTGCACTCCAGGCATCTATGTGCTGTGCCCCATACTGACCTTGTCTGAACTAAAGAGGTCAGACCCACCCTGGGCTGCAGCGGCATTTGCCTGCAGAGCTTGGCACAGTGAGGTCAGCAGGGCTGAGTGTTCTCCTTGGCATAGCCATGAGGAGCCAGGGTGGGGCTACAGAAGCAGAGGGGCAGGGAACACCACCAGGCTGTTAGCTCACCTGGCAGCATTGATCAGAGCTGCTTAGCTGCCCAGAAGAAACTCTTTGGGCCTACCAGATGCACAGAACTGAGTGTTCCTCCAGCTTGTCACAAGCATGTCCAAGTGCAAACCTGCACCTCATCTCCTTCTGTACATGCTACAGACCCAGTATTCAGCCTCTCTCCAGGCTGACACACCTCAAAGCTGATGGACTCCACAGCAGCAGCAGTGAACAGGCATCAAGGCTGTGTCAAGGGTGCTTTCAAAGTAAGCAGGGACTTGGACAAGCAAAAATATGACAAGTTTGACAGCAACCATCAGCACTTTGCTTCTCCTAGACTTCTGCTTTGAAAGCCTAAAGACTTCACCTGTGCTTATTTCTGTAACAAAGAACTCAATATGAAAACGATTAAAAAGCACCAAAACCATTTGAAAAGCAGAGAATAAAACCTTCTTTGTCTTTTCAGCACATGCTACCAGCTCTAGAAACAAGCAGTTTATCCTCAGACAATTAAAAGAGTAGATGAAAAATGTCACAAAATGCAGAATAATGCATTCCAAATATCAAACCTGCACATCCAACATGTGAAAACTATTTTGTTCCCACCATATCAATAAATCTGTCACACACAATACAAATAAGCAGTTGGTTTTCATGTTTTCTAAGTTCTGTTGACTTCACCATTCTACCCAGCTTTTAAAAAACCTCTAGTATATAACCTGTGAACTAAGCTGATCCTCTCATCCCTGCAGAAGAATCTCTGGCCAGCCTGCTGCAAGAGGGCACACACAGCTTCACCACCACCACAGCTACCAAACAGGCTTGTGTTTGGTGTCTTGCACTCATCATCCCAGCTGTGGGACTTCACCACCACCTCAGACCTGGGTAGATGCATCTTCAATTGACTGTTGCCCAAACTTGAGACTCTTATGGAAGTCAGCTCCAGCTGAGTTCTGCTTGCTTTGGCAATTTGAGAGGGTCATTAAAATACTGTCACTTGTCAGGATTTTCAGCAAAGTGTAGATTTCTATTTCATTTGGGAGATGGAGAGCAAAAATGGGAAAAATAAGAGATCCTAGAGTGTTATTATTCCTGTTCCTACTGCTACTCTATTATTACAGAGATGTGAGCATTTCCCTACTACTGCTATCACAAAGACAGAAGCATTTGCAGTACTTGGTACTTGTGCAGAGGATGAAACTGGATGTGATTCACCCACAGCCACAAGATGCAGAAAGAGCACTGCAGACACTGCCTGATACCAAAACTAAGCAACCATACCAGCCAGGAAGTATCTTCAAAGCAGCCACACAAACCTTTGTGCCAGCAGCTCTGAGGGGACACCAAGGAAAAGGAGGAGAGGCAGGAAGCAGCAGCGGGGGGGGGATAGGGAGATAAGAACTGCTCCCCCACATTGCCACCCAACACCTCCCACTGAGCCAGCTCAGCTCTGCCATCAAGCCCTGAAGTACTCCAAGCTTCTGGAAAAAGGTTGGAAGGGATAATCACATGGCAAAGTGAAACTAGAGCTTTCCTTAATTTGCCTTTATTTTTAAAGAAGAAAATAGTTTGATGGAATTAAAGTGTCCAAGAGAATTAAACCCAAAACCTGGCACACCACCAGCAGAGTTGATACTTATCTGGCCCCAAGGTTTTCTTGAGGAACATTAATTAATTGGAAACATATTTCAGACAGCAAATGCAGGCTGCTTTAAAAAAAACACCCCACAAAAAACCCCAAACATTAAAGCCATGTCATTCTCAATACTGTATAGATATATACATTGCAGCTGGTGCTTTCAAATGGGTGCACATCTATATCCAGATCCACAGAATCATGTAGGTTGGGAACAGACCTTGAGTCCAATCTATAAACCATCACTAATGCAGGTCACAGAATACAGACTTTTTGCTTTAATGTAAATTAACATAGCAGTTTCATCCCAGAGGTGTGGCCAGAGAAATCCACTTTCAGTGTTAGAAACACTGTGTCCTTCTACATATCTGAAGCAGAGATGAGAAGAACAAAGAAAATCAAACTACCAAACACACTGTAGTTTGCAATATAAATATTTCTGCATATTTAAATTACTTTTCTCTTAATCACCAATGTGGTTTTCTACTTTACACATCAAAATCTCTGTAAGCCTAGTTAAATGGAAGCTCTTTGCAAGAACACTGTGTGTACATATCATGGCAGCTGGGAAATAACCATTTAATTACACCACTGACAGGAACTAAAATGTGAACAATGTCATAGGAATGGGCTTGAGTCCCAAATTCCAGCTTCATATTAGGCTAGAGTTTCAATTTTAGACTTCAAATACAGCAATAATATTTGGGGAATAGATGTCACAAAGACAACAGGACTGTATTCTTCCAAAACCCCTCAACACCTATTTATGAATGTCATCTTCAGCAGTGTTTAAGAAGGAAACACACTGTGAGAAACACCTAACCATTCAAAGTGTCTCCAGCAGAGCTCCTAATTACTAATTGTTATATGATATTTGCTCTAAGAGCATCTTTATAAACCCTTCAGACATCCTCCTTCCTACAGCAGCTGTATTTTGAGGTGATGGCTATCCCCTGCAGAACACAATGCACAAAGACATCCTATTCTAGCCCACTGCAGGCTAAAAGCAAAGCAGACAGCAACCCTTTGGGTAGAGCACAGCAGTGCCTGTGGTCAGCAGGGGCTGCCTGGAACACTGATGCTCTGTGCACTATACATTTAATCAGCCCCAAGGGCCAACCTGCCAATCTGTAGAGAGACCTTGGCAGTCCCTGAAGGAGCAGCCTGTCTGCTCCTTCACCCCCAGGTAATCCACTGCCACAGCTAATGTTATGTGGGCAGCTGCTGGAGATCCAGGAGTTCAGGTGCAGCCTTTAGAGCTAAGTTTGCTCCAATGCTAAGATTGTTATTTAAAATGTATGGAGGAAAGGATTTCATCCAAAGTGATTAAAGAGCTAAAGCAAAGCAGAAAGCCTCTTGCAAAAATATAATTAAAGGTGTAAAAGAAAAAGCCTTGAGATTGCTTCCTCTTAAGATGTTTGTGATGGGTATCTGCTTACTCTACATTCTGAGAGCTGTACATACACTAAACAATGAGCTTGCTTGTAATAGTTATCAGTACTTAATGGTATCTAAACTTCTTAATCCAATTTTACCCAAACAAATCCAATAATTACCCCATATGCTTTTTGATGATTACAATCTCAGGAATCCCAACTGCATAAAAAAGTGTTACAAGCAATGGTAGGTGGATTTTATTAATATAATGAATAGGATCAGTCTAACAGATTTCAATTACAACAATAGCTTTTAAGCACATGTCTATGACATAAGGAAGGAACATGCATAAATGAAAGAAACTGGTTAAGCCACATAATACTGATTTATGGCTGCTTTTTCCTTTCATTCACCTCATTAACATTTCTCTATATTTCAGAATCCCCCACTCCAGCACTATAAAACTTGCATTTCTAAAGCCTTCAAGGACCAGACATTCCAGAAGAGAAACAGTTAAACCCAGAAATGCATTCTTGGCTGCTACTGTGACAGGATTTATTTACAGCTTCTATTAAACACAGCAGCTCCATTACAAAGTGCTGGATGTGAGAAGAATTCTTGATTATACAATGCCAATGCCTCACTGGTTAAACATATCATGCCAGTGTATTATTTTTTTTCCTTCAGCAATTGGTTCAGGTCATTGTTTGATGGGTTTATGAATTCATTACAGGAAACAGATGGATCCCATAATTCAGAGCTATTCTCCCAGCCAATCATAGGGGCAATTTTTTTTTCCTCCCCATCTTGCTCCCCCCTCCAAATCAACCTTAATGAAGCCACTTCCTCCATGTCCAATTCCCTGCACACAGCCACTACACAGACAATTGGTGCTTAAGAAAGCAAACCCCAAAGCCTGCACGCTCCCCAAATCAGCTGCACGCTGGTGCACGAACACCCCTGGGAAGTCAGACAGCAAGCCAGGAACTTACCCAAGTCAGAGGAAGAGAACCAAAAAACACAGGGTGGGAGTGAGCAGAAAGAGAGCTCCTGGCTAGGAAGAAATCCATTTTTACATGCTGAAAAAAAAAAGTCTTACTTGAGGGAAAAAAATGTTGCCCCCCCCCACCTACTTTCAAAGGAGGAATTTTCATTTAGCAAATTACCTCCTTTGTCTCCTAAGCGCTGCTATTTCTTATCCACACTGACATCTACTGGCTAAAGCAAAGCTCTCTCAGTAAACCATGCATAAACCTCCACTTCCTCATGTTTCTACACAGAAGTGAGGCATTTTGTGTCTGCTCCAAACACACAAACTTCTCCTGACAGGAACTGCAGAGAAGTTGAAGTCTAATGGCAAGAGAATCCCCAACTTAGTTTTCAAGAGAACTCATAATGGCTTTAACAATTGTAATGAGAAGCTGCAGGCTGACATTAAGCCCACATTCAGGGTCAAAAGTAAACACACATGCATTACTGTGGCTTTAGAACTTTAACACCACGTCTTTAAAGAAATGTTTTCATTTTGTACCAATCCCTTAACATACCTAACACTCAGAGCAAGTATGTTCTTGTCCTGGTTTGTTTTTCCCTCTGTTTGACCTCTTAACTGACCACAGTGCATCTCCTTCTGCTACCCCTTGCAGATGCTTCCTTTCCACTTCCTTCTCTTGAATTTCACAGCATTTCCTGGCTCCTTCCTTAGTCTTTCAACATCCCACTTCGAAAACCTCTCACCATAACCTATCCCAACAGTCTCTCCAGACTTCTCTCACTTCTACCAACTCAGACCACCTACACAGATCTTGACTTTTTTGCCAGAAAGCTGGAATTTAGCCTAGGAATTACCAGGAAGCTGCAAAGTTCATGGAAAAAACTCTTTAATTGTTAGATTTCTCAACCATCTGCAACAACTCAGTTTTGCACAGTTTAGTGGTAGGAGATAACCAAGGAAGTTCTGCAGAAATATATACAATCTAATCCTTCCTCCTGCTCCAGTCTCCTCTCTGCTTTAGGAGGAGTAATGGTATCTGGCATGGTCAAAGTCAGGCCCAGCCTTACAGAACGTTAGGGGTTGGAAGGGACCTCTGGAGATCATCTAGTCCAACCCCTCTGTTAGAGCAAGGTCACCTACAGCAGGTTGCACAGAATGGCATCCAGGCAGGTTTGGAATGTCTCCAGAGACAGAGACTCCACCACCTCCCTGGACAGCCTGGTCAGTGCTCTAACACCCTAAGAGTCAGGAAGTTCCTGCTTATGTTTAGATGGAACTTCCTCTGTTCCAGTTTGTGCCTGTTCCCTCTTGTCCTGTCCCTAATGATGTTCGAGTCCCTAATAGCTTTTGTTACCCTTTTCTGCACCCTCTCCAGAAGTTCTCTGCCCTTCTTGAACAGGGAAGCCCAGAACTGGACCCAGGACTCCAGATGTTGCCTCACTAGGGCAGAGTAGAAGGGGAGGAGAACCTCTCTCATGCCTTCAGAAACCAGGTTTAGATCTTAATAACTGCTATTTCTTACACATTACCTAAATTGCCACTGATTAACACTAGTGTTTCAATGCTTTGCTATACACTGCATAATTACAACAGTCAGAGCTTACAACTCCAGAAAAGAAACCAAAGCTCTGAGTACACAACCACCCTCTAGAACTGTACCAGCTCACACCCAAATCATGTTTGAAAAGTCTTTTTACAACAAGAGATAAAAGAACAGTTTTGAAAGGTTGATTCTGCACAAGACAGACATTTTCATTCAGGAAATACCTCCAAGTGAGGGCTTCCCTGTTTGTTTTGGAGTAGCTTTGAAGTCATGTTCACCACCGTGTGCATTGGCTGATGGAGCCCTCCAACCAGAAATGCATGGTTCTGGTTTCACCTGAGAGGAGGTGAAATACCAGGATGGATTCAAACAGCTCCTACTCTGATCTGCTCCTCTGACCACACTGCCAGGCTTCTTTGAGATACAGGCACAATTTGTTCTAAAGCTCTATTCAGACATGACCACTGCATGAAGCTAGCAGGTTGCTACTCCCCTCTAAAGTGATAGATATTAAACACTGACATTTATTTGTTATCTATTCAGTGGACTGCAGTCCAGTCAAACATTCATTCCTCATTTTCATGATGGGAACTCTCCTTTGAAAAGCTGTCAGCCAGAAAAGACTTTACAACCATCTGTGGAAAATCAGTATTTTGTGAGGAAACAACTGAGAGGGTCCAGAGTGACAAGGTAGTCATAAATCATCTTCCCAAGAGTGAGACTTTCACATTCCCTCTTCAAAATTCAAGGGTTTATTTTAGTCTTCATTCCTGGATCTGTTTGACCCACATAAACACTGAGGTAAGCTGAAGGTGTATTCATTTGGTTCCATTTCACAGTTTTTGATGTAGTCAACATTCTTATCTCAAACAGCCCCTGATGTTAACAGTATTGTGGCTTGTTGAAAGCCTCCTCACTGGTTAACTGGTCACTTGACAGACTAACCAGAACAGATAACCATGATCTTCACCTTAAAGCCTTTCCTTAGGACCTCAGCAGACAGGTGGGAAAGGCAAGTAATGGCACTAAGGCTCTGTTCTGCACTCACCCTCTGTGGATCACCTACTGAATTTAGCCAGGGTTGGCCAGGAATTTCTAGAGCTAAATGGAGAGATCAAGGCAGGAACACAAGCCAATCTCATTGAGCCTCATTTCCTTAGGAAACTGGGCCAAAAACATACCCAGAAAATGTATTTACTAAAACATACATCCACAGGTTAATATGAAGTGTCTCTAAAGCTCTGAGTCTGCACTGTTGTTGCACAAGTTGATAAATTCTGCATCAATGAAGAAAAAAAGAGTAGCAATCACCTGGGGAAAATTAAGAGGAATTAATAGGAAAAACTAAACAAATTACAGCTTCATAAATCAGGGAATAAAGGAGGAATTTATATGTCTGAATTAATGCCTTTTAAACAGACAGGGACTCAGTTCCTGATGGAAACAGACATACAATGTCTCTCCAATGTAAGGGCCTCATGCCCTTCCACCTGCATTAGGAGGTCATGCAAACAAGACCTCTCCAAATCACTGCCACAAAAGTTTGTGACCTGCTTTCCATTAGTCCTTCTGCCTCCTCAGGTAATTCCACATTCTTTCCACATACTACTCTACCTACTTTCAGAGTTTACCATCTTCCCCTTCTTTCTCTCTTATCTCTCCATCCTGGGCTCCTGACAGGACAAGCATACCTCAGACTTCTCTTACTAACCCCCCCCACTGGCCCAACTTAGTCCTTGACACTGCCTCTCTCCACAGCACCTCAAAGCCTAACCTCTGCTTCTTCTGGAAATGAGCTGCAGGAGCTTCTGGGCTTCCTGATGCTATTTCCTTGGCTAGCAATGGGTGTCTTGCTACATCTGCTTTATCAGAAACACTGGAGATAGCCATGCCTGCCTTGAACCTGTTCCTTGTTTGCTTCTCTAATCTTTTTCTCCTTTTCTTCTGGTTTTCTTCCTCATTCATTTATTTACAGGCATCACCTTCTGAACTGTTGGCTTTATGCAAAGGTCTGAAACAGAGAAACATTCAGGACTTCATCCACCACCTACCTCTCTCTGTTCTGACTCCAGAGCAGTACACCCACACATCCAGCTGACTTGCCCTTCTTTTGTTCCTCCCTCCACTCAGACCCAGTCATCTGCTCCAGTTCATACAAATCCTCCCCATTTTCTCCCATTTCCCATCAGGGTTCCACAGTCCAAAGCTCTCTCTGTACCTTAACTTTGCAACTGTTTCTGACAGCAAATTCTTGCTTGATTTTGTCCTAAGGAAATTGGGGAAATGTGAGCTAAGTGTAAAATTGGTCTAAATATTCCCTGGGAGCATCTGATCATTTGCTGTCAAAACAGAAGTATGCTTCAGAACAGATTCCACAGGGACTTGATCCAAGCCCACACTGTTCAATATTGCCATTAACAACTGGATGAGGGACTAGAGAATATGCTTATTACATCCAAGTCAGAGAGAAAGAGGATGGGGGTGACCAGACTGCTGCTTGACAGGATCAGAACTCAGCAATGATCAGCTGAAGGAGTGGTGTGAAAACAACTGCAGCCCAACAAGGAAAGTCACCTTACTAGGCAGGAAGAATTAAATGCAGGACAGCCATCAACTCACCACACAGCAGCTCTGCAGGAAAACAACACAATGTCTTAGCAGATCACAAACCAAAGAGAAGTAAAAAGATCAGGCAATTGTAAGTAGCCAAATGTTGTAATGGGAGAAATAACCAGGGATGAGACTCAAAGTAACCCTTCTACTTCAGCCTGGCATCTTAGAGCCTTCCCTAAAGCACTGCCTGTATCCACAGTTGAGCACCTCTCTCCAAGGAAGAGCTGGACCACCTGGAAAGAGTACAAAGGAAACAGGAATCTGGGAATCTGGCAACATGAACTCCACAAAAGGCAAACAAGCAGTTCCCAGTCTAGAAGACAGTGGGTAGACAGAGCAAAGAAAAAAGAAAACCAACAAAGTAAGAGGAAGAAATAATTTGCTCCAGCCCACAGTGAGTAAGACAAGACCTGCTGGGTTTAAATAGCAGCCAGGGAGATTCAGATTTACATTTCTAACAATCAGGATGATTAAGGATTATCTGCAGACACAGTACAGGTTTGGGGAGCTTGGCTCAGGGGAGTAGGATGGAAGAGGTGGCATCTCAAGAATCTTTCTAGCATTGTTTTCTACAATCCTACATGTAAAATAGAGCTCCAAATCCATCTTATTCAGCTCTCCAACATCCCTCAGCCACGACAATCACTTCTCCTGCAGGTTGATAGTCACACCACCCCCTCCAGCTTCTTCTGGGATCTAAGTAAGTTTAAGATGTGTTTTCTTCCTCAGCCCCACTTGTCCAGACCACCTTAATTTTGTTCTTGACTAACATTAACTTGAAATTGTATCCATATCAAGTGAGATTTTATCCCTCCACCACAGAAGGGTTTGCATTCTCTGTAACCCACCAGAGCACACCCTGCTGCAGAACTCCTGTGCAGCTAACAGACCTAACCCAACTCTGCTGACACCAGCCCACATTCACAAACCTAACTTTGCTCCTGAGAACTGGAGAAGCTAACAGATCCTTCCACACTTTAGAGCTCACATACTAGATTTTGTTTCCCTCTCTTAATCAGCATCTAAGTGTTCCTCTTCCAGATCTGCCAGCAGAGAGGGTGCCCAATATGACTTTTGAGACACAAAAGCTGGTTTGTGTGACCCAACATGTATTCTTAAGTTTTCCTCAATCCCATTCTACCTTATCCCACTTGGTTTCCTATGCAGCAGTCTTGTGAAGTGACTCACACTTTCAACAGCTTCTGATGCTTTCCTCACCACTTTCCTCCATGGTAGCACTGATTATCATTTTAATTTTAAATTCACAATTAATTAGCTGTGCCATTAAAAATGGTACAGTTAATTAGGTTTATAGGTTGTCATCAACAATAGATTGATAATCCAAAGCAAATATGATGCTCTTTCACTGCAAATCAAACTCTCTCATGTTTATTGAAGGCTCTGAGTGCACACACACAAGTTTACCATGTCCTAATTGATGAATACAAATTGGACTGTAAACATCAGGCCTCAGACTTAAAAGTCCAAGCTAGGAATCAAGATTCTGGGTAATGGAACAGTTAAATTATCACAGCTCCATTCCTTCAGGATGTGAACTGGTAACAGATGGTAACTTCCAAGCCTTAACAATTCATCTGCTTTCTTTCAAGCAGACAGTTCCCCAATTCAAAGGCAATGTGAAGCCACATCCATGAATTCCTGCAACCCCAACACCAGTATTCATCATGTACATCACTCTACACACAGGCTTGTCCAAATATGCACCCACTGCAAAGCACTGACAAAGAAAGAAAGAAATCTTGCTAGAATCTGGTGTTCTGACTACATTTGTCCTGTTCTAAGCCTTCAGCACAGGCATATTTTGTTTAACGTGAGACTCCTCTACACCCAATTCTCACCTCCAGAGCAGGGCAATACACTACCATCAGAAAGACAACTTGATTCTTAAAAAAGAAAACAAGGAAGCTATTCCAAGTTTTCAATCATTTGTGTTAGCAGCATTAAGAACTGTCCAGGAAGGACAGAAGGGAGGTTAAGAGTCACTGTTGAGATGAATTAGCTTGTGCAAGAAACTACTACTGTACAGTGAAGTGAAGGATTGCTCAGCCAGCCTTCAGAAACACCTCTGGAGTTCCCTCAGGTTTCTGACACAAGACAGTGCTACAAAACAGTAAAGTTCAGCCCTCTCTTCACAGCTAGAGAATTCCCATTCTGTATCCCTTCCCAGAGAAACAGCTGAACTCCACAAACTCATTCTAAAAAGACCAACTAGGCAAACACACATTAAGTTCTAACCCACCAAGAGGATGTGAGTCTCACAAACACACAAACTCAACCATCTGACAACACACTACAGGATCAGACCATTTAGCATGACTTGTTGGGAGGCTCCCTCCCCTTCACCTCTGCTCTCACCCTCCAAACCCTTCCTAAGTGTTGCTCCAGGCAAGGCAAACCCATCAGTAACTGAACAGTGAGAGAGTCAGGGAAGACAGAAAACAGCTTAGAGTTAAATCACACAATGCTACTGGCATCATCACCACAAGTACTGAGGGAGAAATCCAAGCATGTAACAACAGAGCAAACAGCTTCATGCAGTCACCTAACTCTGGACAGAACCAGCAACTGAATCCTCTTAATTTTAAGCTGTATTTCATCTTATTTAAAAACATTTCAGACACTGTTTGTCTTATTTCAGGGAATGTTTCTACAAACAAATATACAAATAGTGCTAAATCATCACAGTGGCAACATTTTCACCTCTTCCAGGTGTGAACTGAAGAGTAAATATTCTTTCCAGTAGAAATCCACTCATTGTTAAAGCATCCACACAAACAGAAATATGTAAATCCACAGTAATGACTATGTTCAGCAGGAACTGACAGGATAACCTCAGTGTTGAGCAGAGCCTAAAATTTCATTTGCCCCTTGACAACCAATGCAGCTACAGGTTAACTGTTCACAAGAACAAGCCTGGAGAGTTGTTTCAAACAATCCAGCAAGCAGAGCAAGCTGGTGGGTCACCATCTTACAGATCAAGGTGCATTTTTATACAGCAGAGGCAAAAATCCTACAACAAGCAAGCCCATGTCTTAGGAAGGGCTGAAAGCCTGGACTGTGTCTAACAACTGCTGTTACCATCAGCCCTTTTGGAGCAGAATCCCTTCAGAGCCCAGAGGACTCAGCTCACCTCCTACACCTGAGGTCTGAAGAGATGCTGAAGGCAGCTCTGCAGGTGGAGCTTAAAGAGAAAAAGAGTGAATCACAGCATAAATGCTTCCTGTTTCAAATATAACAGTGGTTGGGTACTGTAGAGAGATACCTCCTGTAGCCATCATTTCTGCCCTGGACTGCTTCTACAGAAACCTCTTCAGCAGTGGCTTCTATCACATCTAGAATGTGTGTGCTGCACCCACAGCCTGTGCCTACAAGGCAGATGTTCCTGGAGCTTCAGGATGTTCCAGAGTACAGTCAGTGGCAGCATCCCATGCAGGACACTGCACTCATGCTGTGTCAGCTACAAACTCCTTTTCCACTGTGAAACTGGAGCTGGAAAGGAGGAGAACTCTGGCTACTTTTCTGGAACAAACAGGTTCACTACACACATGCACACATTTTTGTTCTGGAAACCAGAAATTAATGCTTCTCCCATTCTTTTGGTTTGGGGGTGAATGCAGGGGGAGCAGGTTACATTGCTATTTAACTCCTTTTAGCTACTTCTAGGAAAGCACAGGGATGACTGCTTGCAAGTTACAGGTCTGCTGGTGAGATATTAAGTATCATTTTTACTGACACTGGCTGTGCTGCTGAAATCATGGCACTACACACAGCAGTCAAATTGACTAGAGCCCTGTGTAAACACAAAGCCTTGGCTCCACTGCCATGTACATTTATGGTCCCAAATGAACATTTTATGTGCACCACTAAAATAGTAACAATTTCATGGGCAACCAGTAAAGGGCATCTGTAATTTTGGCATAACCCTTCCAGTTCACATTCTATCTCAAAAGAAGGCTTAAGAGTTTGTTTATATTACAGTCCTAAAGATAGTGGGGAGATAGCTTGGCTATCATTTTAAATTAGTCAGCATGAATAACTGAAGTAGTGCCAGCAGAGCTCAGCAGGGACCAGCTCCTCCCCAGCACCCTGGATATACTCCATATCTCATGCAGCATCACCTAGAGAAACCAGGTATGCAGCCAACACAATGAAAGCTGAACCTGAAATATTTTGGCCTTAGATTCCAAAGCCTGAATCCTTACTGGGCTAACTGAAGATGTGTTGAGTATACTTCACAAAATTCTTTTGAGAATCAATGTCTTGAGCTTCTTAAAAACATCCCAAAGCCACAGGAAGATTGTTACCACTTCAGGAGACTGCAGCCAGAAGAGCTCACAGATTGTGGAGGTAGAAGCAAGCTTGGGGTTCTACACCCTATTCTGGATGCAGTTCCCACAACTGGAAAGACAAGCAGGGCTATGGAAATGTCACTCTTCCTTCAGAAAGGAGCAGCTGAGAAACATTTGAAGCTCAAAAATTAGAATGATCCCTTAGTCAGGTGAGTTCAATTGAAGTCATGCTCTAGAGAGAAAGCTACTGCTCATGTCTGCATACTGATCTGGAAGGGAACAAAACAAAATACACTTCCAGTTTTATTTCAGTTCTTTTGATTCTCCCTCTTAAACATGACATTTAATATGCAGACAGTGTTTTTCTGAATGAGCTTCCCAAAGACAACCTCTTCAGTGGAAGTTTTTTGTTTTGAAATAAGAGTTCATCTCCCTGAGAGCAAAGCCTGGAGAATCTTAAGCAAACTCTTCATTTCCCATTCAAGCCAGAGTCTGAAATAAAAGTCTGCATTAATTCAGTTTAAGCTGAACAGATTTTTTTTCTGTCTCCAGTGCTACCATGTATTAATGCCACACATGAAAAACAGGATTTAAATTATTCAGAAACATGAGGAAAGTGGTTCCAGCAGTTTTCAGACCTCCTCCTTTGCAGATTCTTCAGGAAAATTCCCTAAAGAAAAGCAAACTGAAAATCAGACTGAGATGCTGCAGTCATTTCACTGCAGCTAAGATGAAGCCAAGCAAAATAAAGCTTGGTTCAATTTGTTGGACACAGTCTGAGAGAAAACCCCTTTTGTGAGAAGGCTGCAGCTGCAGCAGGTCTCCTAATGACCAAGCATTCCTGAGGAAGCTATTCACAGCTCCTTGCAAGGCAGCCTTGGCACCAAGCGAGTGCACTGCAAAGCCCCCAGCAGAGAGAAGCAGGGAGCAGAGAGGATCCATCTGTCAGTGTTTACAGCCTGGCAGCACTGGTGTCACTCTGCAAAGTGAGGCTGCTGTATTTGTTGTTTTAGATGACAGCTCTGGTTGATCAGGCTGTCACCATAGCAACTTTCACCAAGAACTCACAATGCACCCAAACGAACTCTGAGCTAAATTAACTTACTGCATGTCACCAGTGAGAAATGACTGTTCAGAGGTAATTTTCTGTACTAATATGTAATAGAGTTAACTCTCTAAATTGAATTAAATTAATTAAATGCCACTCCCAGTAAATCAGATTCTATTACATGAATGTTAAAAGAAATTAAAGATGTTTTAATAAAGATTACTAATAATAACTTAATACTATTACTTCATTTTAATTCAAAAATTCTGCTCAGTTTATTTTAGACACATGTCTTGCCCCTACTAGGCAGGAATACCTAATGACTCTACATACATTACACACATTTCCTTAACACAGATGTGCTTAGACTCATCCAAAAGAAGTAACACCAGCCTTTTAAGGACAGTTCCCCTGTGAAATACAGCTTGGTTTCATGTGTGGCACCCTGAGATATGTCTTACACACACACTCTTAAGCTTTAGGTAAATTCCCACATCTTACATCATTGTGTCTAGTTTCAGAAGAGTTTTATTTATGCTTTTTTCAAGGGAAGAAAAAATATTTTTGCAGTAAGTCCAAGTGCAAAGAAAGAAAAATTCTAGGCAGGCTCCAAAACCAAGAGCTCTGTAATGGCTTTACAGAGCTACCTACCAATATATTACTAACTTTGTTTGTTAAAGCAGTTTCTTACACATTACAGTTAGGATGCTCAGCTGGGAAGCAAACCTAGGATGCCCCCAGCTCCCAGTGTAAAATCAAGGCAAATTTTCATTGTGACCTGATGGTATAAATGCTGCAAGGACCCTGACTTTATCTTCAACTCTAATAGTAAAGACTCACCAAGATATTTCAGGCAAAAATGGGCCCTACCCAACATCATCTTTAAGAACTACCAAGCACATTATTCCTTTACTTTTCCAAAGGAGAGTCCACTCCCACATGAGAAGGCAGCTGGTGACAGCAGGGGGAGCACATGGTACTGTCAGATCCTCCACTGGCCACCACAGTGACAATGACATCAGCCCAAGCACAGGCTTCAGTGCCAGTTCTGTTAAACACCCCCAGGAAAGTCAGTACTTCCATCAAAAGAACACAAGTAGTTAAGTATTTCAAAACTTTGCCCCAAATCAATTAAAAAACAGGCAGAAAAGCTAATGTGGAAAGCAAGGGTGCAGGAAAGCAGCCACAATCCAGTGGAGTAAACAAGGTAATGTTTACAAAATCACAGAATCCCAGGATTGGGAAGGTTGGAAGGGAGCACCAGAGGGCATCTAGTTCAACACCCCTGTTCTAGCAGGGTCTCCTAGAGCACATTACTCAGGATTATGTCCAGAGAGGTTTTTTTAATCTCTCCAGGGACACCAAATATCTCCCCAATCTCTCTGGGCAGCCTATTCTGGTGCTCTGGCATTCTCACAGTGAAGAAGTTCCTCCCAGTATCTAGGTGGAACTTCTTGTGTTCCAGTTTGTGTCCACTGCTTTGCTTCCCACTGCTTGGCACCATGGAGACAAGCCTGGCTTCATCCTCTTTGCACTCTCCTTCAGACACTTACACACATTGCTGAGGTCCCCTTCTCAGCCTCCTCTTCTCCAGGCCAACCAAACCCAGCTCCCTCAACCTCTCCTCAGAAGGGAGATGCTCCAGCCCCTAATCATCTCTGTAGCTCCCACCCACAGATCAGGAACCAGTAAAATGTGATTATGGATTGAAGTGTTTATTGCTAATAACTTAGATCTGTAGCAACAAGAAATTTTAAGTTACATTTAGATTTTCTTTTTAAGTCTTAGCAACTACAATAAGGCACCAAATCAGTCTTCATATTCAGAAATGTATTTAGTATTCAAGGACCAAACTGAAGAAATACTGGGCAGGTTCATGGAATTGAGTGAGTTAGCCTAACACTGTACTAAATATATCTGAACAAACAGGATGCTATAGACCATCAAGACACAGTGAGAATACCTTATTTAATATACAAGTCATATAGTATTTTGGGATCTTTAAAGCATTTTCCAATAGAACTTTCAGCTTGATAAAGGTATGGCTACTGTATCTTCAAAACTCTCAGGAGTCACTAAGCAAAAGCATCTTTATTCTCTACACTCTCTTCACTACTCCTCCTTTTAAAAGAATATAAGCAAGTCACATATCATATCTTTGATCCCCATGCCCCCACCAGTCAACCATGACAGAAGCTCTCCTTCAGGGTGGAGTGACTTGCCTCTTTCTTGAGGTGAGAAAAACTTAAGAGCTTCCCAGTGAGACCTAAGCAGCTGTCACCACAGTCCTTGCAACTACCCAAACAGAAACAGGATCATGATCACACACGCCATAAGGGAACTGAGGAAGGATCTGTTCCCAGCTGCCAAGAGAAGACACCTGGAGTTATAATATAAGAAGCCAAAAAGCCAGGTTTTTGAAAAATCTTTTCTGAATAAGCCAGAAAGTGACCCCAACCAACCACAGCATAAAACAAGCATTTCCCCTGCAGCCTCCTTCACCTGCAGTAGGAGAACAGAAGCCTGACCTAGCTGAAAGCTCAGTTCTCTTCTGCACTGGCAAACTGGGAGGCTACAGCAGCAAGCAGTAGACAGGCACTAAAGGGTCACCTGAGCAAACTTAGTGGGGTTTGTATCTTTACTGGGGAATTTTCCCAAAGGGAAGTATTGGCCAGAGTTGTTAACCCTCTCTGTGAGGGAAGATCTAAGCAACTGAGGCAGCTGGAGACAAGCTCCTATTTGATTTCCTGTGGTGACTGTTGGACAAGATTAGAAGTAACTATCCAAAGAAAAATATTAAATCATTACTCTTGGAAGATGGCAAGTTAGAAGATATGAATTATGACGAAGCCTAAGTCAGAAACAGCATTGAATAGATTATCTTCTTCCTTTTTCACTCAGGACTCTTATTGTGGACACAGTCACTGCTCAGATGCCAGAGCAAAGAGGGGGGAAGTGCCTCCCTCTATGTACATCAGAGAAAACTGAGAGCACAGCAGGACAGCCTACCACCTCCAGAACAGTCAAAAGTTTCCTCAGCATTTGTCAATCAAGCCTAAACAACTGTAGCAGAAACTGTTGGGAAATTAAAGCAAAGAATACATTTAAATGTATGCTTCAGAGGACTACCTGCAGAGAGAATGGTTAGTGATCCAAAAAAGGAAGAGCTGGAAGAAGAAATTCCACATTATCAATTCAAGATGCTTACAGAATTAAAGCAGAGGGCATCTGAAATCTAGGAGCTTCTTAATGAGAGAGCTGTGTTCAGGGAGAGCTAACTGAATGAGAAGAAGCAGCAGCAGCACTGCTATGAAACAGCCTGGATTACAGAGCTGTACAATGGTGTGAGCCTGAAAGGCATCAAAAATAAACCTTAGGTTTGAGTTGTGAACAGCACCACTAAGGTTATAGTCACACAGCTTAACTCAAAGGTTACTTAATAATCCCTCCAGTCACAGATATTGCATTTAAAAACATTTAATTCTGGACTAACTGGAAGGACTTCCAAAGAAGAGAAACATACATTATTATGGTTTGAAAAACAGCTTGAAAACACTAGCATGAGGAAAAACTGAAAGGGCTGTTAAGTAAAAAAGATGATACACAAAGAGGCCCCTGCAGAGGAGGGGAAAGATCTGCTCTCCACATACTGGGCAAATCAGCCAAGAAAGAATGTGCTTCAGTTACAGGAAAGTAACACTCAGGCTGAGTACAAAGATGACTAGCCAACAATAAACAAAATGGCTTTCAAGAGTATCTGTTGGGCCCATCTGACAGTGGAGAGATGGAGAAAACAACCCCTTCTTGCCCATCCAAAGGCATATAACTAGTCCTAAGAGTCTATGACTTTAGAGAGGCATTTGACTTTTTAATGGAGTTGAAGACTTAGCAGTTCTGGAGTTCAGTAAGTAATGTGCTTCAATAGAGAAGTTCCTAAGAGCCTGTCTGGCCTTGGGAAGGAGAAACATCCAGCTCCAGAAAGAATGCAGGACAAAAAAAAAAGACAGCAGAAGCAGTTAAACTGGAAATGATGTCAGAAATGTTGAGTGCACCCTGAAAACAGGAGGATGGAACTTCAGGAAACTCTACAATAAGGCAGAGGAGAATTACTCCTGGTAAGATGGGAGGAGGCAATCAAGGGCTTGAATCATGCCCTGAGTTCAGCTGTTCCCCTTGGGCAAGCAGTAATAACAGTTGCTGACATGCTTAGGGCAGCTGAGGAGCGTCCAAAGCTTTTAGTGGAGCTATTAAACTCAGGTCCCACAAGACTGCTTAGAATGAGCCACTGCTGCCATGCCACAAAGCTAGGGCAGGAAGCTTAAAAAGAAAATCACCTCCTCTCATGGTGATCTTGGACCTACAAATCAGCCTCATGAGTAATCACCTCTTAGGATGCTAATGGACACTACACTGCCTCAACCAGTTCAGGAATAACCTGAATGATCAGATGCACTATGCAAACCTGACCAGAATGCTGCAGAGCATTTACCAGTGTGAGCTGCTTAAACAGAACATCCAAGTAGTTCTGTAGATTTGTAAAGGATGGGATGCCTCCTTTAACAACTCAAGAACAGCATTAAAAGCATCTAGCAAAACACAGGGAAGTCAAGAGGCAGCCTAGGTTTTCTGAGTAGAGGAATGCCAACACCAGCTAGTCAGAGAACAAAGGTCCCTTGGGCCAAAGGCTTTGTTTTCCCAATATAACCTTCCTCAGCATTTGTAGAGTAACTACCCCAAGAGCATGGACTGGTGTTACAGTTCAAAGCTGGTTCCACCCTTCCCAAGGAAGGGATCAGGAAATGTTAGAAAACTGGCCTGTATCTCAAAACAGTCAGTACCAAACTGAGCTGGTTTCCTGATGGACCTCTCCAAACTTACAGTTTGCAGTTCACAGAAACACAGAATCTTGTAGATGTAGAATGACAGAATCCTGCAGAATGTTGTAGTGTAGATGTTGTATGTGATACAAGACTCCTCCAGGTAGGCAGAGGATAATCTAATAATGGAAAGTGGTCAGCACACTGCAGGTAAATCAAAGCTGATAGAAGGCATCAGAAGCAGCCAACAGCTTCCCATGAAGGAATGGTCCCAGCAAGACAGTTCTCAAGGCAGACAAACTGCCTTCATGAACATGTTTCTTTACAAGAAGTGTAAAAGCAAATGATGATAGACTAGTTCAGAAAGTAAAGTGAGGGCCACACTGATAAAACAGGTGAGCTGTGCTATAAAGCTATAAATCTCTGACTCTGCTGAGTGGTTAGGAAGGCAAAGAGGTGCAGCAGAGTGGGTGTTCTGTCTGTTGTTAGCAGCAGCTACAGAACACAGCAGTGGCATGTGAAGATGGAAAAAGGCACCTGGTCTCTATGGCATCAGGCAATACCCATGACTGACAGAGCAGGCTATGGCAGAGTATGAAAGCACACACTGTGGGCAGATAAATAACCATAAACCAGCATGCAGTGTGATCAGAACTACCACTGTTATCAGCTCTGGTAAAGTTTATATTCTAGCATATGCAGTTGTCAACAACTGTTCAGGCAGCTGGATTGTTTTTCAGCAAGCAGCCTAGGGATTTACCTGAGAGGCATCACCACTGAGGGGAAACCTGACAATTAGGTCTAGCTGACAAAAGCCAAACTGGTGTTATCTAATTTGTTCTTCCTCTCTCTTCCTGGAGTACTCTTGCAGAGATAATGTCACAGTCTTGAAACCTATTTGACAATGGACAATGTAAAGAGAAACCTGATGAAAGCATGTGTAGTCCTACTGCCTTCAAGCAGGGTTTCAGCCCTTACAACATTAAGAGCATTTGAAAAATACTTTCAATCAACTGTGTCTTGTGTTTGAAAGCTCCCATTTTCATCTCATTTTAAAAATAAATATACACAGGTCAGGCTGTTACCATCATCCACCTGACAAGCCCAAATGATTTCCTAATTGAGGAAACTGAGAAAAGGCAACCACATGGAAGACTAGAGCAATATTCTGTCTGTATATTATAAGCACTTGTCTACATTTGCATGATGGCAAATTACTATAGACTATCTCTAAGGAGAATAAAAACTACCTCTGAGGAGTATTAAGAACATCAAAGATCTCCAACTTGAGCTCTTACTTTTCTCTTCCCAGCCAAGGAATCTGCAAAGCTGCCAAAGCAACCACTGCATGGGGCTGGAGGTGCTGCCTGGAGCAGTAAGCAATGCTAGGGAAGATGTCAGAGCACTCTACATCTCTCCAGGGAACAGGTGTCCTGGAAATCCAGCTCAGGACAGGCACACACTAGGAACACTATCTCATGGTTTCTGGTTTGTTTTCAACAAACCCTGGGGTTTTGTGTTAGTTTGTTTCTCTTTAAGAGGTAAATGTTTTTGTCAAAACCCTGTACTAATTGCTTTGGTGTCCCCTTATCTGAAATACTCTGTTTGAAACTAAAGAGTCTACAGCTTCACAAGAGCTACAGAAGACTCAAACCTTCAGAACAGTCAGTTGGGTTGCAGGGCACAGAGTGTCTAGCCCTGACCAGCCCTCTCTCCTACAAAATACATCAATTCTCAATGCCACAGCTATCTCTAGTTGGGACACCTTTGACTAGCAAACTGGGAAGAACAACAGAAGAAGTGCTCACAAAGCCAAATATAGCTTGTAATTTAGTAAAGATTACCCCAGCACTTACTACTTCCCCTAGATTTTTCTCCTTTGCTACACTAATGGCAATGTTGATTTGAAGATACTCCTAACACTGCTTACACTTGAGAGAGCAACACACTGTTACATAGCACTGAACTACTGCCACCAGAAACTCCAGACAGCTTGTCACAGCCATCCCATCCAAAACTGCAAGCAGGAAAGCAATGGTTTTTTTCTGTACTAGTCAACTCCAAGCCTCCCAGCTCATTCTTCTTGCTTTGTCTCCTTGAATATGCAAATTTCTCCTCCTGTGTATGCTGATCTTTTTGTATTTTCTGCTCCTTTTCACTCAGTAGTACAGCAGGAACTCTACAAATTATCTTCATACTCTGTTCTTGCTAGATTATAAAATCCTAATTACTCCTCTATCAGAGAAGTGATATCTCAGTCAGCTACAAGAACAATTTCATGTTTGTTTAAAGCTACTTCTAACAGCAAAACAACACCATGATAACGTTTATCAAAAAGCCAACAGTTGTGTGCTATAAAGCTTCAATGTATGGCAATAGGATATCATTAGGTTATCAAATGACTGCATATTAAGATCTAATTGAAGAACCTATTACAGCCTTCCCCCTCCTTCTGCAATGATGATTTATGGCACATTTAGTCACTCCAGTGTTCAGCAGTTCAGCACAAACACAGCACTTAACTAACAAGATGGCAGAGGCAGATATTCAAGAATAAGCTATAAATACCCAAATGAGTCAGAGGTTGCAAGCCTGTTGTAAATCATACCTGATTTGTAGGCTGAAACACATTTCCTGATCTCATGTAAAAACCTCTGCTGGTTCCTACAATCACATGATGCAAACTAGAACAACTCCAACTTTTTCAAACTGTGTTACACACAGTTAATTCTACTTAAAATACTGATGAGATTCTTTCAAAAGTTTAGTTTTCCTTCCTTCCTATGGAACTATCATTAAACATCAAGAGCATCTCCCACAGCCAGAAGGAGCACATTACCAATGTACATAAAACTGCACTGCTGAACGAGCAGAATTGAGTGTAGGTTACAGCAAGGTAATTCACATCCAAATGAGTACAAGCAGAGAACATTCTAACAGCTCATTTGGGCAGAGTTAAGCAAAGAATCAATTTAAAACTAAGCAACACTCTAAATGGCTGATTTGGAAATGATAATGCTTGCCTTTGAAGAAAAGGTATGCCACTACTTCTGTCACCCAAAAAGAAATGCCAGAGCAGGGGATGGATCTCAGATCTTTTCATCTATTCTCTTTTCCTTTTAATTCCCATTTATAATACTGGTGACCTTGCTCCTCCAGATAAAATATACAGTACTGCTTGTAGTAAGAAAAAAATGCTATGCAAATTTAAAGAGAGTGTGAATAAAGTATGCCAACATCTGTGACACCACAAATGGTTTTCCAAGCAACCACATACTGTTAAACACTTTCTGCTCTTTTAAGTCCTACAAAATAAAATGTATTCAAGCATCTACCTTGGTAAAAAAAATCTTTCAGCCTGCAGCCAACCTTCCTGACTTTGCAAGCTGCATATTAAATTCATCATACAGTGAAGAGTCCCAATCAGAGTGCTGGGGAATCACCAATGGCATCACATTTAACATGAGCAAGTGCCAGATTCTGCACTTGGGATGGGGCAACCCCAGCTGTGTGCACAGACTGGGGAAGGAGAGGCTGGAAAGCAGAGCTGCTGAAAGGGACCTGGGAGTCCTGATTAGTGGCTAACTGAGTACGAGTCAGCAGTGTGTTCTGGCAGCCAGGAAAGCCAACCGTGTCCTGGGGTGTATTCAGAACAGCACTGCCAGCCGGTCACAGGAGGCAATTATCCTGCTCTACTCTGCGCTGCTGTGGCTGCTCCTGCAGTACTGGATGCACTTGTGGGTGCCACAGTATAGAAAGGATATTAAGGGACTGGAGAGCATCCAGAGGAGGGCTATGAAGATGGGGAAGGGTCTGGAGGGGAAGCCTTATGAAGAGCAGCTGAGGTCACTTGTTTTTCTCAGGCCGGAGAAGAGGAGGCTGAGGGGAGGCCTCCCTGCTGTCTTCAACATCCTCAGGAGGGGCTGCAGAGGGGCAGGGACTGATCTCTTCACTCTTGTGGACAGTGACAGGACTAGAGGAAATGGCATGAAGTTGAGCCAGGGAAGATTTATCAGAAAAAGGGTTTTCACCCAGAGGATGGCTGGGCTCTGGAACTGCCTCCCCAGGGAGGTGGTCACAGCACCAAGCCTGAGGGAGTTCACAAAGCATCTGGACGTTGCTCTCAGGCACATGGTGTGACTCTCTGGGTGCCCTCTGCAGGGTTAGGAGCTGGACTAGATGATCTTTGTGGGTCCCTTCCAGCTCAGAATATTCTATGATTTTGTGAAAAAGGCAGAGACTGGCCATGTCTGCTTTAGTTTAAAGGAAAAAAAGTACTGTCCAGACTAACATGTCTAATGCAGTATTTACCAAAATATTTTCTGTATGAGACTAAAAATGTACATATTTAACTTTTTCCTTCTATGTTTGCAGATTTAACACCTTCATTGTAGCTAATGCTAGCTGATGCTTTGCCTTTCAATCACTGTGGTGGATGTCTGAGTAACAAACCACTTCAGCTATTTTACACTTCACTTTAGACAAAATGCAGAGAAACCAGCTGGGATGGGAGTCAAGCAGTCAAGGAACCAATCACCTGTGTACTGACTAAACCTGCTGAAAGATGGCTAGAAGAAAACCAGGCAGCAAATCTCCTGGACCTCAGCAGTATTTATCACAAGCACAGCTCTCTTTAATGTCCCCTGCAGTTGTTAAATAAAAGCCATTTACCATACTACTGACTATTTACCACACAGCACAAAACTCTTACTGGTAGTTACAGCTGAATGTTTTCATTACAAAAGCCTCTATACATAACATTTCTTTATCAAGTGCATATAAACTGGCAAGAGTTTACACAGTTAAAATAAACACTAATAGGCTGTGCTCAATAGTCTTGCTCTCCAAAAAATTACCATAAAAGAACAGCAGCGTGGAAGTACAGTGCAGAGCAGGCAATAAAAACATGTTCATTTCCCACCTCATCTCATTCTGCAGTGCTCCTCTCCAGCTAAACAGGAAGACTACTTTCATTTGTTTTCAAGTAATTGAGAAACATTTCAGCTAGTTATCAGCTCTTCAATCTTTTTTCCTTTCACACATTCCCTAGAATTGTTGCCAATAAGGTATTTGTAAAAGATTTAGCCTAACAAAAATATTCTGGCAAACAATGTTGCAGAAAAGAAACAGAAACTGAAGAACTGAATTTACTGTTATGTAGGTAAGACTTAAAGAGTTGGATCCTGGTTTGAACAGAAAAAAATAATGTAAGTTGTTTAAACAGACACAAGAGCTGTGTAAGGGCACACTTCCTACCCCTGCACCAGCAACTCCAGAAACAGCCACATACCTTTCCTCTATTGGTGGAAATGCATGTTTATTTTGGAAGGGTTTTGTGCTCCACATCACAAATGGAAACATTCAGCTCTGCCCGAGGCCTCCGAGCAGTCTTGAACTGACAACAAACCATATACACACACCCACAGGAAACTTCTTTCCTCCTTACTAGTTTCTCTTTCCTGAGGCCTCACCAGCCACTGAACATGCAATTGCTAGTATCATCTTGCAGTGAACTGTAACCACACATACAACCATCAGTTAATTATTAGATAGGACAGGATCTCCACGTTTGCCACTGTGCTAGAGAGACAAATTAAAATCTTAATTAAGAAAAAAAAGAAGCACCTTGGTCACAGCATAGGTTCCTAGTACAGAAAAAGCCAAAGGAGCAAACCTCTCCTACTGCTTATCAAGCCTCACCTTTTGTCTCCTCCTAGCTACTTTAAGAAAGTGCCTTCTCCTTCAAAAATACTGCTGAAACCAAACAAGAAATAGTACAAGCATGTTGTCTGCAACCAGCTGAAAACCAGAAACTGAAAAATCCTTCCATATCCCATCTCCAGTTGTTTTATTTTTCTCCAATCTGATCCAAACCCTGTAAGCATCTCCTATTGCTATAGCAACCCAGCTGAAGGACACACACATGAAATGAAGCTGTATTTTTTGCTACCTTACCACAAGCAGTTGCATTAAGTCATGCTGATGCAGACCTTACCCACAGGAACATTTTGCAAGAGGTTCAGTTCCAGCCCAGTTTTACTCTGATTTAATCATCCCATACACTTGCATGCAGTACCTGCTGCAGTCAGTTCACCCAGTTTTACTGTGTCATCCTGGCTTTACAATTAATTTAATTGCTGTGTCCCAGATATGAAATAAATTAACTAAATTCAAGGATAATCCTCATGTTGCCTTTTAGTTCTAGCAGCATTTGTCAATCAACCCTAACATTTATCCAAAATAAAATACCTGGTGCAGTGTTGCAGTTAAGTTCACTGTCAACTTAGAATAGTCTACAAAAAATGTGCTGCCCATTTTTTCCTCCCATTAACTCAGAATTAATATTTTCTGCATTGTAAGACATTGCTGCTACCTATCATAAGCATGTGTACATCCTTCCTAAAGATAAATTTGAGAACAGCAGCAAGCAGTGGAATAAAGCATTTCCACAGACCAACCTTAAAAGCAACTAGTAGCTGCCTGACAGAAACTGAAGACAAGCTCATCCACAGGACTGTCAATAACCATGATCCCCTGCACTGAACACCAACAGGACAGATGTGGGTACCCCAGAGGGCATTCAGCTCTTTGCAATGAAGCCTAACTGCATAAAGCCCATTACTGCTTCTGATAGATGAAACAAAAAGCAGAAGTGCTTAATCTGTTGTCTTCTTCCCAATTCATATTGTATAGCAGTAGCACAGGATGCTTAAACAGAAAGATCATGAACAACAACAAAAAAGCAGATGGAGATATACAGTTCTTAAGTTGGAAAGAAAAACTCACAAGCCTACCTGAAAAACTGGAGTTATTGCCATGCTACTTTTAAAGACCTTAAACTTGACAGTTTCAAGCAATTAAAAACAAAGCTGACACAACAAAGACAGAAAAATACCTGAGAGGAAAGCAGAAGGCACTGTGCTTCAATATGAACAGAAATAAAGAGCCACTGTATTAACAGGTGAAAATGAACTTAGTTGCTCTGACAGCAAAAACATCTGCCATTGAAATACAGTACTAAAAAGTCATTCTAATACATTCTAGAACAGTGAAATCTTTTCACACAGAAAGGAGCTGATACAGAGCACAAAACATGTAGTACTGTGGAAACAGAAATATTCCACTTAGATATAAATCACTCTCATCTACCTTAATTCTGAATTTTTGCATGTACTTAAGACAGAGGGGCATAGGTACTTCTGCTCCTGAACTTAAAATCCACTGTTACAAACTGCATCAGACCCTACAGAATCCAGACTAGAATTTTCTGATTTCACACTTTCTACATAAGAAAAATCTGGACAGAAAAGGACAGAATTGCAATACATTACTTCTTACAATTTCTACATCATGTAGTTTTGCTTTTCTCAGTTCAGTATTACTGAAGCAATACTTCATTTCTGCTGCACAAACACATGCAGTGTTTGAAACCCAAGTTGTTTTGTCAATCCCTTATGTTAGGCTTGGCTCATCTCTAATTCCCAGTCTTTGGGAATCTGGGAAGCTATCCTTGCCTGTCACCTAATTACCCACCGATAAAAAACAATGCACATTAGCTCCTTCAGAACTGTTCCAGAGCCCTGAGTTCTGTGTGGTGCCATGTAAATCAAAGGACAGCCTAGATAAAGTAACTGTAAGTCAAGAGCTGCAGACAAGAGGCATTAACCTCACCACTCTTTCCCACCTCTTTATAAGGCCATAGCTTCACCAACATCTCTCCCACAGCACCTGCCCCAAAAGGGAGAGAGCCTTGCTTATCTCTCCTGCCTACTGCACCATGCTGCACAACAGTTCAATTCACTTGGCAAGTGAAAAAAAGGCAGTGGGGGCAATAGCTTTCTCCTAAGTCCAATGGAATGAGTTCACTACACTGAGTTGAATCCTGCAAGCAAGGGAAGAGATTTACCCTTTTTGGTGGCAATGAGTTTTCTTTGAAATCCACCAGTAACTACCAACAAGTAAATGGAAAACTGCATCTGTCTTGCCATTATAGCCAAAAATAGTGATACATGATGTGTTATGTTTCAAAGAAACTGAATGCATCCATTCTTGTCCAAAAGGTGCTGCATGCCACCCAGCAAGACAAGCAAAGTAAAAGCTTATGCTCAGAATCCCAACATGTGGTGTCCTCCAACAAGATTTTAAGAACAGAACTATGCTAGCAAGATATGCTCTCCCCATTAAAGAAACAAAGAATAAAAAGGACAAGCTTACAAAACATCAAATGGTTCACAAAGAATGAATGTGAATTTACCTTTGGTTTTTTGTTCAGCAGCCTGAAAGAAGAAAAGAACAAAACAAATCAACTACTTGCCAATATCCAAAATGCTATCTAACAACCTAACAATGAAAGGGCTGCAGGCCTAACTTTTGGCAGAAATTGCTTACATAAAGCAGGCATTAGTTCCAATTAAGGGCTGGATAACAGTAGTTTAACTTGATGCACTAGGAATGGGAGACTAGCTACCCTCGTCTGACTGAAGCCAAAAGGAGATGCCAAAGAGTATAAAACATAGCAAGCACTGTGACATTTCCCCATCCAGCCACCCAGCCTTCTGCCACTTGAGGTTCAGAGACTTCCTGAATCAAACAGCATATTTATGGCCTTTTAACACTCAACAGAATGAGCTCCCATGACTTTGTCCTGTATCCTCTGAATCCATACATACTATTATCTGACACAGATTAACTGCATGCTTTGTAAAGACATCCTTTTTTTAATCTGTTTGGAGCCTACCTCCTTTTATTTGACCATTTTGGGTTTTATTAATGATGCTCAATTTTTATACTGGGAAAGACAATTGTCAATTGCTCTCCACATCCTAGGGGCCAGCTAAGACTAAAACTATGCATTCAAGAAAAAGAGGAAGGGGAAGTGTGCAATGGCCTCAGAGCCCACAGTCCCTGCAGTATCAGTTGGGACTAATCCACTTAACTTTGCACTGGTGCTGATGAGGAGCATTCAGGTGACATGGCTGTAGGAGCAGTAACCTAAGGTCAGCAGATAGGAAGCAGCTTGGGGAGTGCTAATGAACTGACACAACTGCTTTTGCAGAGGTTTTCTGACAACAGCCTCACTCAGAGCCAACAGGACTGCTCACCTGTGTCAGAATTATCCACAGAAACATAAGCAGAAGCAGTATCTGTCTGTTACATGTAACAGTGAATACATCCTTTAAAACAGTAATGTGAACAAACCTTTTTCTGAGCACCTTCCTTCTTTTTCTTTTCTTCCTGCTTTTTCTTTTTCTTTTCTTCCATCAAATGTTCCTCTTCTTGTGTTTCTTGTTCTTTCTCCCTGATGAGAATAAAGGTTGGGAAGAGCTTTTCAGCAAGATAAAGTTTATCAATTTCAATACTTATGTTGCTACCTTTCTAAATCTCAGGTCTAAAGAAAGGTCACTTCTAATGCATTAAAAGTTGTTCCAAAGTGGAAAACAATGACAAATAAAATAGTAGGCAATGAATATTCAGAATTGATCCATTTTATTTGGAACCTCTTTTCACAAACACTCAAAAGTACTACTTAATACTAGCACCTTCTAGGGGAAGTTTAAACTAGGGGTAGGGTTAGGGAGAACAAAACCCAGGCAATTAACACAAGCTCTGCTGGCTTTCTACAGCTAGGAGTCACAATACACCTTAAAGATCATGAAGAAGTACATTATTTTCTAACTATTTTTCTTTTTTTTTTGCTCTAACACAAACTGTATTCATTTCTCAAGGAGTTCTAAACAACTTCAGTTCTGTTCTCAACGAGTTATAAACTAAGGCCCAGATTAATTCCAATCACCATATTTTGTGTTCATTCTAAATTGTACCTGAAGAATTCAGATGAATACAAAACGACACTGTTCCAGTACCATCCTGGTTAAAATTTGACCTAAGTTGCCCCAAATCAAGAAGAAAATCTATTTGAAGGCTCACCATCTGTGCTTGCTTTGCCCATCACCATAACAAATGGTTATAACAATGAACCTTTCCAATATCCTTCCAAATAAATACCAGTGTAAATAATTCATTTACTTCTCTATAACTATTTTATCTTCCTTGACAGCTCTTTAGATCCTGATCATTTATCAGCCTTGCAGATCTTCTGAGAACACTCCAGTTCTGATGGGCTAAAATCATTACTATTATTATTACTAGATTCAATGTCTTCCAATTATTCATCAAGATCAATTTTAGCATAACTTATTATTGCTTTACATTTAACTTGCCAAAGCCTACAGTCCCTTCCCTCCTTTTTCTTCTGTTTGGAGTTTTGTTGTTGCTGTTGTTTAACAAGGTCTTCAGTTCTAAAACTCTTTGCTCAATTCTTTTTATCACAACAGGTTTGCAAGAGGCAGGAGGGGACCTGCTCTTTACCTAAAGGACAAACAGACATTCTTCAGACTGTGCACATTGTCTTCAAACATCTCCATGAAACATCTTGCCTTTTAACTTTTATTTGCCTTTTAACATCTTTGGCTGTAGCGTCCCTTTTTATACAGAAAGGACTGTTGTAATCAGTGCTTTGGAGATGTTGGCTGTTGAAGGGTCTTCTGGTTTTGGTTTTTTCACTTGCCTGAAAATACTTATTTTGGCCACTGTAGATGTTCTAATGCCTATAGAGATCCTGCAGTTCCCCAGCCTAAAACAAAAGCAGCTTCCCTTTCCCTGTGTTCCCCAAAACAAGTAAACATTACAGTAAGTAATTCCAAGGTTTAAACATAGGTATTAGTGCCCTTTTTGGACACTCTACAGCACTTAAACTATTCACATAAGTCACATCTGGAAAGAGCCAGAATCTGCAACAGCAGCTGGAGGTCAGGCACATCTGGACTCTTACTTTTAAATGGATTGTTCTAGGACTCTGCAACAAAGTTACTTGCACACCAAAAGAAACTGAGCTGAAACCATAATCAATTTGACTTCATTTCTAGTAGCTGCAAACAAGAATTCCCCAGGATTTCAGCAACTACAGAGGAACAACATTCAGTCCCTTCATTTCTGGTGCTCCCTACCCAAGTCACATCAGACTCTACAAAGCCCATGCCTTTGAGCAAATTCTCCCAAACTGCCACAGACTATTGCCAGTGGAAGTTCTCTTTTGGTTGGTTGGGTTTTGGAAGGCTTTGTTTTGGCGTTTTGGTTTTGTTGTGGGTTTTGTTGTTGGTTTTGTTTTTTTTTTTTAAATCAGGTGAATGAAACAAGTCAGTGCAAAGTCATAAACTTTTTGGTTTCCTCTTGCTAATACTTAAGGAAATCCAGGACATTACAGCAATGCCAGAACAAACCACTACCACTTTGCTTGATTTGCAGTTTGCTTTAAGCTATGACTGTACACAGGTCAAGCCCCTTTCACAAAATCATACAATACCAGGTTGGAAGGAACCTCCAGGATCACCTGGCCCAACCTTTCTTGGCAAAAGCACAGTCTACACAAGATAGCCCAGCACCTTGTCCAGCTGAACCTTAACAGTGTCCAGTGAAGGCTCAACTCCCATCACTGCCAGACTCCTTACTTACAGCATACTCCACTGTGAGTTGCTCTATTTCCAGCCTTTTCATCCTCTAAAGATGGTTCTGTTTTGCCATTTCCCAAGCACTGTTCCATGTTATTCCCTCCCTTATGTAGGCAATACACCATGTCAGAGGATTTCCCAAATCAAGGAGGAGCAAACACATTGCCCCACTAAACACACAATGCATTTTATCACCACATTATCATATCAATTACAAACTCAAGCGATAGAAGTGCCATTNGCCTCAAATTAACTCAGAAAATGATACTGTAACTTTCAATGGAGTTCAATCTTCAAAACATTTACATAATGACATTGCTGAATGTATGTGCTTTAAATATGCTTAAAACAGAAATAAAGCTCCAGTGGCCTCTCAGATGGCAACTCCTGCTGCCACTTCTAGGCAGAAATTAGTCATCTAAGAGCAAAACAAAACATTGCTATATAAAGTTTGGTTACACTGTCAAAGGCATGCATTGCAGTTTCACTTCCTGAGCAACAATCTAATCTTTATTGCAGGAAACATGCTAAAAAAGTTATTAATACAAAGCTCCTGTGATTTAAACCAGAAGTGCCTTAGAATGTATTTGTAGGCATTTGGCTTTTTCATGTATATGGATCTGATGTATTGGAACCAGGAGCCACTTCCAAGCAGAAAGCAAAGACTTTAACTATAGCATCCAGTGTTTGTACAGATTACAATTCAAACCTAAGCCAAGGTTATTTTTGAAGCACACATACTTAATAGCTCCCTCTGAACAGGAAAGCAAGATGAAATGCAAGTCATGGCAAGAACAACTTGAGAACTACAACTATCTTCAGTCAATGCCTTTTGCAGAAAGGCTTATTAATGCCTTTTAAAAAATAACCAACCTAGACTGGCTTTATTTCTTAAGCTGAGATCTTCAGGTTTTTTAGCTGGTATGAAGACATTGGATTGTTTTCCCATCTGAGGCTACAGCTGGTATTTTGAGTTAGCACTTATGTGACATTCTAACAGAATTTTGCAATATGCCTTTTGGGAATATCATGTTCTTAAAGAAACTCCAGGTAGAGTCTAGTGGTGGTGCTACATGCAGAGTTATTACCCATTCAGTGCTTTATAGTTCCAAAGTTGCTGCAGCAGCTGAGGACTAAGCAGAGACTTGTCTCTCTTGTCCCTCCTTGTGACACAGCTCCAAGCCTAACAGTCTACTGAATTTTGCTTTCATGTACTTACAATGCTGAAGGCTTGTTTATTTATATATGAAAACTGACTGGAAATCCTCTCCAGCATTCTTACTCTTGGTCTTTGCCTGGTTTAGCCCAATGGTAGAACAGTTCCCCTACCTTAATTCTGGATTTAATACCTTAATTTTTTTACAGTTTCAAACAGAAATGAAGAAAATTATTACTTAGAAAGTTCTTCAAGATCTGATTCTAAATGGTAAGAAAGAAGTGGCTGAGATCATGAAAAAAGAAAGCGGCTTGAAGGGTGGCAATGAAATGGAATGAAAAAATGAACACAATTTCGAGCAGTGAACACTGGAGAGGCAAGTTTCAATTAATTCAGGATAACTGACAAACTGTCACACAGGAAGAGGCAGACATTGTTTCCTGGCTATTTTTAAGAATCTAAATGACAACGCAGATACCCTTATGTATACAAGGAATACTACATAAACCAAGAAGTCGCTGTACCATCAGCAGTCCTCGTTTCATTCACTACTGTAAAGGATAAACTGAAATTCCCCATCTGCCTACAGCTAATTCTGTTCCCTGCTTCATCTTTTTCCAGCCCAGCTCTCTGTGACCTTTCCAGAGTAAATACCGGTGAAGGCAAGGAGCTGGTGAGACTTCAGAAGTGCCAGCTCTTTTCCCTTGACATCTAGGCTCAGTCATTAATCAAGAAAAGTCAAGCTGGTCCCTAATTACAAGCTCTCCAATCACCTCCAAAAACAAAGCAGAACACAAAACTAGGTCAAATAAATAAGAAGGAATATGAAAAAAACCAGCACAAACACATGAGGACAAACACAACAAAGGTCAACAATTGTGCTGTGCATAGAAAAACTAATAATTAATCAACCTTTAAGTGCTTCATTAATAAGCAAGAGGAAACATTGGGTTTGATACTCAATGGGATAGAGGACTATCGACAGATGACCCTCTGAGGGCTAAAGTGACAGTACTTTTCTTTCTGCTGTAGTCTTCACTAAAGAGGTCAGCTGGGAACAGATGGCCAACAACCATCTGAACTGGTGCTGAGCCTGCAGATGACGGACGGCTGCTTCCCAGAGGGATTTCAGAGTGCCCTTCCCTACACAGGGAGGCTTTGCTCCAAGCTGGTGGCAGAAGCAGCAAACAGACACCAACCAAGCTGCTCCTGCCCCAGGAGCTCTGCCACTGCCACACTTCTGTCTGGCTCTCACTGGTGAAGAACACACCAAGAATCTCAGGATATGTTTAAGTGTCTTTTCCCCAAATCTGTGAAGAAGGAATGATCCAGCTTCAGGAAAACTTCCATGAACTGGCAGTGGGGGTAGGAGGGGGAAGAGATGGAACTAAACGTTGCCTATTTGGAGTGGTAGCAAAATCAGGCCAGCAAAAGTTAGAACTTAAAAAGTCCCCAGAGAAATCAGATGTTTTTCCATTGGCTGGGCCTGATGTAACTCACCCTAAGAACCACCGTGTCTAAGACATTACAGATTACCTTAAGGACTCAGCAGAAGACGGATGGCACTTCAGAAGCCCAGCAAGTGGTAAAGACTGTGCATATAACTTAAAAGGGGAAGGGATAAAACCCATCTGTAACAGCTAAAAAGAATGTGAGGGGGTAAAAAACATGATTTTTTCCTATGGCATAGTTGCAGGTATTTTTGAGAAGAACAAAAGGGAGGCAACAGAAGTAATTAATTGACTTTTCAAGCAGTATCTGAAATTTTGTTAATAAAAACATGGTTGCTTCATTTCTTTTCCCTTAAGAACAAGGTAGGGAACATAAGATAAATGAAAGTACAATAAAAAACCTACAAAAGAAGTAACCTCAGCACTTCTCCTTCCACAAAGGCAGAGACAGATGAATTTTTGTAGCAGTATGCCACATGTCCAGCAGCAAAAGTTTCTACTAAGCTGCAGAGTGTAAGCCATAGGGCTGCCAAGCAATTAAAGGCAGACAGTATTCAGGACAACCTGATAAACTCAAGATGCACCAAAAATCACCGAGTGCAATTGGGTGAAGAAGTGCTTGGTACCATGTTTGGCAGGAATATAGAGTAATCCAGCACAGGGAGCAACTGGCTAAACATCAGACTTGAGGAGGGAAAAAACAGGTGGTAGAGCAGACCTCAATCCAAAGGCAAAGCAGCAATCTCACAGACAGTCAGAAATTAATCAGCTGCTGTACTGTGTGTCCAGCTTGGGACTATCCAAAGCAACACAGATACAGAACAACTACAGAGAGCCCAGAAAACAGCAACAAGAAGGATCAGAGATCCAAAAGGCCTGCGTGCTTGGAAAATAAACTTCAGACTGAGACTCACACAACCTGAAGAGGTGGCAACCCCTTTATTCAAATAGGTGTTAAAGGCAGGAAGATTTTACTCCATTCTTCCATATCTCTACTGTAGCTGTGGTAAGGAGCACTGAATTTAAATTGCAACAAAAGAGATTCTGATTAGGCATTAAGAAAAATCTTCCACATTGTGGTATTTAAAACAAAAAAGTAAAAGCACCTAAATGAAAAGATACCTTTTTTTTTATAAATACACATTTTAGTGAGAGAAGAGTACCTAAAGAAAGGAAGCCTTGTTTTTCTTAAGCAACACTGATACAAGGCCACACAGACTCCCTGAGTAAAATCCTACAATACCCTTTGAAGGGAATCAACAGGGGAAGAGCCCTCAGTGCACTCACTACTGTGGACAAGATAAGTTTATGGACAAGCTACATGTATAGGTGTGATCATGCAGCTTGAAACTAAACTCTGTAATTTGAAAGTTTGGGTTCAAAATTTGTTCCTAAAGGGAGTCATAAATGAAGCCTGATGAGTGGTTTTGTCTGTAATTTATTAATTCCATGCTTTGGGGTTTCTCACTGTCAAATCATGCCCCTGCCCTGCACTTGTCACTCCTTAATATATTACTTGCCTTTACAGGGGGTTCTTCCTCTGAAACATCAAAATATCATCCACCACTAACAACTGTGGGCCTGCTACTTTGATGCTCCCAGTACCTGGTCAGCACATAACACAAACCTGACCTCCTAACAGGGACAGCAGTCCAATTTCTGAAGTCACTCAGAGATTCCACCAGAGTTCCTTCACAGAAACAAAGCACTAGCACTGCCCTTGATGTTCCCCTTTACTGTACAAAACTGTTTTGGTCTAAGTCTTCCATATATGCTTGTTTACTTGATTTGTTACAGAGTACTGGTAGGTTATCTTCAGGTCTATGATGCTCTGTAGACCCTTCTCCATTAAATCTGGGCACTGGCTAGAACACCATACACAAACCCTCACCCTTGTATACACACATATCAGAATCTGCTCGCTGAGTCTGCTAACAACACCCCAGCACACCTCCAGTATCCCATCATGTGTACCACTCAGTCCATGCAAGGGCCAAGGGAAAAAAAACAAAGCAAACCCCACCTCTGCATTACACTCACCACTCAAAGCAGGCTACAAACAGCAATAAACAAACTATGAACACCCCTCCTTCTCCTCCAGCAAATATGGACTGATCCCTCTCTTAGAAAATTAAACTACAGACTGAACAGTGCAGATAACTGGATTTTCTTTCATAACACTGCCACCCTCTCAGACTTGATGATATTTACCAGCAGTTGATGCAACTCTGGTTCAGAGCTCTTCCTCAGTCTTCCCCAGACGTAGTACACAAAGGCAAGCAGCTTTGGAATCCAGTTGCTCAGCAAGAGCACAGCATGTTCACCTCTCTCCCCATAATATGCTTGCTATTTTGGCTTCTGCAAATACTTTAGAAGACAAGAGCCGTGTGCCAACAGAGGGAAAGCCCCAAACTAAATATCACTGAAGTAGAAGCTACGTTTATGGCTCAAATATTTAGCTGGCCTTGGAGAGTATGTCAGAGGAGCACTGCTTCCTGGGGCAGCTTTGCAGGGACACTACGATGTATGAGATCAGGAAACAGGAACAGGAGCAGCAGCTCCACAGGATGTTTTGCCACACAGCACAGCCCCGGGCTCTCTGAGAGCACTGACCCCTCCCAGGGATGGAGGCAGGAGGAGCCAGTCAGCGTGTCACCTGTCCCACAGCAACAGGGTCAGGAGGGACAGCACATGCTGCAGGACAGACAGCAAGGAATACTGCTTCTATGCAGCATACCTTCACACCCTTCCAAGCAAGCACAGCCAAACCTTTTTTGCTGCTTTGTTAAAAGAAATGAAGAGCAACTTTGCATAACTATAACGATGAGCCATTTTGCCTGTAGGATTTCCAACAGCTCTATTTCTCCCTTCCCCACTTCCATCACTGTCACATGCCAGCACTCAACTACTTCTGAGCCAAATCACTTCATTATCAGGAGGTAAAAGCATATTCAACTCACTTATGGCAGGAGCTCTCACACAAGTCAAGCTAGACACCACAACCTACAGGACCAAAAACTAAGCAACAGAACTTACACTTTAGACAACTATGTTTATGATGCTGCTTTTGTGCTTATTCAAGCAAAAAGGTGGTGCCAAAACATCTTCAACAAAAGACCCAGCTTACAGCAACCACTGCCACATTCCTGAGTGGCTCCAGTGGGATTAAAAAGGCCAGGGAAGGTGAGGTCTGGAAGAAATACCTCTCTTTTAGGAAGAGTTCCTGTCACAGGTGCAGTAGAAAAACACATACGCGTTTCCCTCGCTCCTGTGCGCAGGCAGGGAACCTACTGGACAAGACTAAGAATAACCAACACACATCAGCAACATAACAAGCAGCAGCAGACATGTTACCAGCCATGCACAATGCACACGTCACTCAAACATGCAAACTGCCTATCTGAGGTGACCTCCTGAAGTCCCTTTCAGCCTGACTTTTCCTATGTTACTCAAACTGACAGATGTGTGGCAGAAGTCTGCAGAAACCAGCCTCTAGGAAGATGCATCCTATACAGGAAATGGACCTCTGCCATCTCACCACCAAGATCTCCAGGAGTCACCTCAGAAGGCACAAAGGGTGGAGAGGTGCAAGACACTGCTGCAGCCCCAGGTCTGAGAGGCTTATGGAAAGAGATCTGGATGAGGGAGTGAAAGGACAGTGGCTTCACAGGGAGGACATGTCTCAAGATCTATCTAGAGCTAGGAAAAAAACCCCAAAATGATAACACTGATCCTCTTGCTGCAGATCTCAGGACAGCACCCCACAGAGGACGCCTTGCCCGTATCATCAGCAACAGGAAGGGAATACTCAACCCTAGTGGGTGAATGGTGTAAAGCATCTACATAAACAAGCTAGGCTGGGGTATACACCAGGTGTAAAGGACAAGATGCTCTCTACAGTACACACACACTGCCTTGGAAAGCTGAGTTCCACTATATAGGCAAATACCACCATTTGCTCACAGACAGAAGTTAGGTGAATGCACAGCACCTGACATAAGGCAAGATATTATGGAAAAAGGTAAAACAGACATCAGCAGAAGCCCTTGTTGTAAAAACCAGAAGGGAAATAAATTTCAAGGGAATACAAAGATGAAGAGTTATGCTTTGGTAATATTTACTCTTTTAAGAGATTTCAGAATTACACAAACCTGCAATTTCCTTCTGCATTTTAAAATTTGCTGGGTGACCTCATTGAACATTCAAGTTGTTGTCTTCAAGTTTCCCAAATACCATTCTATTTAAAGGCACTGTGAATAGGGAATTCAAATTATCAAATGAATGAAAGAAGAATTCTTAGCAGGAACCCTGGTGAGCTAATCAAGAGTCACAATAAAATGTCAGGGGTCCTGGAATTCTCTGCAGGAGGTTAACACTAAATTTGATCCGAGTCAAGGAAGACTATAGACTAATAAACTGTACTAAAAGTTGTGCACTGCAAATGTGTACGCTTAAACACAAATGAAGAAAACTTACTTAGTTGTTTTGTGTGCTTTTTACACCCTATTCACGTTTAACTACAAAAATCAAAACACTGCCCACCATGATAATTTAATTCCACTTAAAGACAGTACATTTTGAAGCCATTTAGTGTTTGCTCCATTGTATCTCCAGGTGCAATGCTGAAAATTAATATAGCAACATGACTTGTGAGATAAGCAACCCTTACATTACTCTGTACCTATCTTTAGGCTGGAAATTGAATCCTCAAAGTTCAGAAAAAGACTTAATTCTATCGTTAAAATTAAGGCACAGAAAGGTCTAATCTAGTACCTATTCCTCCACAAATCTACCGAAGTTTAAAAGATTAACTCTGCATTGCTGAAAAGCAGTCCTGATTTCCATTATGTTCAGCAAGATTCAAAGCTCCTCCACTTCACTTACTAAACTTCCTATAGTAAACCCATCTCAATGAATCAGAATATGAGAGCCACCACCAGAATGGGCCATCAGCCCTATTTAACTTAGCAAATGAATAGAGTCCCCGTGGAGGGAGAAGAGACAGGGTGGGAGAAGAGATGGGGAGAGGAAACAGCCATAAATGATCTGCCCAGACAGGAAAACCAGTTGCGGTAAACACCACTTTGGAAATCAATTTATGGTCAATTATGATCTTAGTAATAACTATTTGATGCCTTCAGTTAGTCCATGAAGTGCCCAGGGGAGCAAGTATGCTCAGAAATATATCAAAATGTCTCCAAGTATGCCATCTGAGATCAGCTTGTCTGGATGCTGACAGAGGGACAGGGAGATGGACGCTGGTGGAGGGAATCACAGTTTCAATGCAGTTGGACTATCAAAGCATTGCAATATCATCCAGATAAAAGAGATTATAACTATCAGTCTGGGTTATCCACTTCAAAAAACATGGGGGTTTGTTGGCACTGCAGCATTTCACCTGGAAATTTGTGGAGAACATTTCATCTTCCCAAATGGAAGGAAAACTTCAAGCTGAGGGTCTTTTTAAGGAACCCATTATGTAAGCAGCAATCCAGTAACACCCATGGCTTTATTCAATTATTACATGTAAGCGTGGTAGCACAATAAAGACTGCCGTCACTAGACAGCGTACTGTTGGTGCCCAATAACTTATTTAACTTGGATTGCTCTTTTCAACAGTGAAAGACTTCTGAGAGTTTGAGTAGAGGAATTGGAATAGGAAAAATTACACATTCACCAAGCTCCAGTAAGTCCCATCTAGTAACAGCTTTCACCTGAAACAGTACTATTTATATACTGTCCTCCTCGATAGCAGCAATTCTATTCCTGTGACAGACCAAGCTGAGTTCCACACCTGGATCAGTCAGCTATATTTTATCATGATCACACCAGAAAATATTAAATAGCATTTAGATTGCTACCACCAGGCTCTTCTTCCTTATCTGAAGATGCTACATTTGCCATACTAATTTATTTTATAAAGACTTAAAAAGACAAACCATATACCTCTGTCTAGGTTACATCATGCAGAGAGAAACCTTATGGTAAGCAGGAAAGTGAAAAGGTAGTGATCAACACTCTTATGCCAATAGATTATTTTTAACTAACAGCAATTTTTGGTAGCTGCACAAAACAAAAATGGAGTACAATACTGTGCACTTAGAGCATTACAGCCATGACACTGTAGGAAGACAAGAATGATTAGATTTGCAGAGATGTGGCATCTTTCCTTACACAGCCAGGGAATAAGAAACAAACTTTCACATGGAGCATCCATTTCAAAGCTGAAAACGGGGGGAAATTTCAGACAACACAAACACTGGAAGCAATTCTCCTGTGTTAAGTAAGCTTGTGCAATTGATTGAAAACACAGAGAAAAGGAATGTTGTAACCCACAGAGAGAAAGAAGGATGTAAGCAGAGGGATAATGAGGAATCCTACTCCAGACTGGCTTTGGTAAGGCACTGTGTAGAGTCTCACTTGATTTACACTCACACTATTAGGCTATGCTTGCAGTGCTAGTAAAGTTTTTAACTTCACACTTTATCTGAAAGATCATCTCCAAGGCTATTATGAACATACATTGAGTTCAAGCAGAAACATCACAAGCAATGCCACAGACCACCTTCTGTGGTCTTCTATTAATGACCTTGTAAGAAAACAGAGGAGAACTCCAGTCAGCACATTGTGCATCTGCACAGTCGATTATTATTTTGCATTCTCACTGAACTGCTTCATTTCTCTGGAATGGTTTCTGTTAAAGCACTGGGCTGATGCTCTTTTGTTTACCAGTAAGCAGCTACTGTTTAAAAACAAGCATCTCCATTGTCAGCACCAATGACGTTAGCATCAGCCACGAAAATGTTTTGGAATTCTGAAGAACTAAGACCCGAGAGTTCGAGACTGGAGCAGAACTGAAGAGCAGACTGACAAAACACAGATATTCGGCTGAGCTTAAAATAGACTTGGCAGAAGTCAGTTTGAACTAACAATCGATATGTGTACAGACTGACCACCCAGAATGGTATCTGAGCCACTGTGAGTACTCTGTATCCTTCAAAACAAAACAAAAAGCTCTTCCACTTCTCATCGGCAAGTAGCACAAACGAAGTAGGAGAGAGAAAACAGTAAGCTTCCAGCAGACAGCATACAGACAGACCATAGGAAGGGAAAAAGGGAACAGGAAGGAAAACAGCACATTAACAAAAAAACAGGTATGCCATTCTAGGAGACTGTTCTTGACCAAGATCGTAACAAAGGCACTACCCACTACACCTTCAAAAAGTCACCACAGGAAAACATGCCCAGACTCCATTAACAACAAGCTAGGTTAAAAACAAAACAAAACAAAAAAAAAACCCAAAAGACAAAACCCACAAACCTTGCCTCAATAAAATGCCCATGGGAAGACACCAAACACTTCCTAGCCCAGAGTGTTTTGTTCCTTGCAGTGGAAGAGGGGTGTGTGTTATCTTTTCTTAAATGAGCCTAAAGCTGGTAGTAGCACGAGAACTATATTGAGCCCTATAAACATCTTTTTCCCTGGGGCTTAATTATCACAAAAGATGATTTGACAAGTCAATTTTTCCTCTTTAAAAAAGAAAAAAAATGAAACCCAAAACAAACTCATTCTCTAGCAATTCAGAGCTTACCGCTACAAAAGCCCAAGCAGCCAAGGGATAAATATTAGCTATTTTTAATACAAAGCAATTAGCAATTGTTAACATTTCTCATAAGAGAGCTTCTAAACACAGAGTTTCCTGATTGCAATCTAAGTAAATGTGCATCTAGTTTGCAGGTTTTTAAATGGCTGCACATTTCAGAGCACAGAGAAAGCGAGCGGCAGATCGCTGTGTATTACAAATGACTTCCACCTCCACAGCCCTCAAAGGCAAACTATAAAGCTGTGTGCAAAGCTAGACAATCTGGGCATCCAGCCATAAAACATCACTGCTGCAGCACAGATAACTGTTCTCACTCTCAAGCCATCCTTGGCTGTAAACCCACAGGGAAGAGCTCCAGAAAGCAGACCTCACTACCGACAGAGCTTCTAATATTTTATGAGCTTGAATTACAACTCCACTCAAGACCTCAACACTGAAAAATTACAGTGATGATTCGCATCAAGGGCTAAGACCAAAACTAACTCAGATTTTTCATGCTTGGTACCCTGAACCATGAGACTCAAGAACAGCTAGTTATTTTACAGATGTCTTCAGTGAAAGCAGGCTTTTTATTGGGATGAAGAGAGATTCTTTTAAAGACAAAAGAATCAGATGCCTATTTTAAAGCACTGCTGCATTTTATGCAAGACACAACCTTAAAGAGCACTGTAACTATTCTGTGCAAGAACAGGCTGTTTGTTATTATGATCGAACTCATTGTCATCTTGTGCAGGAGATTTTAAAACTACTAGTGACAAGGAAGCAAGCTGTACAAATAAAGCTGCAGAAAACATAACTGTGTATGGGAATCCACACTGTAGTTAATCATGATTAAGTAATGATAAAATAAGCATAAGTACATCTACTAATTAAGATGCAAAGCTAAGCTATGCTATTGGTAGATGATTTTCCTAAAGGAAGATCAAATAATGCTTTGATTCCTCTGCTTTCCTACATTAAGAATAACCATCTTTCATTTTACCACTAGCATTTACCAGTGAAGAGACTACGCAGAGCACATAGATCATTTAGTAATGCAATTTACTGTCACTTCTAGATCATCTCCCCATTCAATAAAGTATACTTCTCTCCTAAATACTACCTGTCCTGGCTGATATCTTCATAATACAGCTGAAAACCTCAAGCCATTATCACCAGAAGGCATCAGCTGATCCCAAATTGGCTAGACTGAAGCATCACAGGCATTTAAGAGGTTTCCTTATCATTCATCTTTAATACTAAGGGATCGACAGGCTCCTACCTGCAGCTTCTAGGCCAAAGGGAAACCTTCTAATGCTATTACCATTATCTTGTAATCTGAATTTTAAACAATTAAAACAATAGCAGTTTTGTGTTGCACATCTCTACTGCAACCAAAGATGATAAATTTTTCATCAGTTCTCACGTTCAAAGGCTTACAGAAAGTGCTGCTTTTTTTTCCAAGAGCAGCAATAGGTATTTGACATTTAAGCTGATGCACCTTCAAGGAGAAGCAGCACAGGGAGAGGTAAGTCAGCAACACAGGCTATGTTGTTTACTTAGGAAAGGTCTGGCCGTTTTATTTTTAAATCTGCAGTTCTGGTAGTCAATACTATCTAGCAATTCTTTCCAAATGAAAGCCTCTTTTTACTGAAGCAAAAGATGGCTCCACCCCTGACCTCCTCCTCCAGCTTGTTTTGGAAAGGGGCCAGATGACAGCATTTGGAAAAGCGCATGTTTATCTCGGCAGGGCCAGCTGCTAAGTTAACATCTTACCCGTTCCCACATACGCCAGTCTTGGTTAACTCTCAACAGCTAAAAATGAAAGTAAATGCTGCTATTTGACTTCTAATAACCAACTGAACACCAAAGAGGAAAGGTGTCTACACGGCAGGTAGTACCTGCGTGGACTATAAAAGCATAGGTCATTTCGAGTTAACAGCAAGCAGTAAATCCCTTAGGTGAATAAAATGTCCTGGCCTTCTTGAATGAAGTGAATGAGAAACAGAAAAACGAGAGGGTTTATTTCTAGACTAATTTAAAGAGACACTTTCTTTGTGGTTGCCATTCAGCAACAGTTTGGCTCAAGACACAAAGAGATTACAGCCCCTGCCTGACCAAAACCTTTAACTTTTTCCTGGTTTCCTGTTACTCCAGCTCAGCCAGGTATGGAACTTGGGAGCTTCGGGAACTTTCAACAAAGAATCTGCAGGTTAAAAGTACTCTTATGCCCAACTTCCTTACTTCTCCTATTAAGGAAATTTCATCCTATTATTTTCCTGAGTCTTACAAAGCTCCCCCTAACAAAGGATAAAATTACCTTCCTTTGCTTAAACATCAGCAAAAGAGCACAGAAGTCACCAAAGGCACAGCTTATTTTAATAGGAAAGACAAACCCCAGGACAAAAAGAAATTGGGCCAGAGAGGTAGATGTCTTTCATCCCAGCAAGCTTCAGCAGTCTCTGCAATAGCAGATGAGGTAAAGGTAAACCTCATCTCACTCCCTAGAGCTCAGAGGCTGATTTTGAAAGATGCAAAGATGCCAGGTCAGGAGAGTGAACCTCTGAGTTACCAAATGCTTCCTAAAATCGAATTATGAACCAAGAGCAGCGACCCAAAGTAAATTCCACTATGATTTCTGCTTGCACAGAAAGGGCTCAGGCACAGACCAAGGCTTCCCACAAGTCCATTCCCAGTAAGTGGGACTAATGCCCGCATCAATGACAGTCCAGCTACAAAACAATCCGTGTACTCTAACAGACCTAACAGCATACGTGAACCAACCGAATGCAACACACAGTCAAGTCAGCTTCCAGCCTGATGCATACCCATACATAAATTTATCAATATGAGAAAGCACACATACAGAGAACTGCAACATTAATAAATCCCAAGTATTTTATACTGCAATCCAGAAGAGCTCCACATACAGAGGTTAGTCTGCCCTGGTTTGTTGTGGGTTTTTTTCATTACTAGAAACAAAGTCCAAAACACTGCCTAAAATCACTCTACTAATATGCATCACTGAAGCCAGCCCTGCTCCCAAGCTCCAGCAGTTTTCCTGATGGCAGCACCTCTTCAAGGGTTGAACCGAGACCTTTTCGTTGCACAAGGTATATGCCAGTCAGGTAACTTCAAGCTGGAGAAGATAAAGACATCTCTCCTTTGAAGATAAGGTCAAGGCGACGCAAGGCATTATTACGCTACTGTCAGTGCCCTTACACAGTCATGCCCACTGAAAACGTTCATATTAATCTGAATTACTGCAGCTTTCTTCATAGACTCGGTAGTCACCGATTCCTTGTGCAGCAAGGTTACCCGTGCACAATACAGCCTCTGTAACCTCCCCCCTAAAAAGCGACCTAAGTCCTGCAAATTAAAAGAACAAGGCTCCCACGGGCTACAACACTGTTTCTCACTAGTTGTATACAAGTCTGACACCGATGCTTTTAACGTTCTGGAAATAATTCCAGAAGCCGGAGCAGAAACAACAGTGCATCCGGGGGCAGGCTCCTCAGCACACCATTATGAGTTCAGAAATAACTCACTGGAGCAGCCAGACTAATATCCGAGGGCTTTCAGAATTTGAGGAACTGCAATTATGAAGAACTATGTCATCTGCTAAGCACAGGTTGCACCCATTGCAAGCCATCTACTATTTCCTTGGAAGGCACAGGGGGAATGCAGTGAGAATCAGTGTGCACCTTCCCACTACTTTCCTGAAACCATAAAACAAGGTAATATCCGATAGGAAACTGCATTTAATTCTCAGTCGCAGGGGAATCCAAAAATCCCACCCACTGTATGTAATTCGGAGAAGATCTTAAAGACACTGCCTTCTCCCAGTGCGGATGTTCTCTTGCTCCTCTACACTGGCATTGTCCTCAGGTCCACAGAACACCATTGGCACCCACCTGATTTAAAGCTCTGCATCACCAAGCAGCCCACTATCAGCAGGATTTATTGGATTTTTAATTACCCTAACTGGCCTAACGTTCGGAGCAAATTTCACTATATAAATTAGCGTCAATTCCTCAGATGCATACATATGCATACGAGAGGAAAACATATGCAACAGACACGGGTATGATAGACTAAAGACTATTTCTAAATTTAAACTAGGTGTTATATTGGCATCTTCCCACAAATACACTCGAGTTGTAGCAGAAAATACAGTAGCCACAGACTAGCAGTATTAATGGAAAAAGAGAGGGGGAAAAACCCAATTGAGTTCAATAAATCCCGTAATTGGACCTTCAACTAATTACATATTAAGAAGATTAACCTTTGACACAAACTTGTGATAGAAACAAAGAAGACTCAAACAATTAATCAACTTCCAGCGTTTCAAGATTTCTCAGGTTAACGACTGAACCCTCCCCATTTTCTTTCCCTTCAGCGTCGCAGTTAAAAGCATAAAATCTGCTTAACATTCTCTCTCCCATTTCAGGTTCAGGCGAAGCTCTCTGAATACTCAGGAGAAAACTGCAGTAGATCCTCATAATCTCATTACGGGGAGGGGTGGGGAGAGGGAGGGTGGAGAGAAGGGGGGGGGAGGAAAAAAAAAACACAACACATCTACAGATCTTAACTTTTACCAGCAAGCAGCCATGAAGGACAAAGCTGGAGCCTCACGCCTCCCCCAGCAGAGCAGCCCTGCTGACCATAGCCAAACCACTCATCTCTCAGGCTTGGGATCACTCCCAACACGCTCCGCAGGGATTGTCAGTTACAAAGCAACCGGACACGGTTATGTCTGCCCCAGAATCGCTCTTCAAGTAGCACAACATGCTCACAAACAGCACTTATGCTCCCTGTTCTGCACACAACAGCCGTGTGAACTGGGAGAAAGTACACAGCAAAATAATTCATTCTAACGTAGTAAATAATATTTCTACAAGCTGTGTAAAAAAAACCTTGATAAAAATAAACGGCCTTAGAAAGGGTTTGGAGTGTTACTTGCTTCACTTACTACTAAGCAGAAAAGAGAAAATAATAAAACAACTGTTTTCGACTTGTGAGAAGAGGAGGTATGCACTGGCTTAGCAGGTCTCTTCCACTGCTAACTTCGACCAAGCCCAGATTAAGAGGTTGTTACCCCTTCTTACCTTTTAGTCTTTTCTTTATGGGGCTCTTTGGCAGCTTTCGGTTCAGTCTTGCTGTAAGGAAACAAGTGAGTATTTTGTCTACCGTGTAGGGGTCTTTCTGACGTGTTCTTTTCTTACTTTAATGCTTTTTTTGTTGTTTTTTTTTTTTTTTTGTAAGTGTACCCGTAATTTCACGAATCTGAATACGAAAAAATCTCACACGGCCAAAAAAATGGGGTTTTTTGATATCGTTTGTTTTATCCCCCCCTCAAAAAGAGGAAAAAAAAAAAAAAGGTCTGCCACACAGGAGAAGAAAAAACCAACAGATCAACAGGAAAACACTATCCAAGTAGAAAAAGCAAAGAGCTTCAGTGTTATCCAGCCCAGAGGAGAAGTGCAGCAAAAGCAGGTCCAATTCCAAAATAAGCTTTTGATTTCCAGTGAAGCAAAAACAAAAAGACCAAGAAACCAAGACAAAAATACACCTTCAAGTCCCCAGCTAAATTTTTGCACGAGTGTGTCTTAAATACAAGTTTGCTTTTTATGTGTTGCAGCAAAACCCACGAAAGCCAGGATTTGGAACTGACCGGGATGAGTTCTCTTGTGTGTGTCTTGATGTGTTCTCAGTCCACATGGAGAGCGTCTGAGGGTTGTTTAAAAAGTGCAAATCAAAAAGAGGAACTGGGACCCAGAAGAGTTTTAAGATGGATCCCCCTCTTCAGAAAAAAAATTTTTAAAGTCCCCAAACCACCACGGAGCCGAGGAGGGGAGGGGGATGCGTAGGCTCACATGGGCTCCGGGCAGGAGGAGGGTCCCGCCAAGTCTCTGGTTCCA
>VWZX01001675.1:431530-598009 GCA_013399015.1 Galbula dea | reverse complement strand
CCCCCCGCCCATCGCGGCGGCGCGCGCCCTCTCTGCCGCTGCGCACGGCCCGCACTCCGCGGAGGGCGGAGGGAGCCGAACCCCGCAAAGGGGCGCGGGGGCGGTTCATGCTTCAGTTGGGGTACGGAGGTGTTTAACCGCCCAGAAAAGAGGTGCAGAGAAGCTTCACACCCCCACGAAAGGGCATAGAGGTGTTTAACCCCCTGCAAGGGGGTACCTCCGTAAAGGGGTGCAGAGGCGCTTCAAACCCCCTCCCCCAGAGGGGCACAGAGGTGCTTCAACGTGTCCTCCCCTCCTCTCCCCCCCACCCGTAAACGGGTGTCGATGCACCCACCCACCCCCTCATCATGCAAATAAATCTTCGTTGTGTTCCCCTCTGCTTTCCAAAGAAGGACACCCCAGTACCCCCCGGGCCCCGGGGTGCCACAGGAGCAGTGAAAAAGAGGCCAGCCCAGGGGGAAGGGGGTGAAATGCGGTCCTGCTGTGCCACCAGATGCCCCCACCTTGACTTTATAGGCACTGAAGAACATACAGTGACACAGGCATGAGCAGCTGTGTGTGCCTTTTGAGTAGGTACACCCATGGGTAGGAGTGCACGTACATACATACACCAGAGCACAAGTCTTGTGAGAAGCAGCTGAGTGAACTGGGGTTGTCTAGGCTGGAGAAGAAGAGGTTCAGAAGAGACCTTCTCACTCCCTACAACTCCCTGGAAGGAGGTTAGAGCGACGTGGGGGTTGGTCTTTTCTCCCAAGGAACAAGTGATAGGACAAGAGGAAATGGCCTCAAGTAGTGCCAGGGGAGGTTTAGGTTGAACATTGGAGACAATTTCTTCCCCAAAAGGGTTGTCAAGCCCTGGCCCAGGCTGCCCAGGGCAGTGGTGGAGTCACCATTTCTGGAGGGGATCAAAAACTGTGCAGACATGGCAGTGTCGAGTCGACAGTTGGACTTGCGGATCTTAGAGGTCTTTTCCAACCTTTATAATTCTATGATCTTACGATTCTCTATGCACATCTCCCCTTGCTTTAACCTATATGTGTAGCTGCAGGAATGGCCTAGCTCTGCAGGACGCTGGCCCCAGTGCAAGCAACCTGGCTCGGACTGGCCCCGTGGTGCTGGACTGCACTGGGCCATGGCAGGTGGAGGGGAGCCTGTCCCTACCAGGGAGCCTACAAAGCACAACAACTATGGTTTGAATGACCTTGGGGCTAAGCAAACCAGGGGAATGGCTGGGAACCGTGTGCCTAGAGAGGGGAGATGGCACTGCAGCGTCTCTGAGGGACATCAGCTACTTGCAGGTTTGAGAAGAAAGTCAGGATCTGCTGTCAAAGTACTATGGGGGGATTGGAATCCAAAAAATAAGTTGATTTTGCTGAAATTTTTGTGTCTCAGTCTTTCAGCAGATCCTCTCTGGTTCTCTCTCCTCTCTCCCTCTTGCAGTGGCTGCTGGTGACAATCTGCAGCCTGGATCTCTCCCTGCACTGAGGCCATTGCACCAAGATATTGGTTGACCATGGGTTACAGAGCAGGACGTTTACCAGGAGATGGAGGCAATAAGAGAAGTCCATTCCCAGTATGATTTCTGTCCAGACTTGTGATGCCGTGCACCAAAGGCACCCTGCCAGTGCCTGGGCAAGCAAGAGCAGGAGCCCAGAGTCCCTTGACCACTGGAGGGAGCCCATATTGTGCCAGAATGCATCAGAAATACTAAGTGGATGACAAAATATAATAAAATATGAAATACTACATCACTGTAGTGGGAACAAAGTGTCTTCTCTAAGTCAGACCATGATCTATATATAAGGAAAATGTTATAAAAATCAGATTTAAGTGTCCCATTGCACTTCATCAGCACAAAGAAAGGAAGAAATTATTAAGAAGGTGCTTTTCCACCCCACACATGATGTGAGCGTCAGTCTGGCACCTTCCACCAGGAGTGAATTCATACAGCACGATGGTGGCAGACCTGGACTAGAGTGAAAATGCCCTTGTGCTCCTTGGCTTGTGCAATCCCAAGAGCAGAATGGTGCTGCTGCAGGAGTCAGCACAGCTCCCCACTTGCTCTTCTTACCTAAATGTAGGTCAGCACCTACAGACTCCTTCCCACAGACAGCCCCAGAGCAGCAGGAGGTTGCCACACTGCTGCTTTTGAAAGAGGTTTTGCTTTTCTCATAAGCTAACAACCCCAAGGAAACAGAACAGATAAAGCCATGTGCCCTTTTGCCTATGTATGGGACAAGCATACTGATTCTCATCATGTATCTAGACCAAAAACTCCCCTTGGCAATTGCACAGAGGAATGTTCCTGGTCGAATGTGGCCCTAAATTGGGTGTTGTGAATGTACAAATATTTGTAATTCAAAACACACTTTTAACACACAAATATTTCCAAGAATGGCTGGCTCAGTAGAGTGATGCCAAGAAGCTAGAGACCCTGACATGTCAAAATGGAATAAAACTGAAAGTGATTTGTGTACTAATATGTTCTCTTGGCCCTGGCAAAATTACCATGAAAGGGATGATGTAACCTCAGCCACAGAGAGCCTGTTGTGCTCAAAAATACTATCTGTAACAGGTCAAAATGCTTTCTAGTAAACCATTCCCTTCTCACCTGAGCTCTTCTTTCTTTCACCATTAAATACAGGGCTTTATCCAACACAAATTTGATTCCTTGTTCCCCTGCTTTGCTCTCCCTCTGGTGTTCTGCCCGGGTGTTGCCCTCCCCGCTCCCTTGGCTGCGCTTCCTGGGAACTCACAGAGATTCTGGCACATCGACACCCCCAGAGCTGTGGGCTGGCGCTTTGCAGAGGCTGGTGGCTATCCCCTAACCCTCGCAGGACCCCAGCAGGGTGCAAGTTTCCCCTCAGGCTTTGTTTTCCAGAGTTGCTCCAACCCGAGAGCCATCACTTTGGGCACCTGCTGCTGCCTTGAGCTCTGTCCTTCCCCCAGCACTCAGGTAGTCTTTTTTGTCACACATGAGTAAGAACAGATGTGATCTGGGGTGAAGGGAAGGAAAAGGGACATATGATGCCAGTGGTTCACTGCCCACAGAGGAGGAATTCCTGCACTTGCATCACTGCCTGGTAAACCTCAAACTTCCCAATATTCCCATGTCCTGGGGAAAGGGCTGAGACCAAAATGTTCACAGAGAGTTGGACACACTGAGTGGGTGGACCTGAGCTTGAGGAACCACACAAGTATGGTGTTACCTTTGCTGAGAGTGACAAAGCTAAGCTAAGCAGAGGTTTTCATGCCACATCAAGGCAAAATTGTCCTCCACTGTAGATTTTATACCACTTGCTTATTTTTTTATGTTCCTACCAAGTACCACAGTGGGTCAAAACAGTCACCAAACACTTCTTACCAAGCAGTAATGAGCACACGCAAAATTAGTCTCAAAGCCTGGCACCAGCACTAGCCCTGCTTTAATGATAAATGCAACCTCATGCCTTCAGGAGAATCTGGTGTCTGATGCTGAATAAGATTTCCTAGAGCCCCCAAAGCTCTGCTTTGCCTGAGCTCATGCTCAGAGGCAGGGTTTAACATTTGGCCACAGTGAAAGGGCAGGTTCCAGGACACCATGGGCTCTTCCCCAGGTTTCCAAGGGGGTTATGGATGTGTGAGACACCTGCATGGAGTCCATCTCCTCTGAAGGATGCAAACACATCCCTCCTGGCCACCTTACCAGCAAACTGCATCTTTAGGGTGAACTCTTAAAAACTTACAGGTCATTATGTTTATGGAAAAACTCACCTTAATAACTTCAGATTATCTCCTCACAGTTTTGCTCTTTGCCCACTTGCTGGGATCATGCCCAGATATGGAACAACCAGCACCAGGATGGCTGCATCCAGCTGTGAAATGTCCTCTCTGTCACACCGGCCCAAAGCAGAAAGGACTCCTGAAAACCTGGAACTCCAGGTTCCTCCTCATCTCTGGCACAGACCTTTACCATCAGCAACCCCACTGCAGCATCACAGAAGTCTGAAAGCCCATCTATGACCCCTAGGTTGGATGAGCTCAGTCCCCATTTTTGTGCAGTAACCAAATACTTCAAACACTTCCCCAGAAAACATAACATCTGGATTCAATTCCCTCCCCAACCTGAGAGTCTCTAACCTGTATTTCCCATGAGAGAGATATAGCATGATGCTAAACAGCAATCTGGCATGGGGGAAAAACAAGGTATTTTTATTCTTGCTCTCCAAGAAGAGCTATTGTTGAAACAAGAACACAAGTGTCCTGAGGCCAAAAAGCAAGCAAGAAGCACATGACTCTACCCTGCTTGCCACAGAGCACAGCAGCTGTGGGAACACATTCTGCTTGTTATCAATAGCTATTTAACACTAAATACATAATGTGCCCTGAGCAGAGGGGGCAGAGATGAGGACTTGACCCTATAGCTTAGCCTGGGAGAGAGGAAGCAATGTTTTAGAGGCTGTAACACGTGGACACAGCACCCCAAGATAGGTCTAGAGGCTGGGAAAAGGTGCAGAGATACAGAGAACAGATTCCTCTTGCTCGGTTTTTACCTTCTTGGACACAATTTCCTGGTACAAGGGGGTTACAACAAGCAGAGGGATAACACAGACCATTCTGGTGGCACAGAGTGCTCATCATTCAGGCATGGCTGCAGATGTTACAGAAAATCCTCCAGCAAGTGTGCAAACCCCCAGTGAAATACCAAGGTTGTCCCACTAGGCACTGGCAGGCAGAGGTGAGGAGGCCAAGCCAAGTGGCTGTAATGGAAACCCTGCAGCAGAAAGAGGAAGGAAACCTGGGAGCAAGGTGCCAGTGCTTCTTTGCTGAAAAGGCCTTTCAGAAAGAGGTTTTTCAGGATCTCTTTCAAACTGTTGATTTTTATCTTCATCCCACACACAGCCCCATGCAGGTATGGAAACCACTGGAGCTGTTTTCCTGATGAGCTCCAAACTCAAGATGCTTTGGGTTTTCCTACCTCTTTGCAAGTCTCTTATCATGATGGAAATAAAGAAGAGTTGGATGAAGTTGTGCCAAAAGGTTAATTTGCTGTGTGTCTGCTCTGTTTTGACATGGATAGCTCAAACAGCTGCTCCAGAGCAAAACAGCCAAGGAACAAAAAATCTTCTGAACCAAGTGACAGGGAAGAAAGTATCTTCTAGCACCCAACTGGCTACCAAAACAGTGGTTGGAGGACTTGCAAACACTTAAAAGCAGTGGCCGCTGAACACCATTTCCTTAGGACGAGCCATAGCCTCTGGTGGGGTTCTGCAGCAGGACTGACTTCTGACCTCAAATGCTAGCAGTGAAACAAGCCAACACATCTCACTTTAGTCTCCTACAGTTCTGGGAGAGGACTTCTTCATATGATGTGCACTAGGAAGTGCAGGCATCACCCTCACTCCAACACCTTCCATACCTGTGAGCTCCTCAGGGAAGAGGATGACAGAATGTAAAATTCTTATGGCTGCAGCTTGTTCCTAAGCAATTTCTAGGCCACCAGAATGTCCAAGGCAAACATTAGTTATTATATTATATAGGTTCCAAAGAAAAAGACAAAAATAAGATTATTGAGCAGTTTTTATGAGACCAAGTGATGGAGACAATGGTAGAAGAGTTTTTCCCAATGTTCTGGCTAATCATCATAGGAATAATTTGACCTGTCTAAAATCTCCCCAGATTTTTGGAGGGCCATAACATCCTCTTCTTTCTTTCTTTCTTTGATTTAGCTGGGGATAGCAGTGGCTGTCTTCCATTCCCTTGGTGGCAGAGAATGGTTTGAAGGAGGTTGATGCCAATAAATGTACATTTATTACCTGCCTTGGGATCTTCAGGTGAAAATGCTGTGATGTGATGACTGTTATCCTGCACAGACTGATCAGATATCAACACTCCAGGCAGGATTGTACTCAGGGCAGCTTCTGTATTTCTGACAGAGCTGATATGATTTATCCCTGGGGTGAGGAGGTGGGACAGAAAGAACTGCTTGTGACAGATACTAGTCATGTGGCTTAATGAAGTTTTGCAAGGTGCTCAGAGACAGCAGGATAGGGTCAAATCAGGGAAGGTCACGCTGCTGGAAACTGCAGTCCTGAGTCAAGACCTGGCTTCTCCTTAGAGCCTGTCACTCTTCACCCTCCATGGCTGGCAGAGTTGCTGGGACTGCAAAGAATTTATTGATACCCACCTACCATCCCTAAAGTTTTATGGCAATATAGATCCATTAGAAATCCATTTTACAGTGGTATTAAAATAATGAAGGTGAGAATTAAGAGAGTACCACACTCCTTGGAAAACCCACTGATCATAATATACTGCTTTCCAGAAAGTTATGGTGCAGTCCCCTGAAAGAAAGTTATCAATTAGTCACTGTATCAGGCATAGGAGAATTGTTCCCTGAAGAGGATTTCAGGAGCATAGCCAGTGACTAAGTGATGAATTTATCACTAGGGTCTGTATGGCTCCATGGATTAAGATGGCATGGCACAGAGGACTCGGAGAGCAGACTGAGAGCCTGGTGACTCCAGAGAGGCTCAGTAAGGCTCTTTGCACTGAGCAGGCATTGGAGTGGGATGAGATGCCCACACTGCTCCCAGGCTGGGTGATGGCACAGTCAGGGAGCAGATACCACACCAGTGGGGTGGATCAGAACTCCCACGTGTCCAGCACAGGGCAGACAGGCCCACAGCTGCCTGCCCCTGCCTGTGAAGAGCCATGGTGTTGGCTTGGGAATGCTACCTCATGCTTTCCTTCCCCCTCATCTTTCCAGGCTACCCTAACCTGCTGTATAAGAGGAAAGCACTAGGGGTGTTCTGGTACAGACATCCCACAGAAACCAAAGGACATCAAAAATACATCAGCCAGTGGATGTGTAAGGGCAATTTGTCCACATCAGAGCTGTGGAATGTCCCGGAGCAAACCACAGGACAGCAAAAGCTGGTCAAAGTACAAGAACCTGGCATCTGCTGATGATACAAACTACACTTGCATACCCTGCAAGTGCTCTGGCTTTCTTCTCTGTTCAGCACACCCTTGGCTCCCTGGCACACGTGGCATGAGGACCCACATGCCAGTAGAACCCCTCCCTGGATCCACATGCCAATAGAATCCCTTTGCCCCAGCTGAATTCTTCATTTCAAATTTGCTGCAAAGATTAATTTTTTTTTTCCATGTAGTTTTTTCATTTCTCCTGCAGGCCTTGGGACAACAGAGCATTTCCCTAAAGGGACCTGTTGAGTCCATGCTGCTCTGCTCACAGTGAAGGGACCAAGTGGTCTGGCCACTGGAGGATGTCCCTTTCCTCTACAGACATCCCCTCTGCAATGTACTGGAGCAGGCTGCATTTTTGAGGTCACCTATCCTGCTTGCCTCCTGCAGTTCAGCTGTGCAGTTCAGATAACTGAACATGGGCAGAGGAAGGAGACACTGGGAAATGTTTTTTCTTGGTGAACAAACACCACCTGGTAATGTCCCATTTAGACGCAGTGAGTACACACAAGCCCCATCCCATCCCGGCAGCCTGGGGGAGGCAGCTCATAAGGAAGAGGGCTGTGGTATGAAAAGGTTGGGAATGATTTCTAAACCTGGGGAAAACCACAGTTTTTCAGTAGAATTGGAATAAACTTGCAGAATACTTTTTAAAATCCAATTTAAATCTACCCTTCTCAATACAAAAACATTTTGTGAGTAGAAAAGCTGCCCCCCTCTTGCTGCATGGGTAAAGTAGCTCCTGGGGTGACCCTGGGCAGTCACTCACTGCCCACATCTCACTCAGCTCAGCTGAGAAGCTCAGCAAAGCCCTGACAAATTGCTAAGCTCTCCTGAGATAAATAATCACAAACAAAAATATTTGTGTTTACTGTGGGGATTTGTCTCTGCATAATTATGCATTAGTCATTACGAGGACTACAGGAGAGTTTTACACATGTAAATATGTTCAGTTAATTAGACAGGACTGCTTTTGGTTTGTTTCTTCTCTGCAGTCTGATCCTCAAGTCATCAAACACTCCTGGATCCTGCAGTCGGGTTGAAGGAGATCTGTGAGGAGAACACTGCGTGCCTTCCTCCTCATGCAGCTCTGGGTATTGATATGTATTTCTTTAAAATGCTTCTTGTAGCTTTTCTGTTAGAGCCTCAAGGTGCTTTGCACATAATACAAGGCAGCACAACCTTCACACTGTTCTCTGGTGTATGTGTCTTCCAGGGGAGATTCAGAGGTATTTCTCAGGTAATACAAGACATTGTTTTCTTCTGAAACGTCTTAAAGTGCAGCAGCTTTTAGGAATCTTCTAGCATCTTCTTCTATGTATGACAGAGTCTATTAATGTCATTTGCATGAGAAGTACACAATAAATCATTCATGCACAGTTTAGTACAGGTTAAGTGTAACAGCCTAACAGTGATTTTCTGGAAGAAAATCAGAGCAGCTCATCAGCTGGTGCAGATCAGCACTGCTCCATCAAAGCTACTGAGTCACACAAACTAATCGCTTGGCCCAGGGGAAAGCTTTAGGCAAAAAAGCAGCAGGGAAAGAGCATGATTCCTGCCACACTTGAAGGACTTTCTTCTGAGAGCTTCTCTACTAAAAACCTCTCCAAAGAAAACCCCACAAACTGTGGGGCCACCACAGACTGGCTGCTCCCGGGCCAGCACTGTTCTCCTGAAGCCTCTTGGCTCTGCTGCAAGCAGGCTCTGGAGGGTGAGGAGCATTTCTGGGGAGCCAGCCTAGAGGCAGGGGCCAGGGAGCTCTATGGGGAACCTTTGGCTTGCCCTGGCCTTGAGGATGGGAGAAAGATCAAATCTCCAAAGAACTTAAAGCTGTCGCTTAGGTGAAAGCCATAAACAACAGAAACATGGAATTTTAAGACAGTCCAGTGCCCAACCATTTCTTGATCTCCGTTTCACCAGGCAGTTGTCCTCCAAGTTTGGCCCACTGACCTCACTGGCTAGCAGGAGGAGGCTGTTACCTGCCCCTGGAGCAGCACAGTAAATCCCTCTGGCAGGAGATGCCAGCCAGGAGCAGGACAGCCCTGCTGCCCCCAGCCTGGTCCCTTATCTCGGGAAGGGAAAGAAAATTCCTTTGTGGTGATGTGGAATTTGTCACCGGCTCTGGAAAGGGGCCATGTGGGCATGAGACCAGCGTAGGGGTCCCTGGAGGGGGGTGGTTAAGGCTTTGCACTGGAAAAAACTCCATGTTGTCCTTCACCAGCCCTGATAACTTACTGCCTGTCTGCAGGCGTAGGCTCGGAGCTCTTCAGCTTTGCTAGGGCAGGAAGTGAGTACGAGTGCAGCTTTGTTGAAAGATGAAGATCTTTCTCCTCCTCCCCCCACCTTTTCTTCTTTTTTTTCGGTCTGCTTCTTGTTTTCGCTGCAGCAGCATGTGGGACAGAGGCTCATTGTTCCTGCTGCTCAGGAAACACACTGCAGGACTGATCTTATTAGAGCTTGGGCCATGCCCAGGCCAGCTGGGGAGGGATGGTCTGACACATCCTTGGGGGCTCAGCACGGGGTGTGAGGAAAGGGCAGCCTGTGTTCCCCGCTGCCTGGGGTCACCTCGGGCACTTGGTATCTCTCCCCAGGGCCTGATTTTTGGCAGTGGTTTCAGGGCTTTGCTTGTGCTCAATGCCTTTGAATCGAGTGCCTGGCAGCTCAAGCCGAAGTGCCAAAATCAAGGTGAAAATGTGAAGTGCTGTGTCCAGGACCTCTGCTTTGGGAGCTACCAGGAATGGCAATATTGCCATGGCAAGGAATAAACAACTCCAAATTTGGTTGTTTTTAACCTGATTTGCCAAAGAAATCAAGCTCATGCAATCCTGCTGCCGGTCTCTGCCCACCGTCCCCCGCTCAGTCTGGAAAACAGCATGGACTGTAGTTGAAGGAGAAGTCAGGAAGATGTCAATAACCTACAGATTTTGCACGTGGGGGGAAATAAGGCTAGAAGGGGATCTCCACCAAGATGCAGAGTGAGTTGGCTGTGCTCCTGGTGGGACTGACCGCCAGCCAGGCAGCACCGGGCTGCTCTGCATGGCCACGTCCCAGCTATGTCACTGCTTGCCCAGAGGATGCCAAGAGGACATGTGGCTTCTGGAGCACTTCCAGCAGGCAAGAGATAGATGCTTATCTCAGATTTGAAGGAGAGGCTTCCTTTACCCCACTAGTTCTAGAACAACTTACTCTAAAGTTACCTGAAAGCTCTGAAGAATCAAGCTGATGTCACCCATTTGGATGATGTCCTCCTGTTCCCCAGCAAAGACCTGGCACAGGCAGCAAGTCTGCCCCATCCAGCCCAGCCATGGGTTTCAGCCCCAAACTGGAAGATTCACTTCTTGCAAGGGCATCTCAGTCCTGGTGCCTGCTCACTACTGCTTTCCAGATTTACTGCCAGAGTCCTGGATGGCAGCAATGACCACAAAGGCACCAAAGAGATAGCAGCACTGCCTGGTGCTCTGCCTTTACAGCTCAGGATGTCGTCAGGATCAGGAATATTGTAGTCACTGTGATTTTGCTACTAAACAAGGCTCAATTTCCAACAGGCTGTAAGGGCAGGCAACACACCATACTGATTCTTGGGTACATGTGCTCTTCTTGGATGCTGTACCTCCTGTCCCTCCAAAAGACCCAGCTCATCCAGGGGCTGTAAAGAAGGCCTGTCTCTTAAGGTCTTATTTGTAATGGGACAGCTGAGATCTGAGTTGTTCACCTCTTACCTCAGCAGAGATAAATCTTCTAAATGCTCAGGTACCAGAAGGAAATTGCACATTCCCAGGCTATTTATCTGTTACTTATAAAGAACATCATTCTGAATGCACTGGCTAAATAAGAATTAATTGTGTTAAAAATCCAGGTTAACGAATGCTGTAAGAAGTTGTCTTAAGGGAAATAAAAGGGGAAAAAAAAATCTCAGGCACTAATGATTAGAGCAAAACCCTGATGTTAGGAGGACTTCGTCTCAGTGGAAACAAGTTACTCATCTTTTCCAGGAGATCCATGCATGCATTGCAAACTGTTTATTTTGTACTCTCTGAAGTGGTTAATCTACATGCAGAGCAATGAAAAGGTGCCTTATTAGGCTAATTGCTAATAAAAAAAAAAAAGGAAAAAAACCCCAACCCCAGAACTACTGTGAGCAAATATTTAAAAACAGATGCAGAAGGCTGTGAAAATAAACACACTCTCCTTTTTTTTCCTGAAGTTTTCCCACCAGAAATCCCCCAGTTCAAAGAGACGTCCGGTTAATTCGGTACCTCCAGGCCCCCGGCACTGGAGCTGTTCATTAGCTGCTTCGTAATTCTGTGATGCAGAACTGGATTAATGGAAAGGTGACTGGGAAGCCACCGAGGGACCTGCTAATGATACTGCTTCGTCCTTAGAGAAGTCCTCTCTAGCCTTGCCCACGTGCAGCAAAACACACACACCCCATCAGGACACAATGCCACATTATCACAAGAAAACACTTTGGAGAGGGGAAGGAGATGTCATCACAGAGTGGTGCTGGGAACTGGTGAAACCCAAGATGGAAAAATAATTGCATGCATGTTTTTTAATACAACAGGATTCCCCCAAGCTCATTAAAGCAGATGGAAGTTTTAAAACCTGTATTACTTTAAAAATTAATTTACAGCTGTGGGGCTTGGTGGCCCAGAGAACATTAAAATGATAAATCCGGAAAGGTGACGTGAGCAGAAAGGAGGATTACTTTGGTCACAACATGGCCTCTCGAAACTGGGAAGGGGAGATGGTACAGTTTTGGTGGCTGCCCAGAGGTTCCTGCTGCTGTGCCCTTCCTGGGCTTAACCCAGATTTTAAAACACCATAACAAATTATTAACGTTTCCTCCCAAATGACATGCGATCCAGAAGCCATCTCGGTGCCTCTGTGCTTCAGTAGAGACCAGCTTATGTGCCAAGGGAAGTGATGTGACCCAATATCTGCTTTACTGAACCACAGGAAAGCCCTGGCAGAAGAAGCTGGATCTCTGCACTGGCTCATGGGGACAGCTGAGCTCCACCATCGAGGTGCTAAGCAGCTCCACAGCTGCCGCCGTGCTCACCACAGCACCCTGCAGCCAGCTGGGTAGACTTAGAAATGCCCTAATTTCCCGTGCTGGGCGACAGCCTCCGAAGACAAGCTGTGCCTGTCTGAAGCCACGGCAGCCAGCGTGGCAGCGTGCCCGGGGGCAGGGACGGGGTGAGGGGCAGGCTCTTGCAGGGCTCCCGGCATGCCGGATTGGTGCCAGGCAGGGAATCCTTCGCCCTGCACAAACATCACCCTCGGCTAGCTGGGGCATCCTCAGCCATTCGAAGGGCCATGGACATCAGTGGGACAAAACAGAGCAGCTAGCTCAGCCCAACCCCACAAGGGATGGATCATTTTTCCACTGTACGTTTGTACTGTGCCCAGCAGTGAGTAACTCGGTGTCTTAGGTACTGCAGAACAAAGGCTGGAGGCAGGTTGCATTCAGCTTACACCAGCCACCTCTGTTTGCTGGGAGGAAAGGAGCCCTTTGTTTGGAAACAGCAACTACTCCCATAAAACCACGCAGGGGGCACAGCTCCTGCTAGGTGCAGGAGTGATTGAGCACTGAACGCTCCCTGCTCCCCCAGCAGTAACCTGATGGGTGTGCACTGTGCAAGCTGCAGGAAATGGGGCTCACTTCCCAGTTCTCCACAGCTTTGAGTAGGTGGCCGGGGATGAAATCACAGCCCAGGAATGTGCCGCTTCTCATAGCCCTGCAGAGCCCATTTCCACGTGCAGCACACACCTGGTGTGGCCGAGGGTGGGCTACCTTGCCTGCATTTTGGCTACTGAATCAGGAGCCAGGCTGCAGAGCCAGCTCATGTTAGCATTCATTCTATCTCCAGTGGTAGGCTGCTGCTGGTCTCAGGAACTGGGAACTCAGCACTGGCATCACACTACTACTGTACCAGGAATTTCCTATGGAAAGGTGTCTTTTTCTCCCTGCAGACAGTATTTCGGGGTCCCTGGGATGTGCCTGATGCTGCCCAGACACAGTGTGGGACTCACAGGTAATAAGCAACCCAGTCAGTGAAGTGAGGGCCAGCCCTTGCCTTGGACACCCCTTCCCCAGGCCAGCCTCTCTGCTGCTGTGGTTATTATAACAAGCTTCTCGTTTCCTTCTCTTAGCCAACAAATTAACTTTAACAGTAAATTAACTTTATTCTTGTACTGGTTAACCTGTCAAATGAGAGCAAGGCCGATTTTTCCACTGGCCCATGAAGGGAGGCCCTGTGCCTGGCCAGCAGCTCGCAGTGACTCACAGGGTTTCAGGCTCCTATTGAAGGGACTGGAGCCTGAACAAAGCCTCCATTCACTCCGGGGCTCTGCTAGTTTTTCTTTGAGCCCTCGTTGCTTTGTTTTTATTCTTTCTCAAACATTGTTGGCTAATTTCATTGACAAAATTCATAACTTGGGGTTGGAGAGCTTGCTCCTATTCAGCTGCAAGCGCTGGAGGGGGTTTGGTTTTCTTTTCCTTGCTGCCCATCTTGCCTCGTTCTCTGCATTCTCTTGAAGCCAGTTTCCAGCCTGTGCCACGGCAAGGGATGGAGCTGAGGGACATAGCCCTGCACACGGTGTTTAGGTGGTCCTCAGTTTTTGGATGGGGAAGAAAAAACACCACGACAAGATCTGAAACTGAATCAAGAGGGTGCTGCCAGGGAAGGCACAGGCAGGACTGAAACCGTGCACTATGGAATTGAGTGACCCCTTGGAGTACATTTAAAAACAAAAGCCTATTTAGCTCTTATATCTGCAATGCTCTACATCCAGTCCAATTAATTACAGCTATTCAAAAACATCTGCATTTCATAAAGAACTAACTTTTCTTCCCCTCAGGCTGTCCCTCCTTGAGACATCTCTCTCCAGGCTTCTGGGTTGCACAGCCATTATAACCCCCAAGTACCTGAAATCACCACCAAGTACAATGCATTATGGTTTCAAAACCAAGAGAAACAATATTGCTCAAGATGTGTGTGAGCCAAAATCCCAGCACCAAACACCAGCATTTTTATTTTTTTGGGGCAAAATTCAGAGCCAGAGCCCAGCATGGCAGTCTGGCCCTGTGTAAAGGTACAGACACAGAATGAAGTAATTTTGTGCTTTGTTGAAGAAGAGAACATTTTCCCTGCTTGCTGACCTAGAGGGGTTTTAATACATGCAAGTGGAGAGCAGGACACAACTGCAAGACCCAGCAGTGTCTCTATTTGATCAGCAAAGAGCTTGCAGAAGAGCTGTGCTGCAGGTCAGAAACAGCCTTGGCCAGAGCTAGCCTCTGCTCCTCAAACTAGCTCTGCCCTTCTGCTCTCCCAGGGCAGTGCTGGAAGACCTTCAACCTCCTCTGCCACCTCTGCTTTGGAAGCCACAGCCTTCTTGTCCCATCTAGCCCATTGCACACGAGTGACTGGCTGCCAGACCATCATTTTGGAAAGGGGTGTAGGCTGGGCCAAAAGCAGCCTCTGGCAGTGGGAGCAGGCAGGTGTTACTCTGATCACCTTTCTGCTCTGCCTGCACCAAGCCGTGCAAGCACCCCAGAACGTCCGGTCCTGGGGAATGCACTAAGGCATGCAAGATGTGGGTTTGTGTCCTTCCAGCAGGAAGGAATCAGACTCTGCCTCTAAAGAACCTGCAACAAGCTTATCTGTGTTATATGTATATACATAAAAACATAGACACATAATATGTACACACCATTTGATTTACAGCCACCAAAGTGCACTCAGCTGGTACCTAAAGCAAGTTCCTTAATGGCATTTTATACACTAAATCCCTTTCCTCCTCCTCTCCAGGGCAGAAGCTGGTCCTGCGGTGGGAGCACGGCTGCAGCTTCAGCCCCCATGACCTGCAGGGAGACCCCCCATGAGCTACAGCCTTTTTGCTCTGCTAAGCTCTCGAGGCCAGGTCTCTTTTCGTGTTCATTTGCTGGCTTGTTTCCCTGCAGAGAAGCAGCAGTTAGAGGAGAAAGAGTGTGTTTTTCGGTCCACAGAGCAAGCAATTTACTTTTTGAGGTTGTTTGCCAAAACCACATTCCTGCTTCAGCTTCCAGTCCAAGCAGAGGGAAGGCTGAGATCAGAAACAAGAGCCATGGGCTGATTTGTTCCACCAGTTGTGCTCTCTTTGCTGTATGTGACAGCTGAGCTCACTCAAGGGTTAAGATGTCCTCTGCACCTTCACATATGAACAACAAGCAGGGGAAGAAAAAACCACAAGGTTTCCTTTGCAGTCAGCAATACCCAATAAATTCACAGCTAGAGCAAGCCTTTAAAAGAGAGGGGGGAAAAAAAAACCTCCCCCAAACCAAACATTTTATCCTGTCCTGATCTAATTGGGGAATAAACTTAACAACCAATTTTAAGGATGAAGTGAAAAGGAAAGGGATAAAAGCAAGTCAAGCCAAGCTCTGCACCCTGCCGTGATCACAAGCAGCAGGCTGGGCTGGTGTCTCTGGAGGCACTGGTAGCTCTTTGTTGGACTCCCAGTCAGCATGGCTGCAGCAGGAGCCAGGCCCTTCACTCTCCTACACAGCTGGTGGGAACTGGGTGCCTGCCACCACGAGAAACATCTGAAACGTTGCTGAGTGCTGAGTGTGGGGCTGAGCTCTGTCTCCCTTCTCTGGGGTGCAGCTCCACACACCTTAATGGGATTACTCTTGGGGGAGAACTGCATGTGCTGACCCTTGGTCCCTAAGTACTCTTAAAAATGCCTCAAATGGCCATCTGATGATTTTGCATGTACAAAGGGGTGCTTGGATACATGCAGAGTATACAATGCAGAGATATTCTAAGTGTCTCTGCCCTGCACCTGTGGGGAGCCAGGCTGGGGGTGGAGAGCCTGGCTGGGGACAGAGTGCCTGACCCCTTCTTCCTTCTCTCTGCACTTTGGCTGCCTGCTTGGCTGTCTCTGCTTGCCTCCTGGCTTTGGGCCATCTTTCTGTCTGTGGATGTGCACAGCAGCTGCCACTCAAATGCCCCTTGCCAGGAACACTTAGCATGGCATGGCCAAAAATGCTGGAAGTGGGGCTACTGGACACCCAGCTTTCCCTCAGCATCCTCACTTCTTCCCAAAACCCTGCTGGGTCTCTGAGCATCATGAAGCTCTCCCAATCAAAACAGACTGGGAAATGCCTAGAGCCTGTAAGAGAGATGGTATGGTCAGGGTGATGATCCCAGGGTGCCTCTGACTCAGTGTGGCTGGGCAGCTCACCTGAGGAGCTTCCCAGGGCTCTGCAGGTGTCCTGCTCTGTTCCCTAGGTTCTGCAGGTTCAGTGCCACTGAGGTGGTCCCCAGGGAAAAGTGGCACAGCCCCAGTGTGTGTGGGAACCTTGCTAACAACCAGCTCTTCATTGCAACTCTCCCTTGACTTTGCAAACCTCCCAAAGGTAGGATGCAATTGCCCAAATGGGAATGATTCCTCAAGAAAACATGTGAAGTCTGTGCCTATCTTTAAAGAGCAGTTTACTAAAGACAACCACCCTCTGCTTTTGAGACCTGCTTCTGCTTTCCTCTCTTTTCCTCCAACAAAACTCTCTCCCACCTCTCCTCCTCCTCCGCAGCCCAGCTCCATGCCTGAGCAGTGCTTCCCTCCCAGGTGCTGCCTACCTGCTTGTTTTCAAGTGTTGTATCACATCAAGGACAATTAAGCACACATCAGATGCTGCTCCTAAATGGGTTTTTCATGTTCATGATAGCTCTGGGTCCTGCAGAGAGGTGATGCAAAGCCCTGTGGATGGGACAAACAGGATCCTGGCACTGTGGTTCATCCTCTCAAAGAGCTGCTGGCCCCTTTCACCTGCAGTGCTTGGAATAAGTATTCAATTAAATCTTTTTGCTAATTTATTTTCTCTCCCTGCTGCCCTTCCTTTCTCCCATCTTTCCATCCTGTGTGTTTGGGTTAGTGTCAGGACCCCAAGACTCTGGCCCTCGCACCCTGTCTGGGCTGGACAGGTACCCATGGGTCACACCAGCTCTTGTCCAACCAGAAGCATCCCAGAAAAGCCTGTTGGTGCAGGGGAAAAGCCTTGTCACCTTTCCAGAAAGCCCAAATGCCATCTTTCCCATGAGCATGAAATCACCATCAGGCTCTCACTCAACACCTAACACATGGCTTCCCAATACCCATCCAGGTGTTTCCCACTCTTGTTCCCACAGCAGTACAGGGATGGGCTGTGTCTTCGGGGCAAATACAATACCTTCAATGGGAAAGAAAAGGATTTGTCTTTCTACATGCAGAGAAGATATATGGAATGGAAAAAAAAAAAAAACCAAAACAAAAAACCCCACAAAAAACTCCACCCCTATTATAGAGCAGAACAGCAGAATACCTTCCTGCCTCACCAAAGGTCAACCTTAGATCCAATTTCAGTCAGGAGGGAGACGTCTGTCAGACAAGCACTAATCACTATTTAGTATTCATATTCACCTATTAGAAGCTCCATGCTGTAAACATGTCTATGAATTAACAAGGCATCTGGCCTCTCTTATACAATATGAGCAGCTTGGATCATGAAGTGTCTGCAGAAAATAAAAAGTGCCTTCCATCTGTCTCTCCCAAATATCACTGCTATCACCAAAGCAAACAGACCGACTCTTCCAAGGCTCTGCACTCCCCCTCCCCCAGAACGTGTTAGTCAAACAAAAACAAGCATTTCACCGGGAGCGCCTGACAGATCTGAAACGGCTCCGAGGAGCCAGGCGCAAATTNGGTGGGGGGAAGGAAAGCTTCCTAATAACCAGGTCTCTTCTTAGCACTCAGTAATTATTGATAGTGCTGGTAGTGCAGACACCATCAGGAGGTCAGTGCTGCCTGGCAGAAGATGTAGGGGCAGGAGGTGACCCGTGGCAGGGCAGAGCCAGCCGTGGGAAATGCTGTCCTTCAGCATGTACACCACTGCTGTTTGTAGCGGAGAAGGTGGCTGTGGGGTCATGATGACCTTTGGAAGGGCCAGAGACTCACCTCAATCCTGCAGTGTGAAGATGGCAAAATCCAGCTAGCCTTGAGCCATCAAAACTGCCCTGGGCTCAGGCCACGTGCCTGACTGCTAGGGGACAACTCAGCTTCAGAGATGTCATCATAGTGGGCTGCAAGCCCCATCCCAGGTCCACAGGCTGCCTTTTAGGGAGATAAGGGTCAGTCTCTTCTCCTGGGTTGCCAGTGAGAGGAGAACAGGAAATGGCCTCGAGTTGCACCAGGGGAGGCTCAAGTTGAATATTAGGAACAATTTCTTCCCAGAAAGAGTTTTCAGGCATTGGCCCAGGCTGCCCAGGGCTGTGGTGGAGTCACCATCCCTGGAGGGGTTTAAAAAGCATCTAGATGTGATCCTTAGGGCCACGGTTTAATGGCATGTTGGTGATAGGTTGATGGTTGGACTTGATGATCTTAGAGGTCTCTTCCAACCTTAGTGATTCTGTGATTAGAGCACTTCAGCCTATGGCTCTGCTCCCTGCTTGCCTGTAGGAATTTACAAGCACTAAAATTGGATATTTTGTACCTATTCCTGATCTACAGGGAAAAGGGGTGATTCCAGAGGAGCTGTGTCAGTGCAGGACATCAAGGTGCACTGCCCTGTCAACTAGGAGTTGCAGCTGCCATGATGGGTGCAGGAGAGAAGAGCTGGTGAAGTCCCTGCAGTGGTCACCACTGGGTCAGTGAGTGAAGTGGGACCAGCTGGAGGGTGGTGAGACAGTGCCAGAGCCAGGGCAGGGACCTCCCATCTCCACAATATCCATCTGCTGCCCTTGTCTCTGTGTTCTCCCCATCTCGTTGCCTTTCCCCCCTGGTTTCCCAGCCCATTCCAGATTTCAGCTCTGGTGTTCCCCAGGGAAACCTGGCTGCTGGCAGACAGGCTGGCTTTCTCCTGGCTTAACTCTGGATGGACATCAGGGCAAAGGCAAGACCTGGGGTAGGGAAATCATCACTTTTGGTGGCAGCTGCTCACCCCAGAGCCTCCTGGGTGCCCAGGACACTGCTTGTGGCCTGGCTAAAACTGGTGGCCTTAAACCAAATCAGGCTTCTCTGTCTCAAGGGAAGGAAGAATCTACTCTAAACTATGGCTTTGTTTTCAGAAGATAAATTTAAACCAAGGGGAAGGAAGAATGAGGTTCATAAATCAGGCAGGCCTGAAAATGAGGCATGAAAAATAAATGAGCAGAGTGTGTGTGAGAGCTGCTGCCCCGACCTGCTCTGCTGACACAGCCCAGCCGTGGCTGGCAACCCAAAGCTAGACCCTCCCTGTGGTCCCAATCTCACCCCTGCTGCTCCAGGCAGACCCATCATCTCACTGATGGTTTTTGTCTCTTACCCTTTCCTTCTTCCACACAGAAACCCCACCACTTGTCTTTAAACTTGAGCTGCTGGGGTCATGATGGGCTGAATGTTTCCAATCCATGTGCTCAGCAATGCCAGGCTCTGCCTTGCTCATCCTCCCATCCCAGGTTTAAACCACCTTTGAAACAAAAGGCCAACTCCTTGGATTGCCTGAGACTTTAAAGCATCAAAATGGGGGAGTAGAAGGAAGTCATGGCTTTCTGGATGTGATTCTCACATCCCCAACACACATGGATGACAGCCAGAAGGAACCAGGAGGTTTCCAGATCTCCTAGCTTCAGACATCTAAGGAGTTTGTGAAGTCAGATCAGACTTTCTCAGCTTCCTCCTTGGCCAGCTAGCTGCTCCTGTAACAGGGGTGCAGAGAAGTCTGTCTCCTCAAAATCATCCTCTGGGAGAGCATCTCTCTGGGAATGGGAATGAAGAAGCCTGACTTGATGATGCACTAAGGCCACCCTGAGATTGAGAGGTAGACCTGCACCTCTGCCATAAGGCTTTTGGTGTGTCAGGGCCACAATGCACAGATCGAGTTTGGACGGGTGAGAAACCCTCCCAACTTGGCAGCCTCCAGAATCAGGTCTAAGTGCATTGGAAATCATGTCCACAAATATTTGCACATTGCAGAGCAAAAAGGCCTCAACCAGACAAATTCAAGGTGGCTGCAGCTGCTGTGCTGGGAGCTGAGAAAGCAGGTTCTGAACATACCTGGGTCATTTGACATGCAAATATTTCAAAGAAATAATTGAACCCATGGCTAAGGAAGAGATGGTGAGAGAGTGGCTGGTAGCTGAGAGGCAGCCTAGAGGAGGGAGAAAGGAGAATAAAGATAGGGAAATTTGGGTCTAGCTTCCTGTAAGATGATCTGAAGTGGCCCCATCTAGAGTGACAGGAGAAAGGTCATGCTGAGTGTCCCCATTCAAAAGATCACCAGGGTCTTTCATTACATCCTTCCACTGAGGAAAAGCTTCTGAAAAATAAGTGGTTTCCTTGCCATAAGAATTTACCTACCTCTCTTATAACCACATGAACCACTTGCACTGCTGCAAAAACCTGACACAGAAGATTCACAGCTGCCAAAGCTGCACTGCCAGATCCCAGGCCAGGACATGACCTATCCCTTGGGACAGAACCGGCTGCAGGTGGCTTCTCCCAGCTCTGGGATGGCAGTGAGCCCTGGGGCTGCCCTCCAGCCACACTGACCCCAGTCCTGGGCCATCAAAATCAATAGGGAATTTGTCACTGTTCTCAGTGGGGACAGGATTGGGCTCTTGAATGCACAAGGAAATCCTTGGAGCATGAAAGCTAATTTAAAAGGAGCTCATCTTGTGTTCAGAGACACGGAGCAAGGAAAAAGCATGACAGGTTTTGGCATATTTTAACTGAATTATCGTCCACTGGGGATTGAGCTAAGACCACAAACATTATTTCACTTTCCAGAGAGGCTGCAGTGATGACTATGGGTTTCCAAGGAGAAAAGATGGGTGGTTCTCATTTCTAATCTTGAGTTCTTCTTGCTAATCTTTCTAATCTTAACCTCCTTTGGAGGTTAAGTGTGAATACCACAGTGCACGGACACCAAAACAAAGGCTCCCACCCTTTAGTAAGGCACAGGGGTTGGCAGGTAAATGCAGCCAAGCTTAACCCACACATATCAAAATGCAGCAGGATTTCACACTAGGCTCTGTTAAAAATATTCTGTTTAATTGATTTTTTTAAAAAATCTATTATGCTTCTCTAGGCATGGCTATTGATCTGCAGTGCTGGAGAAGTAATGAAGAAGCCTTCAAATCAATAAGGCCAAAGTATATCTCAAACTGTATCTGCTCCAGCAGCACAACAGGGATGTGGTTGGTGCAATTCCCTAGACGGGGCCAGGAGCATGAACAAACCTATTCTGATGACTCTGAAGATTTATTTCTATTGGCATAAACATAACTAATGAAACCCTGACGACTCTTCACTTCCCTGAAAGCTGATAATATATCGTGGTGCTCACAACGAAATGAGCAAGAACACATTTGCAAAGGAAGAAAAAAAGCCAACTCCCTCAACCGTGAGCTGTATTTTCTTCTTGGTGCCCTTGATTCTCCTCCACCCCCTTCCCCCAGCCAGAATAATATTTCTTCTTGAAGCTCTCCTACAGGTTTTAACATGGCTTTTGTATGTCTCCAAGGCTGGAGTTTGAGGTTTTCTTTCATCCCTCGCTGTCAGGCTGGAGTAGGTAGGCAGCTAAAATCACAGGCTGATAATATTGTTTGGGGCTAACAGCCTTATCTTATCTTGTTCCTATTATTCATATTACCTCAGATAAGCCACCTGGGGCCGCACACAAGCAAGATTCAAGGAGGTGACCTCATTAAAGTTCAGACACCTATTTACTGTAATAAGAACAGCTGGACTAACACAGCCACACTTTGAACTTGGCTGGCACTTTCCATCGGAGGCTTTGACTTTATCCCTTTCACACTTCACAGCACAGAGGAAGGGAGAAGCTGGAGTTAATCACCACCACCACTTGGCCTCCAAAAGCTCTGGCATTACAGAAGGGTTTTGTCCAATGTTGCTGGACACGCAGTGCTTTGGCAAGTGTGGCTACAGGGCTAGCACGCAGCTGAAGCCCCAGGCACAGCCTGCAGCCCTCCGGAGCCTGGGAAGCTTTTGCTAAAGGTCCCCCATGGATGGGGAGGAGCTGCTCAAAATGCAACCAGTGCTTTATCTCCTGCCTGAAGCTGATGTTGGGAGTGATCTCTTCCTGATAGCCAAAGCAGCAGATCTAGCACAGGGGCAGGGTTGTCTCTGCACAAGGGTTTACACCTGTCTGGCTCAGGTGCTGGGGTTGACAGGAATAGGCTTCAGGCAGGTTTAAACCAGCAGAGCAGTGGCCAGGGCAGGGAGATCCTGCTGCTGGAATTAGGCAGGACTGGGAGGGACCTGTGGTGGTGGCACTGGTGGCTGCAGCCCCAGGAGCACACTGCTCAGGGACACGCTGGTGCCAGTGAAGACTGTCACACTCACCAACCACTTCAGATGGTTTCAACCAGCAAATTAATCTAATTTTATTCTTTCTGTTTCTTTTCTTTTTTTTTTTTTTTTTTTTTGGAAAAAACCTGAACCTCAGAAGTTTAAAAATATGGTAATGCAATTAGCAGCTTTGGCAGGCTAATGAAGCCACTTTAAACCCTTGCAAAAATACCATTAAAAGAGAATGCTTAAGAGCCTCTTCAAACTTTCCAAAATGAGAAGTACGCTCGCATTCAGAAGATGCCAATCTAGGCTCCTTTCTCCAAGGTTCAAGATTAATTAGGGACTTGTTTAGTGCATGAATGAGGAAACAAATGAACTCTTGGATGGCAGAGCACTGGAACCAATTTTTTAATCATTTTTTTTTCCCCCTTTACAATTACATTCCTATCAAGAAAGTCTTCATTAGACTTTCTGTCACGGGGCCACATCATGTCAGGTAACTGTTACAAGTGCCTGGTGTTCACCCAGAGATTGAACAATAAGAATTTCCTCAGAAATAAATACAGATGATATATATTTAACACAGTATTTTCTCATTAAAATGCTCTTGCATTTTCATAATAAATACATATAACCCTTCCTCTGTGACTCTCTCAAAACAAATGATTAGAAAAGACCAACAATATCTTCCCTTTTCCAAAGCCAGTTGGAGTATTTAAAGATTACCTTTTGAGGAATATATTAATGCCTGATAGAAGAAGCACCATACAATAGAATGAGATTACCAAGGTAAGGAATAATAGATAGGAAGAGAATGAATATATTTGAGAGTAATTGTTAAAAGAATGGGGTTTGCATGTTTAGTGAAGGAGAGAGGAAAGAAGGAAACTGCTCTGGTTTATTCAATGAGTTACAAGCTGCCCTGAAGATTGAAGGGGTTGGTTTGGCTAATCCCATCCAGAATGAGATGCAGATTTGGATCAAAACTGTACCAAAATTCAGGCATTTTCCACTCCAGCTCTGCTTCTGCTCACAGTGAGGATCAGCAGAGAGAACTCATTCTTCATTGCTCCCTTACCCACACACTAGGTTTGATTTGACACTGAGAATCTCTCCAGGAAAAAATATAAAGCATTAAAAGAGAATATTAAAAGAGAAAAACCAAACCCAAACCGAATAACAACAACAACAAACCCCAACCCAACAAACCACTTGTGCCCTGTCACAGTGGGCTAAACCTAACTGCTGTAGGCATGCAGAGAAAGGGAAGCAGAACCCAAACAAGGCTGTGTTGCAGAGCAGAGGCACATACACCAGAGTGAGAGCAAATGCCACAGACACTTTCTGCACTGCTGGTTACAAGCTTTCACTTATTAAAAAGTTTAATTGCAGTTAGGTGAGCTGCATCCAAAACACAGCCTCACACCACAGTGTCAGGAGCTCCCTGGGGAAGAGACATGGCTTTTGCTCAAGAGGCTCTTCAGGGGGATTCATGCATGCCCAGATATGCCTCTCAGTGTGGGTTGGTTTGTTTTTTTTTCTACAAGTGATGAAGAGCATGAAGATTCAACCCCTAACCCAAAGCTCATGGCTCAGGCTGGGTGAGAAATGGGTGAGACCTAACGATGACTGGCAGAGCTATTTACTCTTTTCCATTAGTACCCATTTATCATTATCTGGACCTCTACCAGGGTGAACAGATCATGTTTTCCTAAGTGGAAAGGCAAGGGTATAATTTTCATAGCTGATTTGTTCATTTCTACCTCTCTCATGTCCTTTGAGCAATTGTGGATGGGATCTGCACCTCCCTGGCCACCCTTCTCTTGGCATTTCTAAGGGAGGCAGCACTTCACCTCCTCACCATTCTCCCCAACCTTGTTCCTAGCAGTCAGCATAATAAAGTCAATGCAACAGATACTCCTGATGGGGAGGGCAGGCTGCAACACTCATTTTTTTCACTCATTGCTGCCTTAGCACCAGTAAAATGTTGAGGTACATGGGAAGGAGAGGATTTTGCTCCAAGACTGTCAGTATTTGCAGTGTCTTTACATAGTAAATACAGACAGGCACAGAAATGCACTTATTGTTCTTACACAATCCACAGAACATCTCTAGGAAATCAGGAGCAGATGAGGCAGTACATGCTGAAGCACAAGCACCTGAGCAGTGGAGAAGGTGCCCTTTTGCAAGTGTCCTGCCACCACTAAACCTCCAGCTCAGGGCCTTTGCATAAGCTGCAATGAAACCCTGAGCTGGCTGAACACCTGAAGCCTTTGTTTCAAGATCTGTCCTTACATTGTCTCTGGAGATCCAGATCCTACTGGCTCTTAAGTCACTAGAGAACTCGTGTGTTGGACTTAAACCAATTCCTGGGGTTTGGATTGGCTTCATTGTAAAATCTGGCAGGTTGTAGCCTCTGCCCAGGAAATCCCAGACCTTGGTATCTGCTCTTTTCCAGAGCTCACTAGTAAAGGCTGTATGAGGAGATCTCCCATCTGCCACCCTTAGCCAATGGTATTAGATTGTAGTGAAGATCACAAATTCAGATTTGCATGTCTCAAACACAGTGTAGCTGCTCTGGAAATCTCTTTCTCTCTTAAGGTAGAGACCATGTACTGCATTTCCACTTGTGCCTCACAGCCTGAAACCATGTCATAACACAGGCTGGGGAGAGAGCAATTTGCCCCAAATTGCCAGTGTGCCCAATGTCTCCTCAAAAAGAACACTGCAGCTTTCACCTTTTCCATGAGTGCTGCAAGTCTTGTACCAGCAAGTGTTGCTGGGCCATGTCAGTTGATCAGTAAGGAGAGCCAAAGTTTTCAAAGAAACAGAAGAAAAGGATCTGGGATGCAGGTGGAATAGTTATGGGACAAGAGATGACTCTTCCAGTGGCCAGTGAGATGTGCAGAGCCCTTGCCCAGGTCTCAGCAAGCCCTGCTCCAGTGGCCCCACTCTCATGGGTCACTTCCTTGCATCAAAATGACAAAAAACTTGATTGAAAAAAGAGAAGGGACATGCAAATCTTCCATTCTTCCTGTCCCATTATAACCCTGGGATCCTTGAACCAAGATCAGCCCAACTCTGGAGATGTTTTGCTTTCTTATGAGCCCAAAGTTTGCAGTTCAGATCCTTCCTTGTCATGTAATATCTGTTTGCACTAGTAACTGTTTACCTTGTTCCAGCATAACATTGTGAGTCAGAAAAGGACCTAAAAGAAGCTGATAGTGCCAGAGGATATAAGACTGCCTGGCTGCAGGAGTGTGGAGATCAGGCTAACTCTAAAGACCAGGGTGATGATTTTTTTCAATGCAGATGCATTTTCTTCACTTCCTTTGTGACACTGCTTTATTCTCAGCTGCCTGGATTGCCAAAGTCAGGACACAACCTCAGCATGCCTTGATGCAGTGTAGAAAACAAGTCCCAGTGAAGAGGAGCTTTGCCTTGGAGGTGTCAGGCATCAATCACCAAAGGACATGTGCCCAGAATAACCCTAAAGGGGGCATCTCAGTTTTGTGCACATCAGCTATTGTCAGTCTCCTGGCATCTTCCAGCGTGGCCTCCTCTTGAGCAGGTCCTGGGCTGCCTGGCTTTGCCTTTAAAATGTTGGCTCTTGCATGCAGAAGTGGAAATCTGGTATATCTACTTCTACCTTTTGCTGGGTCTCACAGCATTTGATCACAGCAGGCACTGGCTTTCCTGAACAGATCCCTGAGCAATGGCCAGGGAACAGCAGTTCCTGGAAGTGCAGCATGGAAGGAGAATTTGCAAACTGCTGTGGCTTCTACTCTTTGCAGTTCAAGAATATGGAGGAACATCTACAGCTGGACTCTAAATAACCAGGTTAACTACCCTCTGCAAACAGACAAAACCTGCTGCCCTGAACCCTGCTGCTCTCATAGAGTTTTAATAGCTTTTGCAATAAAAGCCAGTGAGTCCCAAAGGAGAGCTCTCCATTTATTCAGAAAGATGCTGCTAAATTCCTCCACACAACATATTCCACTGCTGGAATCTGCACCTCTTCCTCAGCAGCTCTCCTTCCTTCCAGCCAGGTAAAGGCAAGGCATATAATCATCTGTGTTATTTGATTTGCAAGGTTAAGTGCCCTGGATCATAAATAAGCAGGGATTTATGACCATGAAGGTGTGTTACCTAAGGCTCCAAGAGAAAAGTACCACAGTCACATCTCCCTTCTCTCTGACTTCTAAAAAAGGGAAAGAAGCATGGGGAGACCCAGAAATTGCCATGCCCTAATGGAAGATCCTCAGATAGACTTGCTTTAATTATGCAGCTCTGTCATTTCCTGAGCATTCCCCATCCCATTAGGAAATGAGAGCAGCAACTCAGCTAATAGATTCACACTGTGCAAACACCCACCAGGGCTCTGAGCTCCCTGTGAGCAGCAACCCAGGAGTCCTCAGCTGGGGTGACCTGTGGATCCTCTCCTCCTGCAAAGAAGGGCTTGTCCTGCTCAGAGGAACATCCACTCTCCCTGCTTGGAGATGCAAGGTCCTCTTTTACATGCAAAGAAAACCCCATGGCTCATGTTGGAGGGAGCTCTGCAGGTCTGGGCTCTCCATCAGGAAACACCCTGAAGCTGTAGGGTCCTGAGGGCAGCTCAGAACTGGATACAAGGTGAGTCGTTGCACAGGCACAGGAGATAAAGGCCATTAAAGAAAAATGTCACTCACCACCTCCCACCCCCCCAAAAAAAATCGTGGTTTTGCATATTTCTTTTGCCATGAAGGCACAGAAGTGCCTGGCTGGAACCCAGAGGCTGAGGCCACATCTCTGTTCAAGTGTGCATCCTGTGCAATACAATAGCACTGAACTACAGAGCAAAGGCAGGCATTACATCAGGCTCCAGATCTCTTCAGGCACCACCTTTTCTGTTCAGCCTTTCAGTGCTTCACTCATCCTTGGCAGTAGAGCTGACCTGGTCATTTTTTCCCTTCTCAGTGCCACTTTCCAAGGCATTTCCATGAATTAACACAGCAGTGTGGTTTTGTGCTCCACAGATAAAACCAAACCCAAACCAAAATCCCTTTCCTATCTGGAGACATGTGGCAGCTGACACTTCTTGAAAACACTTTGACTTATATTAAGCTTTTTAAGTCCTTTTATTCTCTTTAAAGACTAGTTAAAAGCATGTCTAGGAGAGCAGGCAGAACAGAGGCAGGCAGGCAGCCTAGCTAGGTGAGGTAGAGGAGGACAGAGATGTTTCTGGTTCCAGGCTTCACCCACAGCCAGCTATAGAGCTTCTGCTGGGGCCCCCATCCCTCCTGTCCCCTGCAAAGAGGAGAGGTTAGAGGCTCAGCAGCTGAAAAAGCAACAGGTCTCATAGTCCCCTTTGCATTTAAACCAAAAGGGGGTGGGGGTGAGGAGCAGAGCAGCACCACCAGAAGGTGAGGGAGGAAGTGGAGGCAGTTAACCGTGCAAAGGCTCTTGGTTTGTTTGCTGCAACTCTTCACTGCTTTCATCCCCCAGCTTGAAGCTGTGAGCTGTGATCCTGCAGGGACATCTGCTCACTGCATGGCCAAGGTGATGCTCTCACCCTCTCTGGGCATGCACCTGCTGCCCGATGCTGCTGAGAGGTGCTGGAGGTGCTCTGCTCCCCAGAATCACCTCTCCAGAACCAGCCTTGGGGGTAGCAGCAGACACCAAGCCCCTGGGCTTCATCTGGTTTTGTTCCCTGAGCTGCATGGTTCAGCCTGGACACACCAACAGGGCTGCCACTGCTGCAACCCATCAGAACATGCCCTGGGAGGAAAAACATCAGCAACTGCCCTGAACACAACTCCCCAAACCCACAAAAAGGAGTTATTTTTTAAAATTAGGAATATAAAAGAGTCTCCAAAGGTGGTGGCAGCACTAGGGCCCAGGCCAGGTCAGGGTGGGCTCAGGACCATGTCCCCCCACAGGCCTCCCCTCTGTCCCAGGCAGTGTCACACTCCTGGAAGGGAACAAACCACAAACCACTGCTGCCTTCACACAGCCTCGTGTCAGCTGCTCCCCCTCATCCTAGGTGGATCAGCAGTTTGCTCTGAAGCTGAGCAGGATGCAGGACTGCAGCTTTGCTCTGCCCCTGCCTACACCATGCATGACCCTCTACTGGGACTCCAAAGCAACTTTATTAAGTTTATTCCCAAACCCTCACACCACTGCTCACTTCTAAACCCTTACATCTGTGCCACCCAAGAGAAGAGTCCAGTGACCCCAGGGAACCCATCCATCTGGCCCAGGATATAGGAAGGGCTACAAATGCAAAAGCTTAGAGGTTAAACAAGAGGAGGAGCCTCAAGAGCATGTGCCAAGCAAAGTAGGAGCAATGAGGGGAAGGGGATGGCCAAAGTGATGCTTCACAGCTCCTAGGGGTGTGTTTCATCAGGAGGTGATAGCAGTGGTGCCAGTGTGGGGGTGTCACCTGGTTGCACTCATGTAATGACATCTCAGCTAACCCACACATACCTGTGTTGCACTCACCCCATCACAACAGACAGAAATAGAGCATTTTGCACATCAGTGTTTTCTGGAATTAATAGTCATTAAAAAGAAGAAATCAAGTTTCAATCCCCCTGTACCTAATCTCTCTACCTCCTTTTGTGCCAGACTCCTGCTGCCCTGCTGGGTGACCTTCCTGTGTGGCACGGGACAGGCAGCAGACCCCTCCCTTTCCTTGCAGTCCACCCTCAGAAGATAAGGATCATGGTGATGAGAAGCCAAAGGTAAGCTCTTCCACTGAGCCTATCTGAGCAGGTCTGAGGTTTCCTTTGGAGGTGTCACTGCCATTAACACTGCTTTTCTTTAATCAATTCCTGAGGTCAGGCAAATGTTTGAAAAGACCTGTTTGTGCTTGTTGTGGACCCTGGTGGGAAGGAGGGCATAACTCAGGCTTTTAGGAGAATATTTTTCCTTGCCAAGTGTCTGTGGCTTGAAAAGTAATCAAAGCCAACATAAAACATGGGCTGTGGCAGAGGAGCATTACGTGCAGAGGGCACCAGGCATGGCAGTCATTTGCCTTTGAGAGGGCTCTTGCCCAAATAACCCCTTCTTCATCTGTAAACTGTGGCCCTGCAGCCCAAAATAAGGTTGGTGAGGATGGTGGCAGGTGCCAGACTGGGAACACCACGATGGAAGCCAGCAGCACAATAGCAGCAGCCCAATGGGCATTGGTCAGGCCTCACCCCATCTCTGAGAGAATGGTGCCTGCAGGGCACTTTTCAGCCCTGCTTGAGCAAGGGCCAGACCCAGCATGGAGCCCAGACTCTCCCCTTGCATGAATTCAGTTGGAGAACAAGAGACTCAGGGACAGAAATCTCAAAACACTGCTCATGGGCTCTCCCTGGGCTGGAGGGTGCCTGCCTGGAGGTGCTGGGTGAAAGGTGCTGCTGTCCCAGCTCCAGCACCCACAGCAGGCCAGCTCCATCTTCATCTAAGCCCAGCACCCAAAGACTGGCAGCTTTTGCTTTACTCTTCCCCACCACACACCAGACCTGCACAGGCATTTCAAGTCAGGCTTTGATGCAGGGAAATGACTCCAGACCCCCCATGACCCTACAGCACCTCCTGTGAAGGTGAAGGATGATGTTCAGGCCAAGGAAAACCTTTCCAGAGTGCTCTTCAAGGGGACAAACCAAGCCTCCCCATAACCAGCCCTACTGGCATTGCACCAGATCCACTGGCAGTTAAAATCTCTCTGTCAAACACTGACCTAGTTTATGGGCAGGATCTTTGAGGTGACCTCAGCTCCCTGCATGCCCTGTACAGTTGTGAGCACACTGCTGGCACCGACAGCGTCACAGAGTGATGAAAGGACACAGATTTCAGCATGAAGTTTCCAATGGGAACCAATTAAAAATGAAAGAATCAGCAGACCTGTTCAAAGGGATGAGAAAAATCACTGGGCAATGTCCTTTTAAACAAAGATCTCACCTTTCTCATGCTAGAACCTCAGGCAGCCTACCCAGCCTATTTAAGTGGGCATCAGAGAGAAATGTACCATTAAAATTTAACTTGGACCAGGCTGTTAATACACTAAGTGCCACTGAGGCTGCCACACAGGACAGGCAGCAAGACCAAGGCTGGCTGGTGACATCCATCCCTGCTGTGCTGCTCCTGCAGAGCTCCCTTCTCTTATGGGATCAGCCCAGCAAGCAGCTCCTGGGCAAAAAAGTCTGAGCCTCAACATCTCCTCCCTGCACTAAATGCATGAGACTTACTGTAAATCCAGGGCCAGCAAACAGGGTTTTTTCCCACCATGAGCTTTTTCTCTGTCTAGGTATGGCTTTGACTGTCCTGCCTGCCCTCCCTCCTCCTCAGCCTGCTCTATGGGGGCAGAAATATCACTTGGTGTATGTGTTTTCACCAAACCTACAGTGATCATGTCTTTGCAGCAGTAAAAACACACAGAGCATCTGCCATAGAGGAGCTAAGTCAAGATCAAGTTAAAGTGGTGCAGGAGCTTTCCCTGTTAGGACACTGTACATAGCATTGACATCTTGCCTTTGGGAGCTGTGACCCTGCCCAGACCATGCTATGCCCCCCAGCAGGGCAGCTCCTGCCATAGAGACTGGGGGTGTCTGAATCTGAGGGTGGAGGGTCAGCCCCATCCATAGTCTGGGAAGGACAGGGTGATTTACCCCAGGAAGAACAGACAGTTTTCCATACCTTCTGCAGGAGCTGGTGTAGCCCCAGCAGAGCCTTCAGGTTATTGCTGGTTACAAAGAGCAAGTGCAGAAGAGCAAAGGAGCAGCTTTCCAGCACACATGCTGCAGAAGGCAGGGCTGGGCTCCCCAGGGCTTGAGGCAAGTCACAGCTCAACTAGGGGAGCTCAGAGCCTGCTCCCCTCTGCTCACCAGCACTGCCTACTCTCTGTCTGCTCCCAGGAGCTTAAAACCACGGGGAAAGAGTTGTCAGGCATTGGCCCAGGCTGCCCAGGGCAGTGGTGGAGTCACCATCCCTAGGGCAGTTTAAAAAGCATCTAAATGTGGTGCTTAGGGCCATGGTTTAGTGGCATGGTGGTGATAGGTTGGTGGCTGGACTTGGGGATCTGGGAGGTCTCTTCCAGCCTTAATGACTCTGTGATTCTGTCAAATGGGGCAGATGGGCACAGCTCAAGGGTGGTTCAGCTCTCAGAAGGGTTGTGAGAGGGAGAAAGGCTGAGGCTCTCCCAGCCTAGGAGCACATTGCTATACTGGTGACTGGGTGTTCCCTGGGGAGATGGTAGCCAGCAGGACAGCTCAGCTGCTCCCAGCACCGCAGGGTGAGCCCAGATCCAGTGCAGCCCAGAGGGGCAGAAAGTTTCCTCCACAGTTATTCACCACAGAGCAGACCAGCAGCATTTCCCAAACCTCCTGGGAGCAGCCCTCTGCTCTGTGAGGTCTCCCCTGGAGCAAGCTTCACTCTCTCCCTGTAATTAGCAACTTCTCTGATTACTGCACTCACCACTAGAACATGCTTTGGGTTATGGGGTTTTTTTTGGGTGTTTATTATTTTGTGGCAAACCTCTTCTAATCCTCATCTGGCTTGGGGCAGGAGGTTGGGGTTTGAGGAATGATTTTTGAATTGCTGTGGAGCTGCATGGACCACATCAGAGCTCCTGCAGGTCTGTGCCCAACCTGCAATGGCATGCCCTGGGCAGCAGCTTTGGAGCTCAGCTGGGGCTCAGGAGAGCCTGGCCTGAAGAAACTAAAGCAAATATCTGCAGGGAAATGGCAGTTCTAACCTCTCCCAGCAGCAGCCCTTCCCTGACAGGCCCTGGCTGCCTCTGGCACTCTGCCTTTGGGCTTTATGGAGGCTGTAGGCATCCTCTGCCTGTCCTCTGGGGAAATTTCACCCTCAAAAGCTTCAAGAACCTGTGGCTTCAGAGCTGTTCCAGGCAGCAGCCATAAAAAAAGGGCAGGGCAGTTAGAGAAGAAAATAATACTTGTCTTTAATGTCCTTCTAAGCCATTTGCCACAGGCAAAGGGCTTAAGGAACTGTTTTATGCAGCCACTCTTGTTAAAAAAATTAAAGCAGCTCAGCTTTTAGTTAGTTATTGATTTGTTATTATCTTTTCCTGGAGCTGGAAGAGGGGCACCCAAACTGCAGTGACTCTGGAGGCTGCAGGACTTCACCTGCCCTTAGTGACTACCCTTCATCCAGCAAGGTCCATGAGGTCCTCATGGACAAGGACAAACTTGGCTCAGGACCTGCAGTGAGCCAGGGCTCTGTGCAGGATCCATGCTGATGCTCACAGCTCTTGGGCACCCAAGCACAGCTCCAGGCTGCTGTGGGGGCTGCAGCCCCCCTGTGGGGAAGGCAGGCTGCTGTCAGCACAGTGGGGAGCAAGGCTTGTCATCAAAGGCATAGAATCATAGAATCACAGAGTGGTTTGGGTTTGGAAGGGCTTTTTGAAGGGCATCTAGTCCAACCCCACTGTAGTCAGCAGGGACATCCCCAACCAGATCAGGTTGCTCAGAGCTCCAGACAACCTGACCTGGGATAGTTCCAGGGATGGGACATCTCCCACCTCTCTGGGCAACCTGGGCCAGTGTCTCACCAGCCTCATCTGCGTGTCCTGTCCTCCAAAATAGTCACAGAGGGGAAAATAGAGTAAGAGTGAGCCTAGAAGACACAAGGGACTGTGGGAGCTTTGCAGTCACAAAGGGGAGCTTGTAACACCACCTGCCACAGGAAAGGTTGGTACCCAGCAGCTTTCAGGGCACAGATTTATACCCTGACCTCAAGCCCCTGCCCAACACCTGATACCCAAACCTGGCTAGGATGCAGGAGGAAGTCCTGGAGAAGTGGCTGCTCACAAGCCTATGTGAGACTTGAGCAAAACATAAGAGTCCCCAAACCTCCTCCTTGCTCCACCACAAACATCTGCAGATGAGGATATCTACCAAGCCCCAGGGAAGCTGCAGCTTGTTACCCAGAAGTGACCATCAGAAGTCAAAGGCTTTTGTTGTAAATCTCAGTTTTCAGCTAGCTGGGAGAAGCTGGTAGCTCCTGATGGTGCCTGCTCTTGGTTTCTGCCTTAGTGAAGGGTGGATTTGTTTTGAAATTTGGAGCAAAAATAGCACAACAGCTCTCAAGAAGACAACTGATGAAGGAGAGGTCATTTTAACAGCACTAAAACACCTCCAGCCATTTAAAATGAAATGCTTGTGGCTTTGCAGAGCAACAGGTGGCTCCAGGGGCACCTCTGAGGAGCACATGTACAGACCATTCCTCCCCCCCATCTGCTGTATAAAATCAGCTCTGACAAATCTAAAGCAAGAGAAAATCAAGACATGACTATGAGGGAAAATATCAGGCCAAGCCTGTTAAATTATCTCCCCCCTTTCTGTCATGTCTCATTTGCTACTGAGCAGTCAGCTCCCACCCCTCAACAGCCAGCTTCCCCCTTAAACACCTGCAGAGTCACTCCCCTCTCCCCTTTAGATACCTTCCATTTCCCTGGGTCAGGACACCTCCACAGAAGAGCTGATGCAGTCCTGGTTGCCCCCTTGCCCTCCCAAGCCATGCCACACTGCTCCCAGAGAGCCAGGGAGATGCTGTGCTGTCCCCAAGGAGGGGAAGGGTTGACCTCCCCCATTTCTCCTGCCTCTGTCTGAACGCTGCCCTGGCTCATACCTGAGCTGCTCCTCTAATGCTAATTGCACCAGCCAGCAGCTCTGGATTCATCTCTGCCACCCCCTCCCAGGCTGAGGACACCAGCCCTGCCACCTTATGCCTCCCTGGGCATTAATCAAAGGGCATGTGAAGCTGTTGATTTATGACATGCTCCAGCCTCCACCAGCACACAACAGGGAGCTATGAGAGAGCTCAGAAAGCCAGCAGCAGTGAAGGCAGTGAGAGGATGCTTGCTCTTCCAGGCACCTTCCTCCTCTGCTGATGCTCTGCACCCCAGGGCCCAGGCTGGACCATGCACTGGTTCCCTTGCTCCCCTTTCTTCTCCTCCCATGGCACAAAACCAGACCTGTGTGGCAGCTACAGAGGATCAAGGATGTGGGAAACAAAGAAATGACCCAGCCATAATAGTCCAAACTGCCCCTGGGTCACAGGGGAAAGGGGACAGCTCTTCCACCCATGGAACTCCACCAATGCTGCCCCCCAGCAGGGAAGAGGAAATAAAAGCCTCATAGGACTCAGTTTTAATTTCACCTGAGCAGGAGCACAGCAGACAAGCTCTGGATGTCCTCTGTGCCCTCCTCTCCTTCTTCCCTCTTTCTGTGGCCAAAGAAAAGCAATAAAGCTGGTGAAGGGTCTAGAGCTCAAGTCTTGTGAGGAGTAGCTGAGGGAACTGGGGTTGGTTAGCTTGGAGAAGAAGAGGTTCAGGGGAGACCTTGCTCTCTATAACTCCCTGACAGGAGGTTGGAGTGAGGTGGGGGTTGGTCTCTCCTCCCAGGTGACTAGCAATAAGACAAGTTGCACCAGGGGAGGTTCAGGTTGGATGTTAGGAACAATTTCTTTCCCAAAAGACTTGTCAGACATCATCCCAGGCTGCCCAGGGTAGTGGTGGAGTCACCATCCCCGGAGGGGTTCAAAGAACATGTAGACAAGGCACCTTGTGACATGTTTTAGTGGCATGGTGGTGTCGGGTTGATGGATAAAATTGATGATCTTAGAGGTTTTTTTCTGTGACTCTGTGATTCCCATGGTTCCAGCTGCTCTGCTCTGAGATACAAGCTCTGTGTCATACCAAATTTCCTGTGTGCAGGAATGGGCAACTGACAGCAAAGCAAAACCCAGGGGTAGTTTTATACCCTGTGGCTTCAAATCAGCAAGAGCAATAGCTTGTTCAAAACATAAATGTGCTAGGAAACAAGTTTCAGATGGGTTTCAGAAGCTAAACCTCTGCATTCAGCAGCAATTGTGTTTCTCAATGTTAATTTCTTATCTCCCCTCTCCAAAGTCCTTTGCAAAGGTTTTATCCTGTTAGGGGAAATTCATCCCCCTGATTTTCCCAGGCTTATGGAAAAAAAAGTAAACTCTTGATCCTGATGAGATAGCACTGACAAGAAGATGGCAAGAGCTGCTCTTATCTATTTAAAGCTCATTCTGTTTTTTACTAGTGGGAAAAATACATGCTCATCAATTAACTATGCAAAGGGAAGGTGCCCAGCCTAGATACCTGATCTGCTTTTCATTTCCAGCTACTGCTGCATGTTTCTGAGGTTTTTTTTCACTGTGATTTTTGTTCTTTTAACAAAATTCCAAGCCCAACAACCAACCTGCAACCCTCAAACCAAGAAGAGTCTCTTCCACAAAGCCAAGCCCAGAACCTCTGGCAGTCTCATATGAAAAGAACACTTGGTGGCATTTTAATCTCTGAAGGTAATGTAGATATTTGTCATTTCTGATCTCCTCTTTCTGCAACTGTCCACAGATGACAAGAGCCGTGAAATTGCTCCTGCCAGGGAGTGAAATGAGAATTAACCTGGTGCCCAGCGCTGCCTCAGCACCACCCTTTCCACAGCAGCCTTGCCCATGGCCGTGGGGAGGAGGAGGAGGCTCCCGGGGTCACGCTGCCGTTCCCCCTGTGCCGCCTGACACACCACGGCCCCGGGTGAGTGGCTAATAAACTCCCCTCTGCTAACAGATTGCTTTAAAGCCAACGTTTCTTTCCCATTCTCATTTGCTTTGCCTTTCATGCTGCTTTCTCATGTATAAAAGGGGAACCAGGGGGAAAAAAAAGAAAGAAAGAAAGAAAGAAAAGAGACATGAACACCTGAAAATCTTTTTCATATACCTGCTGCTGCTACCACTCAGGGCTGAATCTGAATAGAAATGGATGGGAGGGAACTGGGGAAGGATGAATAACATTTCATGCCCTGTAGTCAAACATAATTTCAGGCAGGAGATGAGCAGGGACTGGTTAAGATGGCTCATCCTGGCAAATAGCTAATGTGCACTTCAGAGCCTGCTCTTTGAAGACTGGACTCTAATTTCCAGCCTGCAATTATTGCACTGGAAATCATTTCTCAGAGAATGGGGTCACTTTCTGGGGGTGGGGTAGGGTTGGGTTAGGTAAGGAGGGGTCAGACTCCCAGCAGAGGGAGGGCCTCAGGGCTCAAGGGTTGCTAGATGTGGCTGCATGGGCATCCCTGAGGCTGCAATGTGCTGCTCTCCTGAAGAAACATCAAATCATTATGGTTGGAAAAGACCTCTGAGGCCATTGAGCCCAACCAACCACCCAACACTGCCATGCTCACCACTAAACCACAGCCCCAGGCACCACATTACACACTTTGAACACTTCCAGGGACAGGTCAGGTTTCAAAGGACTTAGGAGCTGGGACACAACATTGCTGAGTGTGCTGGCTCTTCACACCCTCACCTGGAGCATCTGCCTCTGGTCAGTGGCAGGGACTGTTTGGGATTGTCCTTGGAGTCCTACAGCCAAAGCTTTCACACAGGTGAAACCCCAAACCCATGGCCTGATTTTCCAAAGCCCCAAGAAGTCCATATCTCTGCTTCCACTTGTGGCAGTGGCCAGGAGCTCAGCGCTCTGCACAGGCAGTTTCTGGTTTTAAGGGCACTGCAAGGACAGGAGTGCTGCTGTTACACCCAGAGCTGCTCTCTTCATGTTTCAGCAACAAGAAGCTCTTGCTTGGAGGCTTTGCCTTTGCTCTTCCCATAAACCAATGGTTGTTATGGGCCAGATTTGCCAAAAAGGTGAGTGCTTTTTGACAGCTGAGTCGCTTCTTATGGTATCTAACAGAGCTGATGCTCTCCTGGGCAGACTCCTTGCCTTTCTGCCTTCCCCATAATAAGCCTGCAAAAAGAAGAATAAAGTAAAATGGCCTAATGGCAAATGGCATATGGTGTCCCTCAGCAGGGCTAGGGACCACACTGAGTGCTCTGCTCAGATTTAAGTCCAAATAACTGCCTCCAGATGGGATTTGCTGCAATTCTGCTCTGACCCAAACTGACCACGTTCTAAAGCTCAGACTTGCAAAGGTTTTAGAGCACCTAAACATGCAAAGAGGCACCTGGCAAAGCTTTTCAAAAGCAGCTAAGAAGATTAGATGTCCAAGTCCCATTGGGCTTTGAGAATAAGGCATGTAACCTGCTTAGGTGCTTTTGGAAATTCCTTCAGGGATTGAATGGTTTGGGGTGAAACTTTCTGCAGCACGTGTGTGTCTCTGAGCTATCTCACCACCATCTTCAGCCTCTGCAGCCTAGCTGGCTTTGGGGAGACAATGGGGAGAAATATGTTGGTAGGAAATTTTTGGATAGTTTTTCATGCTCTGGAGGAGGATCCTGAAATTGAGAGAGCAGTGGCCAAGGCCTTAGCTCAGACATGTGCTTTTTACTGTCCCAGTGAGAAGCTGCACAAAGCCAAGGCAGGAGGCAAGGCTGCCTCCCCTGCACACTAGCCTGATGTAGAGTTGGGTTTCGGGGAAAGAGCCAGGGAGGGGAGGACTGAAACTGGTTGGGTGGAGGGGGGAGAGGGAGGTAGGTCAGGGAAGGGAGGAACTGGGTAGAAATACCCAAGAAGCAGCAACTGGGGTGGGTTGGGAGATACAGCAAATGGGACAAGTTGGGGAGGTGACAAGCTCATACTAGGCTGACGAGGTTGAGATGAAAAGGGTCAAGAGAGCAGGGAAGTGGCACCATAGCTTATGCCTACTAAATCCTCTAAGCCCTCTTTGGCCTGGAAGGGAGCCTAGGGTTTCTGACAGGAGCCAGCTCTCAGGTGCCAGCAAAGCTGTGCAGGAAAGCCCCTGGACAACCCTCCAACATCACTCCTCCTGAGTCTGCACCACCCTGGGTCCTGCCTCTTCATTCCAGCTTCTCACCTCTGCCACCCAGGGGAACCCCAGGAATGTGTGACATGAGAGCCCAGACCATTGTAAATTCTAAACCATGGCAATCAAAGAGCCTGTCCTTACAAATCACCAGCTTGCAGAACAAATCACTCTCCTCTTCACCTCACTTTACAGCAGCTGCCAGCAGGCGGGATGTGTGTGCCAGGAGCTGGGGCACCAGTTCAGGTCTGAGCTGAGTCCCTGTCACTCTGCAGGCTCATTCCATGCTTTGCACTAGTTGCTTGGCCCCTCTCTGCTGTCAAAAGGATAAATACCTCTTCCCACCTGAGAGATGTGCTGCAAATTAGATACCCTGGGAGGTGTGCAGCAAGTACATAAAAAGAACAATAGCTCAAGTGCTTTATCAAAATCAGATAAGGTTGCAGCCAGCACTGCAGAGGGCAATGACAGGAGCCTGTGTGCAGCTCCCAGGAGTGGGGGTTGGTGCACAGGTTGGAGCTGGCAACTGCTGTGCATGTACAAACTAAAGCGCCCTTGGCTGGCATGAGCCTGCAGCAAGGGCTGTTCTGGGATCTGTTGTCCCAGCCTAACAGTGGCTAAGATGTGGTGAGGTTTACAGTTGCCCTTTTGGAGCAGTGTAGGCAGTAAGGAATTTGGCTTAACCTGGGATAGCACCTTGGGTTCACCTCCCTTTTCCAGTCGGCTTCAGAAGGCTGGAAATAGCAATCACAGATGGGCTCAGCTGAACCTGCATGACAGGCAGGTGATGGTGTACCTCCATGGGGTGAGAATGATGGGCAGGTGATGGTTTACCTCCATCAGACATCTTTGCAAGCACTGCAGTGTTGCTGGGGTATGGCAGAACATGTGGGAGCTCCCCTGCACATCTCTGTCTGCCCATGGAGGGCTCTGGGCAGAGGGAACTCCACATTTCTGCCTTTTTTATCTCCCTTCTTCTCTTTGGCACCTGGACAGAGTTCTTTCCTGGCTCTCCAGCCCAGTCCAGTCCAAATGAAACCCAACACTTTCCTCTGGTCTTCTGCAGAGTCTCACTTCCCTGTCATCCCCACAGTGAATTCATCCTTCTCCACTTTGAGAGCTGCCTGCAGTTCATTAAATATCTTAAAGGTGTTAATGACTTTAAGAAAAAAAAAGCCCCAAAGTGTCTGATGTTTTTCCAGCTCATTTCCTGCTGCTATCTCCCCAAATCCAGTGGGCAGTAATGACACATCTGAGGCAGCAAATGGGATTATGATGAACAGTGTGAGCACTGCTGATATCTGGACAACATGAAGCATTTGCAGTCCCTTTTCTTTACCTTCCCCTTCTGCAGGTATCTGGATAAGCAGCACATCCTCTGTGCACTCAGCTGAGCTGTGGCCTCCTGAAGGAAGCCAGAGGAGAGAGGAAGCAAAGCTGTACACAAGCAGGAATCTCTTTAGCTGACCAGAAGCACGGATGGAGCCACAGCTCTTTCCTCTCTTCTGTAATGCTGCCAGGAGGCTCACAGCTTGTCCTGCCACAAACAGACACTGCAAATGCACAGGTGAGAAAGGAACTTCCAGGGCTGTGGTGTCCAGACCCAGAGGGTTCTGTATTTTAGTAGGCACAAGCAGGGAGTGGTGGAAGGAAAAGAAAAGTCCTGGCTCTGTTTGGCCAGGGAGAAACCAAGAGGTTGGGCAACTCACCCAAAGGTACCCAGCAGAAAGGGAGATTCAGCTGGAATCTTCCAAGCTGTGGGAATTAAATTGCAAGTTGTGCAACTTTTGCTCCAGTGACACTTCAGAGAGAAAATCAATACTCTTCAGAAGGGAAAAACAGGCAAACCTCTCCTCATTGAGTGAGCCTCTGTTTTTATGTATTTTGCAAAACCTGGGTGTAAGCCTCTTCCTGCTGAGGATGGCATTGAGGAAAGAGGAGGATTTTTCTGGAGTTGTGTTTTCCCTATGTGAGGGGGAAAAAAAACTACAGAAAACAGCTGGGAGGTCAAAAAGAAAAATGTACTGCCTGGGCTAAGCACATGGTTATCAAAGGTGCCCAACTCAGGTGAATCAAACCCAGTTTCATTCAGAACATCAAGAAGAACTTCTCAGGGACAGCTCTTCCTAGGCCAATTTTCATCTTTTAGAAATAACACCCTGCAAGTCCTTCTCATGTAACAATAAAGAAACAATAAAGTTTTTCTACACTGCCTTAGGTGAGGCCAGGCTGTTGCAGGGAACCAAACTGATCTTGCCTAACTATCCCAACTGTTCAGCTTTGTACAGACTCCTAAACCTGCAAAGCTTCAGCTTGGCCAAGAGATGAATGTGTGGAAAAGTTAGGTGGAAATTCAAACATGGGGCTAGCAAGAAGCCCTGTCCTCTGTCCAGCTGATGCTCTCCAGCTCTCTGCACTCTTTGGCCCTTTTTCCAGCTGATGATTCCAATTTCCAGCACTTTAGAGAGACAACTGTTACAGCCAATGCTATATAATGCTAAATCTGTTCGGCACTGAGCACACTGCAACTATGACCTGTTTGTCTTCCAGGAACCAGTACAACAAACAGCATCAAATGGAGAAGCTGGGTAATAACTAGAGAAATGGAGACCCTGCACAGCTCAGGGCTGCCTGCAGGACCTCAGTGACCTGGCTGCTCCTCAGCTCCTGCTGTCCTCATGTGCTCCAGGGCACGAAAAAGGTCTTGGAAAATTGGCATGGAGACCCCTCCCTGTTGCCAGGTCTTCCTCATGGCTGACAGTCTGGGTTATTTTCCCAGTCCACACAGAATCACTAAGGCTGGAAGAGACCTCTTAAAATCATCAAGTCCAGCCATCAGCCTATCACCATCATGCCATTAAACCATGTTCCTAAGGACCACATCTAGATGTTTTTTAAACCCCTCCAGGGATGGTGACTCCACCACAGCCCTGGGCAGCCTAGGCCAATGCCTGACAACTCTTGCTGGGAAGAAATTGTTCCTAATATTCAACCTGAGCCTCCCCTGGTGCAACTTGAGGACATTTTAAACCAACAGAAAAGACCAGCTCCTACTTGGCTCCAACCTTCTTTCAGGTAGCTGTAGAGAGAGACAAGATCTCCCCTGAGCCTCCTCTTCTCCAGACTAAACAACCCCAGTTCCCACAGCTGCTCCTCATAAGACTTATTGCAGACCCCTCAGCAGCCTCATTGCCCTTTTAAGAGGCTGCAAATGCTTAATGTTGCTCACATGGCAGCAGCATTCACACCACATCCTTGAGTTCCACTGGAGTTCAGAGGCATGCCAAGGCAGGTGGGGCTCAGCTCCATGGGACCAGTCACAGCCCTGGGTGGGAGCTGGGTGTCCCTACTGCATGCCAGCAGCAGCAGCAGGTTAGGTTTAGTGACAATTCCCAGTTTATTTCAAAGCTGCTGCTCAGGGATCATGAGCAAGGACCTAAAATGGCACCAAAGCTGGTGAAAACACTTCCCAGCAAGGAGGAGCCAGTAGATATCCATTGCTCCAACAGCCAAAGTCCTTCTAGATACATCAACCACTGGGAAAGGTTCAGTGGGAAACATGCCCTAAAAATCACGCCCATGCTGCCATAACAAGGACCACAGAGGGAAATAAAGGCTTGGGGAGCTGTAGGAGCACAAGGGATTGCTGCTGCTCCCCAAGCAACCCCCTCCATTGCCAAGTGAGACCCTCACCCTGCAGTGAGAACCAGGCAGGTCCCAGACCTTCACATGTTAGTTCAGCCAAGCCACACTTGGGAGAGAAATTAAGCAACTACTCCAAGGTTTGTCACATCAGGCAAATGACTCTCTGAAATGAAACAAAAATAAAAGATGTTTCTCCCTGTTTGCTTCATCTTCCCCTCTCCCCCTCCTCACAAAGCCTACCAAGATTGCAGTCTTAAAAAGCACTTTCTCTTCAACGTGGGAGGAAGATTGCCTGAGCTTTCATGCGTTCACTGCTGATTGTATTGTTGCTGCTTTTAACATGTTTCGCTCAGTTAAATAGTAACTGATGACAGCTACACTCTTAAATCCTTTGGTGTTTTTATCATGGATTTTATACATATATATCTCTCTTATAAAGAACAGCACATTGCAAGGCCTCTTACCATATCAAAAAAACAACACACACAAAAAAAAGCCCCCTATTTTTGTGGAAGGTATCAAAGCAATACCGTGTGCCAGTGCAGCAGAGGCAGCCTATCAGAGGTTTATCAGCTTTTATTGGCCTTGGGCAACTCTGCACACGACGGTCTTTAGAGTGACATGGAATTTATTAAACTTTTCCACAGCCTGACAGTCTTCTCCCAGCTCGTCCCCACCCCCAAGCTCTTTTCTTTTGAGAAATGATTCCTGCCAATCTTGTGCTTTTAACATTTTTCTCTCTCTCTTCTTTTTTTTTCCTCCCTTTTTCTTTTTTTTTTAATCACTAGTGGCTGAAGTAGGACTCCTGAAGCATCTGTTTAAAGAACCCCATTAAGTCCCACTGCAACAACAACAACAACAACAAAAACACAGAGAGAAGCAAAGCAGCAGCCACTCAGCCCTGGTTCAGCCTTATTGCACTACATTACTCGAGCTGACAAGCTCTGCATACATATAACACACACCAAGGGTTGGCTTGGGTTTTTTTTTCTTTTGCTGGCTAGCCTAATTTAGGCTTTGTATGGTGCCCTGTAATAAATTTCATCTTTCAGACAATAGCCTTCAGCTGCCTGCCCCTTCCAGAAGCCAGTGCTGTTAAAAGCATCGCCTTCACTTGCCACTTCCCATCAAGGCAGTGCCTTGTTAGGGTGATGCCAGCCCATGCTGACACCAGTACGGTGCTCTCAGGGTTTCCATCAGGCTGCAGTGCCCTTCCTCTTTTCCCTGTCTCCCCAAATTCCTGTCTTTTGAGCTCTCTACAGCTTGACTGCAAAAATTTCCAGCAGCCAAAGGCTGCAGCTCTGGGTGGGGTGTGTTAAAGAGGGTGCAGGAGGACCTAGCTGGGTCCTCATCCCAGTTGAGGGGTGTGTGTTTGTTTGCATCTGTCCTCAGGGCATGCACCTGGCAGAAGGAAAGGAAAGGAGCACATCCAAAATGGGGCTGCAGTCTGAAAACAGCCACAGACGGTTTGCAGGCTCTGCTAAGTTGCTGGGTCAGTGCTTCTTCAGCTCTGCTGTGCCCAGGAGTGAGGACTTCTGCTTCTGACCCAGGGCAGCAACCCCATTTACCCACCCCCAGCCACAAACTACCTTCAGCCCAACACCAGCTTTTGGAACGTTATTTTTTGTAACTTTAATCATGTTTCCTGTGTGTGAAGTTGCCCCTGCAGAGTATTGGTAGCCTAGGGACATGGTGGCTGCCACCTGCTCTTACTGGACCCACCAACATCTGGCTCCAGAACATCATAGAAAAACCTTTGGCCATCTCCCAAGCACATACAAGCACCACCTCGATATGGTCACCAGCAGGAAAGACTCCAGCTGAAAATGCTGCATACATCCTTGGACATCCTACACTTGATCTCTGGCATTATCACCATCTCCCAGTGTCATTTAGTACCCCTTATGGCCAACAACAGGGTAACTGCTGCACAGATAGGGCTAGGTCCTGCCCTGGTCAGATATCAATCTGATTTCTAAATATTACTGTTAACAGTAAATACATTCCCTAAGCAGAGCACACCACACACTGCCCTTTCTCCTTACATCTCCAGCTGCTGGGAAGGGCCCTAACAGGGCCACATTTTAATGCTGTAATCTCCCCTAAGAGAGATTCCTCCACCCCTCCTCTCTTCAGGGAGTTCTCCAGCACCGTCCTGCAACACTCCACTGCCTGGCAGGGGGAGAGCAGGCTGCAAGGTGATAGGTTCAGCTCTCAGTGAGTTAGTCAAAGAGAAGTGAGTGTAAAGTTTGTTTCTGCACTTCAGCATTTATATTTCTCTGAAAGACATTGAAAAAATAATTTGCTCATCCAGGAGGCATGAAAGGGAGCAGGAGCCATAACCTGAGCTCAAGCTCGGTGCTCAGGCACCAGGACCAGGGTACTCCCACCACTCCTCTTCATTGCAATTCACTATGAACAGTTTCATTGCACTTTGCCATCAGGCCCCAAACTCAGGGAGTGTTAGGGACACAGGTCAGGGTGGCAGGTACAGCAGCCCACCAGCTCAGGGTGCTGCCTATTCCCTGTCACTGGTTTTCTTTACCTGGTGGCCCCTGGATGGGGCTTGTTACTGGTGCTAAGTCCCAACGTGATTGGCAGCATGGCTGTGGGAGGCTGATGCTACCTTGGGAAAACAGCAGGAATTCTATCAGCATCCATTTCCACATGACAACACTGCTGGTTTCCAAGGGTGGATTCCACCTCCCCCTACTCCAGACATAGAGAAGTATCTACATCTGTGCTCATCAGCACAACTGCCTTTAGGAAAATGAGCACTTCTAAAGCTCAATCCATCTGACCTATTTTCTGACATACACCTTAGGATGAGATGCATCCTGCACTAGCACTGCCTACCAGCAGCACAGGGAATCCAGATGAATAGCTCAGCTGAAGCTATCTAAATTTGTCTAGAGGAGCCCAGCCCCAGGTGCCATAACCCAGGGCTCTATGTCAGCTTCTGCATGGAAGCAACTGCCAAATTTACTTCTTTTATGCTCTTCCACTAAAATCCAGCTTTCACACCTTGCAACAGTTCACTTGCCTGCTTCTCACACAAGATGAAGGTGATGCTTGAAGACAAAACACTCCTTGGGGCTGGCTGGCCAAGAGGACAAAGAGAGAGCTGAGGGGAGAGTAGAAAATGATGTCCAAGACTGGAGCTGCAGTGGTAATCACCCCAGATGCTGTTATCATCCCTGTGTGCTCATAACAGCAGCTGTGATTTCAAAGGTAGGTGTTGCGAGTCCAGAACATAAATCCAAAGAGCAGGGCATTCCTTAGCTGATCTTAAGGAGGTATTCCCAAATGAAAGGCTCCAGGTATGAAGATCACAACCCCCTTGATTCAAAAAGCAAATCCACAAGTGGCAGTTAGTGACAACCCAAAGCCACAGAATCTGCACAAAGCCATAATGCAGGAGATGCTCCTGAGAGCTCATCTTCCTGCAGGAGGAAGCATACAGTGCCAGGCTGGGGACCTAAGCAAAAACTAAAAGAAATAAATAAAGCAGCATCATTAGGACATAAATAAGTCAAAGGAGCCAGCACATAGCTGTCTAGCAGCAGCTTCAAATGAAGATCTCATATTTTTCACCAAGCTCCAAAACAAAATTGCTAAGAAAGAAAATACCCTCCCCATATATTTGTGCCATTTTCAGGAACTCAGGAGTTTGACAGCTGCCAGCAGAGAAACAGCTCTTCCTGGCAGAAAAATGAGTGCTGTTCCCTGGCAGGCCATAATGACACCTTTGCTGTGACCATCTCACACAGATGTTTTCCTGCCCAGGCCAGTCCCTGTCTATATAGTGGCATGATTTTGCTTCCAGTGTTGCAACTTTTAGGTCATTAAAACAGGCACTAATTAGAAGACCACACATCTAGTACAGCAGGGTATTGTCTGAAATGCCTTTATCAAACAGGAAGGAGCTGAGGCTGCTGCTGGTTGAACTCTGTAGGTGCTTCTGGTACCCTGAGGGTCCTGAGCCTTGCACAGCCCTGACATGCCATACCTCCTCCAGCACCTTGGAGGTACATCTGCTCCTGTACAGATCACATGCCTCTGCTCTTTGTGCTGTCTGACTGCAGCTCAGCATGCCAGGCAGCTGTGTGCTCTCCAGATCAGTGTTTGCTGGATGCTGGGATCTGCTCACCAAACCATAGAGCCACCTTCCTGTCCCTGGTGGGCTATGAACACTCACATCACTCATGTACAGGGGTAATCCCTGCAAGTCTGGACAGGCACCAGCTGGGGAGGTTGAAGAGCCTGCAAGTAAGGAGGGACTTTGCCTGGAGAGGTTCAAAGTCTCTTCCTCTGCTAAGGGGTTTCAAATGAAGCTTGCAAATGGCATGTGCAGAAGCAGCAGCAGAAGCTGGTTCTGTGTGCACTGGGTAGTTGTGCTAGGAGCTCTTTGCCTGAAGGTGCTGCAGATGCTTTAGGGGGAGATGGGATGTTTAATGCTACCTGAACACATGAAGAACAGTTGAGCAGATCAAGGAGAGGGGACGTAACAGCTACAGAGCCATCACCTAGCACAGGTGATATGTGGGAATGGGGTTGGACTTGACCCTTCAGTGGATCCTAAAGCAATGGAGGATCCCCACAAGATCCTCAAGGAAGTGTCACCCCACACTGCTGACAAGATCTCCTCTGTCTTTCCCCACCTCCTGCCTGCAGCCATGCTGTGTGGAGGTTGAAGCTCCCTGATCCTGTTGACCTCTCTCCAATGTCCTGTTGCAGCTCCCCACCTGAAGCTGGAGCATCAGAGACTGAACTGCTGTGATATTTCACAGATCTCTCTCTGCTATGCATTTTCTTTATTAAATAAAGAAATAAACCAGCATCTCTGCCCTGGAGAAGCTTTCAATAAGATGGATAAATATATATAATTAGCCAAGGAGAGAGCAAACTCCAGTGAATACAATACACCCTGTGAGACAACCCTCCATTAAAAGCCTCCTTGTTTAAACTTCAATATTTTAGCAACAGTGACATGAAACAGAGAGAAAAGCATTTATTTTTCACTTTTTATTTAATCCCATCAACTGAGTTCACCAGCTGACTGCTTCTCATGCCGTGGATATCTCATCCCCTCTCCAAAAATTCATTTCTTCCCAGTTTTCCTTTCTGAAGGAAAGTCTCTGAGAGAGATTTCCCCTTTGTGTGATTTGCACTGTCTCTCCTGGAACATCTCCTTTTGTCAGGCTGCCCTGGAGGGTACACAGTAGAGGACAACCCACGCTTGAGAGGCAACAGGGACTGCATCCCTAAGGCACAGCATCCTACCAAGAGCTCTGACACAAGAACAATGACAGCAACACAACAGAGCACAGTGCTGGCAGGAGGGACCTGGCCAACTACCTGCATGGACTGACAAAGTCCATACATCAATTTACATGCCCCCTTTTGCTGAGCTTCTTTCCCAGCTTGCCAAGCTGCCAGCAAAACAGCCAGGATGAGCAGAGCTGGGAGAAAACCCAACCCTTTCAAGCAGTGCCCCAGGTACTGTGGTTTGTGCCCACAGCAGCACAGGTCTGGGAAGGGGAGCTTGGGCCATGCTGTTCAACACAGCCTTTAAATGCTCTATTTTCCCACCTAAAAAATAGGACCAGCCCATTGCAAAAGAGAAATCAAGGGGTGGAAGAGTCAGAGAGAGGTTTGGCTTTTTGCATAGCTTCCTTTAGAGATGAGATCTGGGCTGACTGCAGAGCCCAGTGTGCTGTGCTCCCAGGGAACAGGAGGCTGAGCTGATTCCTCCTGCCCAGCTATAGACCCCTGAAGTGCTGATGCAACCTCCAGCCTTCCTGCATTGCAGAGAGCCCAGCTAAGCTTGTGTTATTACTAGCAGCAGCCCAGCTTTCAGGGCTGCTGTACTGAGCAGATCCAGAATATTTCCCCAGGGAAGAGCCATTCATTCATTTTGCCTCTCTGCTAGTACAGAAATGTGACTATCTGTTGGGTTCTGCATGCCAGAACTTGGCCTTCAACACTGAGCCCAGTGTGAAATCTGCCCAAAGACAATAGCAATGTTCTGGGAACACAGTGAGAGGGTCAGCTGGTGGAAATAGTGCTGCAAAGCCCTGAGTAAAAGAAGGAGGTAGGTGAAGTACTCACTTGTTCTAAATAAAACATGCTGATATCTGTGGCCCAGCTCCTGGGATGCATGAGATCCAAATCAGATAGAACAAACCTGGACCCTTCTGGAGGCAAAGGAGAATGAAAACCAGGGATTCAGAACTCCATGATCTCTAGATCAAAAAAAAAAAAAAAAAAGGGGTTTTTGGCAGCACTGCCACTTTTGCAGAGAGCAGACCACAGGTAAGGCTCATGTCTGTGAAGTGTCAATGCACCCAGCCCTCATCAACCCTTTCTTGACCAATTCTGGATCTGCTGCACACAGGAAAAGGCAATTTCTGATGTTTTAAGGTCTCTATTCAATCTCAAAGTGGATTATAATGACCTTAATGAAGCAGAAGGATGAGGCCAAATCCTGAGATCAGCACCTCTCCTCTTTTATCTTAGTCTTTATGGAGTGAAAAGTGAACCACACATGGCATGAAAGACTTAAGTCCATGTTAGCTGGTTTTTTGGTTTAATTTAGTTTACATTCAGAGGGATTGCCACAAAGTTGCACTGAAAATACTGCTATTTCCACAATGGTTTATCATTGTTATGCTGTTGCCACAATTGCCTGTCATTACAATCAAATTTATATCAGGGCAAGGAAGTGTGGTTCCTCAGAAATTAAACAGCACTCCCTGGTGGGATAATTTCTTCTCCTAAACTTTCCAGTAATGAGAATTGTAAGTAAATTTGCTGTAATTCAGACCACAGAAGACCCTCCACTGTTAAACCAAGTTCTAACTGTTTTTTACTTGGATGACTTATGTTCAGTAGAAGACTCCCTAAGGTATCTAAAGCTGTAGGTAGGTTCCTACACAACATCCCTGAGCAAGTCAGGCTCAAAAACCAGGCAGCTGAACTACTTCTGAGAACCCCTCCAAAGCCTGTACAAGGAATAGCTTTTTGCAACTCTGGGCAAACAAATACCTTTGAAAATCTGACCATGCATGAGATCAGCTCTGGCTGAACTCCCAGGTGTCTCCACACATGCCCATAATGCTGCCTATCTGTAGCACATCACTGTGACCTAGTTCAACTACTCTAGTTTCATGAGCTAGATCTAACCCTGCAGAGGGACAGGGTAGCTGGGCAGCATTATGCTTGCTCAGAATCCCACCAATTCCTTTGGGCTCCACCTGCATGCCTGGGCAGGAGCTAACCCTTATCTGATGGTGCAGAATCAGATCGATGTCATAATCCCCAGCACAGAACAGAAGGTGAGAGCCAAGCATTTGCTGCAGAGCAGTTGACGCCCGGCCTTTGAACCTCCCGCAGCAGCAGGGTGGAGTGGGAGAGGGGGTGTGGGGCTGAGTCACACCAACACATCTCTAAAAGTAACCTGGGGAGATCTGCCAGGACAAAGAGGAGATCAGAGAGCCACAGGAAGGTGCTCTACCAGCCCCACCAACCTTCCTGATTTGCTTCCCTCAATTGGCAGCAGTGTGGCTGCCTGACTCTGCACCAACACTGAGCCTTCATCCCTCTTCATCCTCAAGCAGAGACCAGTCTGGTGGGTTTCACAGCCATATCATTCACCAGGCAGTGTGGTGGGCTCCGTGGTGCTGAGTACCATGGTGCTGAGTGGTTTCAGATATGTTGGAGATGCTGTGCCACAGGGTATGTGTATGTGCCCCCCCCCAACGAACCTCTCCTCCAGCCCCACCAAGCTCTTCTGCAGCATCAGGGCACCCAAAAGAACACCAGCACCACCTGGCAGGTGCCTCTCACCCCAGCGAGGTGGAAGTGCCAAGGGGAGTGAGGTTGCCTTTGTGCCCCCCTCTTAGTGTAGTTACAGCTCTGGGGTGCCAGAATAATTAGGGAAATGCTACAAACCCCTGCTGTGGGAGATGGGCTGAGGTGATTGAATCCCCTAGGGTCTTATCTCTTCTCAAGGAGCTGCGATGCTGTCTGGGTATCCAGGTCCCTCCCTGAGTCCTGTTAACCTCCTGCCCCCCCTAGAGCTGCAGGCTAGTCCTGGAAATTAATAGCATGGTAAATATATGTCCTTTGGATGATGTTCAAGCCACTGCCATTCAGTTCCATCAGGTGCTTCCTGGTTTCTGCCCAACAGAAGAGGGTGACTGCCTGCACCTGATTTACCCTCTCTCTGCCATTTACTACCTCCTTTTTTATGGGCATGGATCTTATTCCCTCATATTTATCTCATCTTCAAAATAAATGTTCCTCCTTCAGTCTCTCCTCATCTGGAAGTCTTTCAGTGCCTCCAATAATTTTTGTTGCCTATCTCTTGACCCCTTCTATTCCTACTGTATCTTTTTGAGACAGATTGACTAGAAATGAACACAGTATTCCAGGCAGGACCACAACACTGATTCATCTTCTGGCATTGTAATGCACTCAGCAATATTTTTAATCCCATTCTTCCTTGAATTTTCTTTGCCTCTCTGGCAGTAGTTGAACATGGAGAGTAGAGATTTGCACACAGATGTCTCTGTTCACTCTGCTTTACTCTTCCCAAAAGGCTACACCTAATTTAGACCTCTGTATTCCCAGTGCTCCTTCCCAAGTGCCAGTACTGCAGTTGGTGTTTTAGCCTCTGCTCACCAGCACACTGCCCAACCCTCCAGACCCTCCTGAGGTCTTCTGCCTCTTTTCTTAGCTAACCCAAAGATATCTCAGGCACTCACAACTTCTGCTATTCATCTGTACCCCTTTTGTTTTCCAGCTCATGAGCTTTGTAGTACCAGGTCCCATACACATCCTTATTGCTTCCTGCTGGTAACATTTCAGCCTAACTTCTCCCATTGGCTCTTGGATGGCTCCTCACCCGCAGCAGCAGCAGCAGCCTGTCCTTCACCCACCACTCCTGGAACCTCCTCTTCAGCCCAGGCTGCAGCAGACATATGCTCACATCCCTGGGTGTCATCCTGGCCAGCTAGGGGCTCCCTGTTTCTGTTGGGCAAAGCACTGGGTGCAGAACTGGCTGCTTCAGACACACCTCCAAGCCCTCCACCTTTATCCAAGAATGGAGACTGTGTTTCCCACCTCACCAGGCATGCTCCTATTCAAATCAGTACCAGCCATTCTGCAAGATATTTGCCTTCCTGCATTTATTTCCCAATAACAAAGCTGTCCACAGATCTTTAGAGCTAGTATTTTTATTTTATTTAGTTAATATTTTTAAACAGTACTGCTGCTATAATAAATGTTAACTATTTGTGCAGAGCTCTCCCAGCCTTGGCAGGGGCCTTTATACGTGCAAAAGAACAGCAAATCATAATAAATAATAATAATAAATTATTATGGTTGATTACAAGGGAATGTGCTACATTTTTATAAGCTCTAGACCACCTACAGCTCACAAAATATAATGGGAAACATTAAGCCTTTAACTGGTTTTATCCATTCCCTGCCCCCGCTTCCACTCCCCATGTTCTGTAATAGATTTACAAACAGGGGAAGGGGGGAAGGAAAGAAAAAAAAAACATGAAAAAAAAGAATCTTCCCTTGTAAGAATAGCATCAAAATTCTCCTCAGCTTTCCAGCTGCTGAGTGTTTCTGAAGCCTTCAGTGAAATGCAATTAGTATCTTTTACCGCCTGCCTTCTGGGGATACTGACATTATTATCTTATTGCAGTTTCACCTTGACATGCAGATCACAAGGCACTGAGCTGGATTCTGTCTCCAGACGCCTTGAATTGTGGCATTGCCCCAGCTGGCTCAGCGAGTCGAGAGAAGGAGAAGGAGGAGAAAAAAGGAGAGCAGAGCCATTTTCTCATCCTGTGGATTTCAGCTTAAAAAAAAACATTTAAAAACCCCAAACACACCCCCTCCTCCCCCCGCCCCCCACCAAAAAAAAGCACATATAAATACAGGGACATGGCAGGGGGGAAAGGAAAGCGTGTTCCTCCTTGTCTCCTTAGAGGATGGGCATGGCAGAAGGGGCTCTGCCAGCTGGAGAATGGGAAATGCTCTGTGCCAGCCTGGAGCTGCCAGCACAGGGCTGGGCTTCCAGCAGGACCCATTCCTCCTCCTCTCCATCCCCCAGCACGTTTCAGTTCCATATGGATGTGGTCCCAGATCTCTGCTTTTCACTGCGAGAGGCAGAAGAAAAAAGGAAAAAGAAGGGAGGAAAGAGAGGAGGAAACCCCCACCATCAGAATCACTTTACATCTGCTCGGCAATGATCACAGGGACACCAGGCTCCTCTGTAGCTGTGCTAATAAGTTTGGCCCTAAGTGATGCTGAGCCATCCGATGGGGAATGTTTGCAGCCGCAGGAGTCTCTCCTCTAAGGCTTTTTTGTGATCAGCAAAACGTGACGTTAAGCCTCAGTGTGTACAGCCTGAAAGAACAAGCCTTCCTATCTCTGCCAGGCAGTGTTTCTCCAGCCCCTAGAGCAGGCTGGGGAAGCCCTGAGCCCCTGTCTCCCCATCCCCATGGTGCTTGGGGTGGTGAGCACCAGCTTGAAGCCTTGGAGGCAGTGAGGTGGGTGAGGATGAAGGACATTTTGAAGCCCACACCTGTGTTCATGGTCTCCTCTTAAGCAACTCCACATCTGAAGCCAAAGCATCTCAGTGACTTCCAATACCCTTGGATCTGAACCAATAACTATGTTGAATGAAAGACAGTGCTGCTTAATCTTATTAAACACTGAAGCATGCATTATCAGAGTTGGGAAGCAATATTTAGCTGGAATGCACAAAATGGATGGAAGGAACCTTCCCCTTCCACAGGTTTGACCCAGGGCAGATACAATGAACCTTGTGTTTGTTAGATGAGCCACAGCTGAATATGTGCTTCAGGTGCAAGACCTACCTTGGAGCTGCAGAAATTCTCTTCTCACATATAGAATCAGCAGAAAACCCAACCTGTTCCCTGCCTTTCTTCAGCCCATTCTTCTTCCTTACCAGTCTTAATTAATACTTACTCTCTGCATTACACTCTAATGTTCTCATACCCCTGAGAAACCAATATTCCATAACTTCCATGTACTCAAATCTTTCTACCCCTAAGGGGGATGAGATAGGAAGCCCTGAAGGATTCACACAAGGAGATCACTCCAGAACCACCTCTCTCATCTGATTTCTGCTGCCCTTGGTTCTAGTAAGAAATGGAAGATGTTTTCCTGGTGCTTGCTTACTTCCAGTTCCCTTCCCATCAAAAGCCACTATACCCAGAGAGCTGCAAATAGGGCACTGACATATTTAGAACCCTTCCAACCTCTCCCTGTCTCTCAAATGCCCCCCTCTGCTCCTGGCCATCTTGCTGCCTTTAGATTGGTATTGCAAACCCACCTTGCAGGTGTCTCTACTCAATGCAGCAGCATGCAAAGTTATTTCAAAATGACACCTCTTGTTCTGGATCTATGCTTAAAAACACAAAACCCAAGCCATATAAATCCCCCCTGAACCAAAATAAACCTCCTTATGGCTGCCAGAGTCCACAGGGCCTCTCTGGAGAGGACCACAGAGGTCTCAGGTGCCAGGCAGATTATTTGGTGTCCAAATGCACTGTTTCAGAAACACAGACTCACAGAACCATTAAGGTTGGAAGAGACCTCTAAGATCATCAAGTCCAACCATCAACCTATCACCACCATGCCACTAAACCATGGCCCTAAAAGAACCACATCTAGATGTGTTTTAAACCCCTCCAGGGATGGTGACTCTATGTTTGTATGAACCCCAGCATTACCCCAGCTACCTTATCTTGTACAATGATTGCTGACAAATAAGGGCAACAGCCCAATCTGTAACACCCCTGCTTCTGCAGGGGGGGTGTGGGGCTGTGAGAGGGATGTCATGCAAGGAATACTGCTGTCTCTCCAAACTCTCATAAACGTTTTTAATCTAAAAATATTTGGAAAGAGAGGACAGTTAAAGACACAAATTCTAAACAAACCTTGCTTTTTTGATGCTAGCCTGGCATGGGCAGCTTGTAAGGATTAGTGATTCCAGAGAGCAACTGGCTAATTTCCAAGGGAATAGAGAGAGGGAGAAGGGAGGAACAACAGTAATTTACAGCTTAACCCGTTTCTATTTTCTCTTTACAGCTCTCATCTGGATCACCAAATGCAAATTATTTATTGCATTGTATTGGCAAACTCTTTTAGTGCCTTGGGATGTGAAATTCCTGACACCTTCCAACAGCCCAGCTCTGCAGCTAAGAGGCTGCATCCCTTGTGAGTCTTACCTCAAAAGGTTGAGGTCCTTTCCAAAGCAGAGCCAGCATCTTCACCATGACATGGTAAAGGCATAAGCCACCAGCATCCTCCAGGGCCTGTCTCCCAGGGACAGCATCAGACAGGTCTTCTGCAGCTATTGGGGTTTGCTATTGTTGTGATCACCATGTGAACATATCATGAGGGCAAAAGGACCCAGCTGGTATTAGAGATTGTTACCTTCAAGATTCTAGGAGAGGATCAAATGAAGGAGAAAATGAAATTAAACAAGCAGCACTTAATTGTGTAGGCTGCTTTTGTACTCTCCCCTTCCTCTATGTGTTAGTTTCCACCTGAAAATCTTCAAGTGCTTTAGAGGTGGTAATTAAATCTCAGAACTACTGCAGAAAAGGATGGAAAGGGAAGCCATGCAGTTCACTTGATCTTGTCAGTCTGATTATAAATTAACTTTGCATCTCTCCAGACCTCTGCTCTGCCAGGACACTCCTTGCAAGTTAACCCAAGGTCTCTACAAATGCTTGTAATAATGTTTGTGAATGAGGGAATCTCCTAAAAGGAAAGTTGCAGACTGACTCAGGAGGGAGCAGGGATGTATGGACTGTCCTTCCTGGCCACCTAAGCCCTTTGCACTGGGGCAATCACAGTGCCATGGAGTTCCCTACTCTGGGCATCCCACCCATACCAGCTGCCACAGCATTTACACTGGTCCATGGGGACCCAACCATTGAGATTTCAAAACCTGACATGCTAAAGTCAGCTTGGAAAGTTCTATCACCTCCCTTACTCCATTTAGGATGTTTGAAATCCATAGCTATTTAAGAGTACCAACATGGGGGCCACCAAGAGCCAAGTTCATCTTGTATCCAAGTAATACAAGTAGGATGATGGTTAGAAGTGCCCATGATCACACAGACACACAACGTGGCCACAGTCCTGTTCCAGTGCAGACACAGTCACTTGTGCCTGAGCCTCTTGCACCTGCAGGTTTGGAGCTGGGCACCTCATGGGGCCAAACACTTCACATCAGAGAAGACTTCTCTATCAGGGTGGATCTCATCCCTGTCAGCAGCCCAGGAGCTGGGATCCACCCTGCCAGGACAGCCCTTTGGACCCAACAACATACACAGCAGAGGTGCCCAGGCTCTATGTCATCACCAAATTGCTTCAGAGAAGACTGGCTTGGTGGCATTGGGGAAGCTGTTGAAAAGCAGCTTCAGCATAATGTGGTTTAAGATGTTATTTTGGGAGAGCAATGAAAGCACAGGGCGATGCTCATCTGGCAATCAAAAACATGAGCAGAAGTTCTGGCAGTGGATCCCAGAGATGATAAAAATTACAATGTCCTTGAAAGCATAAGCAGAAATCTGGTTGGCAGTGATGCTATTGTGACACCCAGACAGCTGTCAAGAGGGAGAGCTGGGAAAGTGCAGTTTCATGGCATGAGAAAGCCAAGCTCATCTTTTCCAGCTTCTGATATGAAATCTTGCTCACTACTCTTGGGTCACTGCTCATGCAGGAGCCTCTTGGGAGGCTGAGATAAGAGACAACACCAAAGTACCTGCCCTTCCTCCTGGGTAGAACTGGGCCTGCCTCTCCCTGCTTCCTGTAAAAGCAGTGAGGTTGGTGTCTGAGCTTGTAGAGGATGTGGCACAAATTGAAGGAGGAGGACAAGGTGCTGGCAGCTGACCCACTGCAATGTGGAGGGGACCTCAGTCTCAACTGCAAGATTCCTGCCCATGGAGTTCAATGGCTGAAAAGATCCCATTTCAGTACCACCAGAATTCTCTGACAGCAAGGAAATACTTGAGTCAAAAGATACTTGACATTTCTAATAGCCCAGGAAGGTTCTGTGGTTTTACATTTTGTTTTGGATACCAAAGGCCTGATTTTTCTCTGATTTATTTCAAGTAAAGCAGGAGTAACCCAGCAGTGTCAGCTGAGCTCCTTGAGCATGGCACAGCGCAAGGAGGAGGAGGAGGAGACCCTGGCTGCTCCCAGCCCAAACCAGCCTGTGGAGCTGCTCAGGAAGGTCTTTTTCTGTGCCACAAAAAATGTCCAAATTGAGACAAAAGCCAAAGTTAAAATTCTGTGTGTAAACCAAAAAATAAGAATGCTAAGGAGAGCAAAGAACAGCTAGTGTTGCTAATGAAAGCCTCTGTAGTTGTATGCTTTGCAAACATCACTATAATATCATTAAGATTTGACTGGGAAACAAAATGTGGATTGGGCCAAGAGTGTCAGAACAGAGGTTGCTCTTCCTCCCTACAGAGAAGTCTTGCCAGCCCTTCTGAAGCAAGATTTCACTCAGCTTAGTGCAGTTCTGTGAAAAACTTCAGGTGAATTGGAACAACCTTTTCCTCTGGAAGCTGTTCCAAGAGCTGAGCTCTCTGTGGGACCAGCCACCCACAGACCCCTGCCTGCAGCTCCTGAGCCCAGCCAGAGCCCAGGGCTGTGAGGCCACAGGGCAGCTCATGAGGACAGAGGAGACAGCAGCTTCTCTGCTGAAGGCACAGATCACGGAATCCTTTAGGCTGGAAAAAGCTTTTAAGATCATTGACTCCAATGTTTAACCAGCACTGCCAGGTCAGCAGTAAACCATGTCCCTCAGAACCACATCTTTTCAATGCCTTCAGGGATGGTGACTCCACCACTGCCTTGGGAGCCTGAGGCCAGGGATTGACAGTCCTTTTGGGGAACATATTTTTCCTAATGTCCAAACTAAACCTTCTCTGGTGAAACTTTAGGCTGTTTCCTCTTATCCCATCACTTGTTACCTGGGAGAGGAGACTAACCCCCACCTCACTCCTGCCTCCTTTCAGGGAGCTGTAGAGATTGAGAAGGTCTCCCCTGAGCCTCCTTTTCTCCAGACTAACCAACCCCAGTTCCCTCAGATGCTGCTCACAACACTTGTGCTCTAGACCCTTCACCAGCTTTGCTGCCCTTTGGACACACTCCAGCACCTCAGCTGTGCTCTGCTCACACTTCACATGGCTGCCAGGCCAGTCCTGCTGGGACTACAGAAACACATTCCCCATATCTACCTCCACAAGCTTGGGGGTTTACATTTTCTTTTAATTATTATTTTTCTTGGCTTCCTGCTCTCAAACACAACATTCATGTCCAGGATCACACTCCCTCTATGCCCTCAGCCAAAAGGGCAGATCAATCTCCTAGCTGCTTTACAGGCAGGGGAACTCAGCCCCTGCTTGAGGAGCAAGATCAGGAGACAAAGCCTGGTTTCCTGCAGCCCTGCAGGGCATCAGACCTAGTACACTGCCTCCTCTTCCATGCAGGCCCTGACTGCAACTCAGCTCCTTCCTGTACCATGCTGGGGCTGGACTCCCATGAGGAGAAGTGGGAGAAGTGGCAAGTCAGCTCCACCAGTGTCTGCAAGGAGGATCTCAAAAAGCAAGAGGCCATCAGGATTAAGTTTTGCAGAGTATGGCTTGCACCAGAGAGGAGAGGGAGGAAGAGTGCATCTAACACTGAGCATTCTACCCCAAAGGAGAGACTCAGTTCAGTTCCATCTTCACCCTGGACTGAGGTACAACTCCCCCCCTGCAGCCATGTCTGACCATTGCAACCAGATTCACCCCACCAAAGGGTGGAGCAGGAGGGGATCTGCAGACCTGCTGGGTACACATGAGTTCTGATAACCCCAGGTTGCTGGGCTCTGCTCTCAGGGTCAGCTCCATCTCTGTGTTTTCCATTAATGTGGCCACCAGGCTCCACGAGGTGGGCATCAGCCTCTCAGTGAGCTGGAGACCAAACCTCAAGCTCTTTCATCCCAAGCAAGAAAGCTGCCCCCAAAATGATTACAGAGAGGGTGGATGGCACTGGCTGTATCATTTCAAAGGCAGTTTATCTGTCCTTCTTCGCAGGAGGGGTTTCTGGCTGGAGGGTCTGGAGCTGGTGCAAACATTGTCCTCCAGAGATGTGACTCAGAGAAAGCAGATTTCAGCAGCGTGCCCGTGGGAGTCCTGCTACATGGGCAACTCCCTGAACCGGGCAGTCCAGATTAATTTCTGGTACACACAGCTCAGGCAGGGCTCCTGTGTCTTGGTGATAATATTTGCACGATTTGGGGTTTGGTTGATAAGAAAATCTCTGATTTTAAGCACTCAGGACTGCCAGTAAATATAGGAAACAGGCAGGGCTTCTTTGCCAGAGCATTCAGCATTTGCTACAGGGGCTTCACTCTTCCTCCACCCAAGATAGCCAGCAACAAAAACATTAATAGTAAAGATTTAATCATTCCCATGCAAAAGACAATGTTCTTTTTAATGTCCCAGCAGTACCATCTTGGGAAGCATTTGGATGCCAGCTCCAGCCTTCATTGTGCAGCACTGCCCCCAAATCTCCCTTTTCCCTTCACAAACCTGATGCAAAAAGCCAAGGAGCCCATCTGAGCAGGGCCAGCCCAAAGAGAGCTACAAAACATTCCACTTCTCCAACGAGACCAGGCCCTATTGTTCTCCTAGAGTCTCTTGCAATGTTATGGGTGGTAGATAAAAATAGCTGCCACTTGATTGTTCTGCTATTTATACACTGAAAAGTCAACAGCACAAAGGCCAGCAGCCCTTGGGCTGTGCTGGAGTTGATGACCCATTTTCCTCCTGCTTGTCCTTGTAGGTGCCATGGAGGGGAGAGAGGATGGGGCAGAGGAAATCAGGCTGCTTGAAGATAAAGAGGCTTTTCAAAAGCCCAAAGGGCAGTTCAGCTTGTAGCTTGCAGGGTAAAAAGATCCATTGGGGCCATTGTGTTCCCAAAGCCAAGGAAGTCCATAACAATGTGTGGAGTCACTCCTTGGATGAGGGCTTGTCTTTGAGAAGGACCCAAGCTATCAGCTCCTGAGCACAGGTCTTCAGCTGGACAGTCAATAGAAAATCTCCTAATAATCTTCTCCTGCTTCCCAAAGAAACAAATGGGTCTGAATACAGATGCAAAGCAACCCTCGTTCGAAGGCCATCAATGAAACCAATCTTTCCAGACCTGAAGTCTAGAAGATAATGGGGCCTGTTAGGGAGATAAACACTGCATTTTCTCCAGGTCACACACTGGCCACGGGAAACAAAACTCCTTTGCCAAACTAGCTTTGCAAAATGCCCCTGACTTACAAAGCAACAATCTTATATCACTATTCTGGTAGGGAAAAAAAGTGTCTTTAGTGCAACAGGAGGCACTGAAGGTGGTAAAGCATTTAGCATCTGGGCAAAAGGATCATCCCCTCTTAGTCCAGCTGAGGTGAGCAAGGGCTTTGTTCTGCAAAATAACCCTGCACAGGAGCACCCAGAAAGACAAAGTGAGCAGTCAGGTACCACCTGAGGGGTTCACTGGGGAGATGCATCACCAAAGAGAGGACTGGGCAAGAAACTTCATTTTCAAGAAGGGAAAATGTATTCAGCTGATACAAATACCGTTCAGAATGAAGATAGGAGCTCTGCTCATTAACTTTGAAATTACTCATTAGCTGCTGAACGCTAATTACCTACCTTTCTGCTTTGTTTTGTTTGTGGTGTTTTGGTGGTGGGGTTTTTTTCCACGCAAAAAATTTGCTCATCTTAAAGCCAAATAAACGCCAAGAAAATCACACCACCCACTACATTTATGATCAAAATAACCATTTCTTTTGATAAGTTACAGCAGTTACAATGGCCCAAAGAAAATTTATTCAGTAAAGATCACTCACTGCTGAATACTTTCCTTACTTCCTCCCTCAAACTGTTTTTGTGTGTGTGGTTTTCATGTTTTTTCTTTCCCTTTTATAAGCAGGGTACTTTTTAATGGGGTAATTTGTACTACAAACTCCTGAAAACATGTCTTGATTTTATTTTTTTGTGTGATTCCTAAAGCCCTAGTTTTGGAACACATACAGATAAAAATGCTCTGATGTCTATTACTTTCTTTCCAGATTGCTCACTAGAGAGCCAAAAGTCACTCCCTGCCTCTCCACCAAGGTCTGACTAAAATTTAGATGCTTGCCTAGATAATCAGACTTGTCAAGTTATTCCATAAAAGGCAGAAGACCAAGGCTAACACCTTCCAAAATGCTGACATTAAATGCTGCAGATTATGCAGACCTTTACAAAGGTTTGAAGCACAAACTTCCCCCCATCTGCTGCAGGTAGCAGTTAGTTTAGTTTTACTCTGTTTCTAAGCAAAGCAGAGTGGAAGAAAGGAGCAATTTTTTTTTGGTCTAAGAAGATCCCAACCAAAATGGTGTGAAACTGAGCTACTTACTTGGGTTTGGACAGAGCTACTCCTGCTCTCCTCCAACATGCTGGGCCAGTGACTGGCTGCTCCTGCAGAACGCTTTGTCATCTTGCTGTCGCTTCACACCTCTCATCCTACCAGTCTTCATTTGTCTGCTTCAGCCACCTGCTGCTTTCTGACAGAAAGCAGGATCGATGGCATGGCAGAGAGGCTTTCTCTGTCGTTATTTGTTCCTGTCATTTATTTAAGACACCCAATTTAGGAGGCTTGCCCAGTGCAAGCAGCCACACAAAGCTTCCAAAAGAGCAGGGCTAGGGGAAAACATTTGACATGCTGGGTGGCTGAAACATCAGGATCCCAAGCACATGCCTGGAAGGAGCTATTGGGCCACCTTTTCCATAGCTAATCCTTCAGTTTTGACTAACTCCATTTGGAGTCACCCCAGAAAAAAAGGAGTTTGGTGTTTTGGAGAAGAACCAGCACCTCCTGACAGGAGTATCATGGGCTTCTGCAGGCCAGGCCGTAGATGTCCCAGCTGGAGGACAAGCAGGGGTGGTCTCACTCACAGAGGGCAGAAGGGAGTGAGGATCCTTGCCTAGGGACACAGAGCCATTAGTGGCCCCAGGATCAAACACCAGAAATATCTTCCACCCTCTGCAGCTACCCTGGAACTAGTGAGCCAAACTGATCAGGAAAAGGCAGAAATATGGATTATGTATTTGAAATATCCCAACTCCTGTCTCCTGCCATCATGCAAACACTCCACTGTTTTGGCAAGATTATAACTCTGCTTCAAGTGCCCTTCTTTAGTCTGCAAAGATCCCTTTCCCTTCCCACAAGTATCCCTTTTCTTCTTGGTCATTCCCCAGCTGCAACCTCTTGCACATGGCCTTTGGGAAAGTGATACCCAAACCATTAGCAGGCCTCTGGAAATATAAAATGCAGCATCTAAACTTGGCATCAGCTTGACATTCATCTTACCTCACATCTAGCTAATATCCATCACTAAAGGTGATGGAACTGGACCTAGGGCTCCTAACTGTAGTTTGGCAACTAGTTAAGTATAAGGTGGTAAAAGCCATCCCAGGTCTTTTTGAAGACCAAACCTGGTGTTCTCCCCTTATTAGGCACCCATCTGTGTCACCCAGCTCTAATTAAGCATCTGCTCTCCAAGAGGCTAACAAGTTCTTTTGCTGATAATCCCACCCAGCTTGGCAGCATTATTTATAATAGAGCCACAGTGAGTCTCTGCTCTCTTCTGAGGCCCTTCATTGTTAGAATAAGATGTTACTATATCATTATTTTAGGAGACACATAAAATATAATCCAATTATATGGTGGATACGTGGAATTCCCAATGATTTGAGAGCATGCTGCTTTTATTCAGGGTGGGGGGGGGTGGGAGGAAGGATTTAAAGAGACAGGTTGTCACCAGGCATCAAAGGATTTGGGATGATATTTAGGATAACAGTTTATAGACATGGAGCAAATCCTATTATAATGCCACATGGCCATCAGGCTGTCACTGCTGCAGGTACATTGCATGTCTGAGCAAAGATGCCAGCCAGAAACATGGTCATCTGAGAGATGCTGCACATTAGAGTCAGTGTGTCCTGTGCTCAGTGGGGAATTGGAAGGCTTTCATGTGGATCAGCAGCTGAAGTACCTAGACAGCCTCTGTGTTACCTTCTGCTCTGTGCTGTCCTCCTCCCTGCTGGCTGCATTCTTAGTTCTGAGGGGAGCTGGATCCTAAAGGAAGTGAGTTTGGGTTTAGCCTGCAATTCCCCAAGGACAGGGCAGGGAAAGAAACATGAACACAGCCAGAGAAGTGAAAACAGGCACTGACCAAAGCATCTGCTCTGGATCCATGACCCTGTGCAAGATTCCAGGGATTACCAGACAGGAGACTTCACATAGACTTCACACAGCCTTAGTTTAGGCCTGGCAGCCCATAGGAGACACATAGAAGAGAGCTAGGAGGGTGGCAGTCCCTGAGGAGCTGGCTGCTCTCAAAAAACCACTCACAGCACAAGCATGATTTGGGCTTTTCTGCAAATGATTCATAATCAACAAAATTCCAAGGATAGTGAAAGTGTAAAAGCTGTTCCCTCTCCCAGACACCATGGGAACTCTCCACTGCCACAGGGATAAGCTCAGAAAGCAGCCCAGACAGACAGACATGTCACTTCACTGCATCAGCCCAGCCAGGAGCTGCTGGGAGAAAAGCAAAGCTCAGTCCAGTGTTGGCCAGAGCTGCCCTTGCTGAACAGGGGGCTCAGAGCCCCTGTCTCACTGCACCCAGGGTGCTGTGGAGCAACATAAACCATCTTCACCACCTCCTGCAGCCTCCAGTCAAACAACATATGCAGCAAAGAGAAGCCATTCCTGCCTCCCTTTGCCTTTTTTCTCTCTTAGCTTCCTCTTTTATCTCAGCAGCACTCACGAGTCAATTAGCTCAACTGCCGACAGCCATCCCCCCCCGCCCCCACCCCCCAGCAGCACCCATCTCTTTGCTCGACATCCACCTTGCTACTCCTTGCACTTCTATTTTGGGTACTCAGCCTCTTACAGTGCATGGGACCATGCCATGGTGTCACCTGAGTCCCCAGCGTGGTGACACACACTGAGATGCCCTCACACCAGGGTTAAGGATTAAAGGAATACATAGACATTTGCTGAACAGAGCAAGCTTTCCTTGTATGCAGTCCCCAGAGAGTCGAGAGGAGTAGCAGCAGGAATACATAACAGCCCTGGGTAGTTTACAAAGCAGAAGAGATTCATCAGGGTCTCAGAAATCCAGCACAGTAACCTCTAAATTAAACCTCAGCCTTGTTGTTGCCAAGGGCTCTTCGAGCTTGTAAGGAGAGCAAGGACATCTGCAAGCTACCAGGAGCAACTCCATGGGGTTGTTTTCTCCCTTTTGTAAACACAAGAATGAATCCAGCTTGTGCAAACGGCAGGAACACTCACAGCATCCTTCTCTGGGCAAGTCCTGGGAGCTATTTCCACCTTGGAACTCTGCCTTCCAGGAGGAGCTCCACAAAGGGAGACACAGTCATGTGCCCAGGTCATGTAGACCCTGAGCTTCAGAGGCTTTTTGGTGTCTAAGGCCCTGCAGAGCCATGCTGGGGTAACTGAGGTGCAGGGGAAAGGCACAAGCCTCAGCAAAGGGAAGGCTCATGCAGCAGCCAGATGGGCACAGTAAGACTCATTAATGGGGATGGTTGGGCCTCATTTTCAGGTTGCTGAATGAAACCTCCTCAGTAAGTATCATTATTATGGCTCTCTCAATCAAGTCAAGCAGCTTTATGACAAAATCAAAAGTTGTGATCCAAGCAGGAGAAGGATGGGGTGAGCAACCTATTTATTTGCTGTTGGGTTCATGGGGAGGACCCAGCAAGCTGCCAAGACACAAGAGTGATGGCCATGTCTTCTGAGCAGCTGGGGGCAGCTTTAAATATCATTACAGCTTTCTGCCCTTGCAACCTCAAACCTCTCTGGGTCCACACTGGATGATGTAGATACTAGTATGCTGGTCTGCAGCTCAGAAAACAGAGTGAAAAGTCTTCTGGAGATGGATGGCTCCTATTGCCCAAATCCAAATTGCTGTCCATAGGCCAGGGAGAGCAGGGTTTGCAAGCTAGGTTCATCTGTGCTTGTGATGGCTTTAGCAAGAAAACATCATTTGAAGTGTGTTACCTGCTCAGTATGACTGCCTGTGTCATTTTCCCCTCATTCCTGCACAGATACAAGATGTTAAAATAAGAACCTTTACAGCCAGGGCTTGACATCTGCAAGACAGGAGATGAAAAGACACAGAAAGAGCAGAGAGCCACTGACCAAAAGCAGCCAGCACCCATCCTGGGAGATGAACAGCAGCATCCCAGCCATGCAGTGTGATCTTCCTACAGGACACTCCATGCTGTATTTACTCATTACAACTTCTTCTAGATACCTTTTTTTTCATCACAACCTTTTTCACAGATTTGCAGTCCCCTGTCTCCATAGTACCTGCATTTTCCTATTCCAAATGTGACATATTTGCTCCTTTGATATCTGCAGAGTTCAGATGCCACCAGACGGAGCTGGTGCACACAGGAGGAGCTCACAGTCCTCACCTACAATCCCAGCCACTCATTTCTCAGCTGAAGGTCTGACCTTTCTGCTTCTCCTTAATATGTGAGGCACCTCCAAACAAAGGAGGAGCAGGATGGGTTAATCACCAGGCTAGTGCAGGGGGTAACTCAGCCAGGCTGGTATCCTGCTGGGACAGCAAAATTGCACCATCATCTACCTCTGACTCATGACTGTGGGTCAGCAACAGTACATGACACCTGAGGACCTTCAGATTTTGGGAAGATGACTTTTCTTTCTTCACATGCATCTCAAACCATGGATTTCTCAGCTCCCCTGCCGGCACCTTTCAGCTGTCATCTCCACTGGAGGCAGAAAGCTGAGATGTGGGGCTGTGGAGCTGCTGCTGGCAGGGAGGAAAGGAGATCAGAAGATCATTCTCTGAAGAATTAAGATCCTAATCTGCCTTAAGCTGCTCAGCGTGCTATGGGCCCTCCTGAGGCAGCATCTCATCTCATCGGCAAGGACAAGCAGATGAGGCACAGACCAGGGTGTAGCCTGGCATGAGGTTCACAGCCACAAAACAGAGTCTTGTGAAGTGAAGATCAAGCTTCAATTAGACTTTGCCCTTCATTATGTAAGTTTACTGTTGCCCTTGCTCTCTAAAAGCCAGTGGGAAGAAGCTGCAGGTAGAAGGAAGCATCAGAGGGATTGTACAAACCACAGGAGTCTGTGGAGATCTGATAACTCTCAGCATCATCAGGCACAAGACCCAAAGTCTCTTCCTCCTCCTTGCACAAGCCACCCATCCCATGGAGCACCAGGAGGACACGATGCATCTCCTGAGAGCAGGAGCAGTCAGAGCCTCTTCCCAAGGGAAGGTTTAACCCTGGGCCTTTTGCAAATCCCAAGGCACAAGCAGACAAGGAGAAAATGAGTCTAACAGGGAGCCCATGGCTAATCACTCTGATGCTGGCAAAGATGTTTTGGTGAAGAATGGGAACATATTTCCATGCTGACCCCAGGGAACAAAGAGACTTTGCTAGGAACCCCCAGTGCCACAGGAAGCCATGATGAACATCCTTGCCCAATGAATGCTGATGCCTTGTGGGTTTTGTGCTTCCTGCAGGAAGTTTCTTCCTTCCTTCAGTTTCATCCCAGCCAGATTCCAGCAGATGCCACTTAGCTATGACTGCAGGAATTTGGTCCTGGCATTGGGCAGGAAGGGACTGTATGTAGCCTGGGCAAGAGAAGATGATGCTGATGCTGATGCTCAGCTGCATGCCTACCCTGTGCATGGGTGGAAAGGTTGAGGTACAGCAGCACTGCTGTAATTTACCCTGTGCTCCAGGACCATATCCATTCAGACTGCCAGCAACAGGAACATTCCTCTTGCAGTGAATGAGCAATTGAGAGGCTCAAATCTTTAAAACTCCATGATACTTTGATTTGTTACTTTTCCCACCTGTAATATCCTGTTGCTGCAGCCTGTGCTCTTGGGGACCTTTCCAGGGAACCTTTCCAGCCAACTGCAACCATTCCTCTTCTGGCACTTGGTGTTTAGCTCCATGCAAGAGAGTAGCTCTGCTGTTCACCACCTCTCTGCTTCAGAATGCTGCTGCAGGGTGCCAGCTGGAGAGGCACATTCCCAAAATACACTAAACCCAAAACCACATGGATCCCTGCAGCATAGCAAAGAGGAGGAAGGGACTCAGTGAACAAATATTTGTCTGGCTACTCTGCTTTCTAGCACAGAAATTCTGAAGGAGGAAAATTCCAGCTTTCCAGTAAAACTCAACCCACTGATACTGCTGACACCCTGGGACCATGGCAGCTTGGTACCTTCCCAATGTCTGGTCTAGCTGTCCTTTGAAGAAACCAACAGACCAAGGGGGAAGGAAGTGGTTTCAAAGCATACAAAGCCAAACTGCTGAGCAGTAAATCATCCAACACCTTCCTTGCTGCTCCAGGACGCTATAAGTCATGCCAGCTTCTTTTGCTCTCAGCACTGCTGGCTTTCCAGCCCCTCCAGGTTGCCCAGAGCCCCATCCAGCCTGGTCTTCAAAGCTCCAGGGGTGGAGCTTCCATAACCTCTCTGGGCAACCTGTTCCAGTGTCTCTCCACCCTCATGGTGGAGAACTTCCTCCTAATATCCAATCTAAATCTCCCCTCCTCTAGTTTGCATCCATTCCCCCTAGTCCTATCACTACCTGACATCCTAAAAAGTCCCTCCCCAGCTTTCTTGTAGGCCCCCTTCAGACACTGGAAGGCCACAATAAGGTCTCCTCAGAGCCTTCTCTTCTCCAGACTGTTAACATCAATAACATAATAAAACATTATCCCACTGGTGCAGGAAAGTAGTTCTGCCAACACAGGACTAACAAACCCTGATCTCCTATGCATCAGGTCTCATTGCCTGGCATTTTACCCAAGGCAGAGAGTGGATTCAGCCTCTTAGTAGACACCAAAGAATCCAGACAGGAGACAGATATGAATGCCCTGACCATGGAAAAAGCTTCTGAGACCATCCTGTTACAGACATCATCAGGCTGCACTTAGAGAACCTACAGACACCAGACTGCACTTGGAGAAACCTTAGTCAGGAATAGATTCTCTGGTGCCTAATATTTCTTAAGGTGACTATTTTCTGTGCTTAAGATCTCTTTCCCCAGGTGGATCCTTTCACACCACCAGAACCCACACTGCAGCCCTTCTCAGTGGGGTCTTTTAAAGTCTCTTCCCTTGACCTGCCTACCAACTGTTATGAAATGTGTTGTTAAAATCACTGAGATTTGGTTCCTTCAATCACATGCCAGTGAAACAAAGAACTGAGCTGAGAAGTTAACAGGTTAGGCTTGACAACCAGTCTCAGCCGAGTACAAGGAGTGACATCACCTAAGCCACACTTCCTTAGGAGCCAGGCTAAAAATAACACAGAAAAGGTTATAGAAATAGAATGCCTAGTATTTTTTTTTAGGGTGAGACAAGTGTAAAAGTCTGATGTGAATCCTTGCTGATGCTCTCATGACATGGTGACACTCCCCACCATCTCTCCCCTCTCCCAGCTGGGACCAGTCTGCTTTGCAGGCTCTGGCACCAAGCAAGGAAGTTGCAATGCCTGTGGCAAGCTGTAGCTCAAGGAACAACTTGGTTTCCACTGCCCAGAGCCTGCAAATTTAAATCTGGCTCAAAGTTTGAAAACAAGGCCCTTGTTTTTCATGGAAAGCCTTGTGCATCTTAACAAATACCAGTCCATCTGGGCTGCACCACAGCACTGTGCTTCCTACAACCTGCTCTGCACTGCAAAATAAAGCAAGAGGAGTGTTGGAGAGGGAGACAACACTGCTGGGCTGCTCCTTCACTTGATCCCATATGCCAGGCAGAGAGATGAAAATATTCCCAACATTTTTACTCCAGGGCAAGGGAGAAGAACAAAATCCCAACTCCCTGCCCAGAGCAGCACTCCCAGACACCTTTGGAAGAGTCTGCTCACAGCCATCAGCCTCACGTGGTGGAGGGGAGGGGGAAGGAGACCCACACAGCAGAGGACTAAAGGCATTCTTTACATCATGCTATAATAAACAAGAGAAAAAATGATAAATACAGAAAAATCTTTACAAACTCCCTCTTGTACAAGAGCCCTTGGAGAAGGAATTGTCTCTGCCCTCCTGTGCACAGCCCAGCTTCCCTGGAGAGGAAAGGATGGTAGTGTGCAGACATGGCACGTGAATGCACACATGCAGAGTGAGCACCACACTCCCTGCACTCCCCCTGGCACCCAGGGACTGGCAGAAGGACACAGCCACACAGGCCACCTCTGCAAGAGAACAGCTCAGCATTCTCCTGGCAGCAGAAGGAGCCGTGGCTGCACCAGCAAAGCAGCAGACACACTAATTGGGTCTAAGAGCAGGGGGGAGGGAGAGAAGAGAATAAAGGAAGAGGAAAAAAAAATTACTAAACCCCTGCCTCAATGGGAAAACACTAACAATCCAACACAGACAGGATGAAACCAACCCAGTACAACATTGTCCAGTTAAACTCCCAGCCCTGTATTATTCCCTGCTCGCATTAAGTAGCTCTGTAGTGTTAGTGCTGTTCTTGAAAGATAACTTCACCTTTCACCCCTTAAGCTCCAAGACACTCCTAAAAGTACCAGCATGTTATTATGAACAGAAGAGCAGTGCTAATGCTGAAATGCTCTGTCCCCTTCTCCTCCCTCATTGTCACTGCTGGATTTTAAAGCACAACATTATTAATATATATATATGCTGGGGATGCAGCATCCCCTTTCAGCTGCAAGCTCTACATGTGGAGAAGGCTCCCTCTTAGCTTTGCACAGCTGAGTGCCCAGGGGTTGCTGTTCCCAGCCTCCTCTGCTGTCACTCCTTGATATGTCCTGACCTCTGTTTCTCAAAGCCACCTGTTCTGCTCTTCTTGTCACCCTTGTCCCCTCTGTGAGGCAGGAAGGGACTCCAGTGTGCTCCTTGGAGGCAAGGGATGATGCCACAGTGAGGGCCAAGGAAAATCAAGGCATCTTCCTGCACTTGAAAATGACACAGAATCATTAAGGTTGGAACAGACCTCTAAGACCACCAAGTCCAACCATCAACCTACTGACACCATGCCACTAAACCATGGCCCTAAGGACCACATCTGGATGGTTTTTAAACCCCTCCAAGGGTTGGTGACTCCACCACTGCCCTGAGCAGCCTGGGCCAATGCCTAAGAAGAAATTTTTCCTGCTATCCAATCTAAACCTCCCCTGGTATAACTTGAGGCCATTTCCTCTTGTCCCAGGTAACCCAGGTAACCCAGGAGAAGGGACCAACCTCCATCTCACTCCAACCTCCTTTCAGGCAGTTATAGAGAGAGATGAGGTCTCCCCTGAGCCTCCTCTTCCTCCAAAGAAGCAATCAAAGATGCCTCAAAGCCCAAGTGCTTTCAAGCTCCCGAGGCACAGGCTGCCTCCCTACAGCCAGGGTAAGCTGATGGTGCCGAAAGAGCCAGCATAGTTTACCCTGCAAAGACTGGGCTGGCAGAGGTACACATGGTCTCACTTCCAGCATCTCCCAAATGCCAGGAGGAACTTCGTCCTTCCCTTCCCATCCTACCTCCTTCAGGAACATCATCAGCAACTACTTCAGCTCTCCCTCCTAGGATCTGTTGGTTTATGTTTGTGTTGCCTTCCTGAGACTGTGAAGTCTTTGGGGGCAGGAACAGGCTGTAATCTCTGTTTGTCAAGAGCCATGTAAACGGCTGGCTAAATGTGTTTGTTTTCAGCAGCTTATTTGTTTTTCAAAGGGGTAGTTGCAGGAAAGTATACAGTGGAATAAATAATTGGAACCTGAAGCAGAGCTGGCAGAGGATGGGAGAAGCTGCTCTGGAGCAAAGCTGGTAGAGGACTGGAGCAGCTGCTCTGGAGTAGAGATGGTAGAGGATGGGAGCAGCTGCTCTGGAGCAGAGCTGGCAGAGGATGGAAAAAGCTGCTCTGTGGCAAAGCTGACAAGAGGATGGGAGAATCTGCTCTGGAACAGAGATGGTAGAGGATGGGAGAAATTGCTCTGGAACAGCGAGGACTGCAGTGACCCTGTGGAGGAAGGCAGATGTCACCAGCTTTCCCTCCCCCTTTCTCCTTAGTTTCAGCCAGGAGGGCTGGAGATAACCTCAGAGACAACCCCTGCCTTGGCCGGTGCTGCAGCTACCAGGGCAGGTCACTCCGGTGTGCACCACAGCAGCTGCCTGGCTCCCACCCTGGTTTTATCACCGCGGGCTCACCTCTTCACATTACTCTTTTAAATGTGACTTTAACACCTTTAGGGCATCTATTTTTCTGTCTTTTCTCCTTGATAGGCATAACCCTGCGTCCTTCTTCCCGAGGCTGCATCAAACCCCTCCTGTATTGGTTTTTCTCTTGCCAAGCTCCTACAGCTAATGAAATTGTAATCACTTCCACAGCAGCATCTGTGGTGCTTTGAACACTGAACTGAGAGGTAGACCATCAGAAAATAGCCTGATTAAAAAGGAGTTTGGGGAGGGGGCAATTTGCCTGAGGGTGACAATGTCTCTTACACTTGAAATGAAATGTGTCTGTGTTGAAGAGTGGGAAAGAAAAGAGAAAAACTTTGGCCCCTCCGGAGGTTCAGAAGCCCTGAGGCTGTTGGCCACTGGGTTCATGTACACTGTGCCTCAGCACTTTAAAAAGTGCCTAAAAAAACCCCAAGAAAGCACTAACCGGTGGAGTGTAAAATATCCTATCACCAGCCAGCCATACCCGGCCAGGATGTCATGCCATGGGGTTAGCAGCAGTATCATATGCAAGGTAAAGATGCTTCATTGCATATATTAAAGGCAGCCCGAGCCCTAAATGCACCCTAAAGAAGATGGATCTCTTTGGGAGGCTGAGATCTATTCATCACAATCTGATTTCTAAGTGTCAATTAATCTTACTGCTTGTGTGTTGTTCCCCAGCCCTGACACATCTCTCACTGTCCCTGACTTGGAAGAGTAATGGGAGACAGTGTTTGAGTATATAAAAGATAATTAATAGAAAACAACCTCCCTTTAAAAAACAACCACCAAAACAACCTTTTAGGATAATATGTCTTCCCAACAGCACCCATTTCCACAGCTCCAACTCCACAGCTACTGTCATTTAGGGAGTGTTAATTGCCCAGCAAGAAACTTAGACGGTGTTTTAAAAGGGTAAGAAGGACCCTTCTAAAGTGTGGAGCTAATACAAAAGAAATGCTGATTATTTCTTTTTGACTGCCTATTGTTTCCCTCTCAGCCCTGAGCCCTTCCTCTGACATGACAAAAAACCACAGAGCCCCTGGCATGGGGAGATGTAAATGCAATGAGCTAATGTTATTTTACTTGTATCTTGGAGGGAAACAAAACGTGGTCGGGGCTGGGCAGAGCCTGTTGCTTGCTGGGAGGCATCCCGAGACACTGCTACAGGAGCAGAGGGAGGAGGAGGAGGAGGAGATGGATCTGGCTTTGCTGGCTGTGGATGGGAAGGTACTGAGGGTGACATAGCAGGCTGCTGGGAGGAAAGCCCTCAGGGCAAGACTGGAGAATTGCAGGAAAAAGTCCTGGGAATGGGAAAAAAATAAAATTCCTTTCCTGTATGTTAGGAGGAGGATCCTTATTGTGAATGGGGTTTATTAAAAAGGATTTGGTGGTGAAGTGTAGGGGCTGGGGTGGAACTGGGGTGACTAGGTTTCCTGAACTGATTTATGTTTTAGGAGTTGGACAGGATCTTCTTGTCTTAAGGAAAAACCTCTGAGAGAACCAGTGGGGGACCAAAGGGGGCATCTGGATGGCTCAGAGCCCAGCCGAATGTGGTTATGGCTTTGCAGGAACCGATTTCCTGGGGAAAAGGGCAGAGGAGCTGCATTGCTAGGAACCTAAATGTCTCTTCTCTGTCCCTCATGGGAGTTGCAAAATATCCAAATGGGGCATCATCAACCCAGGAGCTTTTCTTGAATGTAATCTGTGCCTTTATCTCCAAACAGATCTGTCTGCTTTAGGGTATTGCGGCCCCTTTGCAGCTGGGCCAGGAGTACAGTCTTTCTACTAAAGGATACAGGGATAGGCTTCCAGCTCTCAGCTATGTCTTGACATCTGGAAGACTTCAAATACCAAATCTAGCCAAGGTTTAGGCAGAAAGCCCTTGCAGCTGCAGTAGGATACAGGACATGGAGGAAGAGGGTAGCAGAAATTAACAGCTTTTTTAAAGTCACTTTTAAAACTTACTGTAATTCCTGCATGGAGGGAGGTCAGGGAGAATTCCCATGGGTTTCTTCTTGCAACTTTTGTCTCCTAAGGCAGTTCACCAACAGGAGAAAAAGGCTGCAGGGTCTGTCTTGTGAAGTAAACCACGACAACATCACCCTGGTATGAACAACAGATAGAACTCCCCATGTTCCAGGGATGGGAGTTGCAGTCCTAGGTTTGGAAGTGAAGGCAGTATCAGACCTATTCAGTTTTCATCAACCTGTGCAAACAGGCTGTGAATCTTGTAAGTACAGGCTTCCTCTTGGGATTTTGGCAAATCTACCCCTAACTGAACCTTGGAAAGTACAAAAGGTGTAGAAGTGAAACCTAATAAAACCTAAGCATTATCTCCCATATTCTGGGTCTCAGCAAGGGTTTGATTTACATTTCTAGCAAAGGTTCTTGCCTCTGAAGCAATGTCTTGTGCACTGTATTTATCTAAGATTATTGGTGCTTTATGGCATTCACTATAGCTTGTAAATATTCTATAAAGTGCTATCGACAGAACAATTAGGGCAGAGGAAAAGGAATAATAGTTTTGAATCAACTTCTCTTGGAAGAAAAAAATGGATTTTGCCCTTTGCTACTGCAAATGATCTGCAACTCAGTGGTGCTTAGCAGCGGATATTAGAAGAATAATGTCAAATTAACCCCCCTGGCTATTTTTTCTGAAACCTTGCCTCCCAGTTCTGCTTTGAGAAAGAGGACAGGGTCCTGGAGACTCCAGGTCACAGAAGCACATTGGAAAAACTGGCTGCCCCACAGCTGAGAGCAGCAAACCTCACCCTACTTGTTCCTAACCAAATCTGCACACTGACACTGCAGATAAGACCTCTGGCTACACCACTGGAAATGATCTCACTCTTCACCTTTGCTTGCAGCTTTTCCCTATTGCTTTTCCAAAATCAGCAGCCAGGGCAGAATTTTGGGGCAGCAAAGGGCAGGAGGCTGCATGTGAGTCACTCTGCTGCACAGCCCCATAGGCTTCAACCCCCAGCTCTCCTCTTGCCTTCTTGTTTTCTCCTGGAAGAAGAACCATCCCCCTTCTCTAGTCTGTCCAGAGTTGTCAACAGCCTGGGAGCTGGAGGGAAGCAGCAGCTGATGGCAAGCAGGCTCGTGTCCCCACGCCGTGCCACTGATTGGATGGTGGCAGAGGGATGATGTTTGCATCCTATTTTTAGCACAGCCTGCAGCAGGCTTGTGAGCACACAGCCAGGGCTGCGGGAACAATGCCACCGTGGATGCTTGTGCACCGCTACTGAAAAACCCAAGCTCAACACAAGTGCCACAGAATTAAAGAGCAGCTCCCCAGGAAATAAAAGATCTCCCCCTGCTTTTGGGGATCTTCCCCAAGCTTTGCAAACAAGCACAAAGGGTTTGAGAGCTGCACAGAGGCTTAGGTGCTTGCCCATCCCCAGCTTCTCCTCTTGCCAAGCAAGGAAACAGCACATGAATTCTACAGCCTCCACCCCAGTTCGTCCTGGGAGCTAACTGATATCTCCCTTAAGACCAGCCTCAGCATGGCATCAAAGCAGAGCAAAAACCAGAGAGCAAGTCATAGAGACTTTGCCAGGGCCTGTCAATGGCCAGACATGAAACCAGGAGGTCTGGGCTCCTCCCTGGGACAAGGAGTTGCAGCCACCAGTGTGACTCAAAGCTCTGCAGCCAGCCCACTTGTCCCTGAGGCTCCACAGCCAGCCCTGGTGTCCCCAAAGCTCCTCAGTCAGCTGCAGTGTCCCTGGGAGCAGCTTCCACTACACAGCAGCATGTGTCCAGGCAGGCAGAAAACCAGCACTGGGGGTTGCAATTCCCATGTGGGTGCAGTTGTACCAACAGTCAGCCCCTGCAGAACCCAGACACCAGCTTGCCCCAAAATCAGTGCTGTGCAGGGACTGAGGTGGCTCTGACCCCATCACGTGCCAGCTCTGCCAATCCTGCAGGCAGCAGGAACCTTTGCTGTGCACCACCTGTCTGCAGACCCCACAGGGGCTGGATGGTGTGTGGAGGACAGGAACACAACCTCTGCTCTCCATGGCTTCCTCACTGTGTGAAACAGCTAAATTTCAGTGCTTCCTCACTTCAGAAAATGGTCTGGACTGCAACACACCTGCAGAGGAGGTTGGAGGTGACTAGAGGAGCCCTTCAAGGGGACAAAGCGAAACTGCAGTCTCATCTCCGGTTTGTGGAGAATGAAGGAAGCTCAAGGGCACTTGGGATTCTGTTGCTCATCTCTGCACCACTGGGCCCTGCTTTACAATCAGGAAGCAGCATAGGCAGAGTCAAGATGAAGCCAACAGCTGCCATGTACATGCTGCTTCCAGAAAAGGTCCCACATGGAATCTAGTTGGTGAGGCACCTGGTGGCCGGGGATGCTAGAGGTAAGAAGCTGCTCAGCACATCTGCATGCCGTGAGGGTGCTTCCTCAGGGCTGCCTTTCTGCACTGACACTGCCAACTCCATGCACTGCCCCCAAAAGACATTTGATGGCAAAGGGTCAGCCTACTGAAAGGAAACTGCTCTCCTGAGGCATTTGGATGGACATCTCCCCTTCTTCCAAAGCAAACCCCAGAAAGATCCAGGAGATGGTGTGGCATTGGAGAGGACCAGGGAGGGCCTCATGGACTTGGACAGTGCACAGGGGCAGGCTTGGAGGCAGCCAGGAAGCTGCACAAGGACATGGGGAGGTGAGCAACTGCAACTACCTCTGGCCTCAGCCCAGTGACATATACACTCACACCTTACTCACCCTGGAGGTCTCAGCAGCCCCTTGGTGAAGCCCAGACACTGGTGCTTTGCAAAGCATCTGCCTTACGTTAGGGCCAAAGACTCAGGGAACCACCCCTCTGCCTAAGAGGTTTCTACCCCTGCCCAGGCTCATGCTCCATCTCGAGGGCAAAAAACCCACCTGATGTTTCCTTGCTGGGAGAAGCAGCCAAGACACATGTGGATGAGGCAAAACACAAACACAGAAAGCAGGAGATAAAGCTCTCCACAGGCAACTGCCAACACGTGCAAATCATTTGGCAACGCTCACACACGTGGCAGCGTTGCTGGTCCTGCTGCAAGGTGCCTGAGATGGGAGCAAGCTGGGGAGGGTGACACCCCTACAGGCAGCTTTTGGCAAGGCACCAAGCCACACATGTACCCTCCAAAAGACCTTGCAAACCATCAGAGCCCCATGAACGGCAGCTCCCAACAGCTGCAGAGAGGACATCTGCCCATGGCCTGAGGCTGGAAAGGAGCTAGTTCACTGTTGCTTCCAGCCAAACCAAATCCCTGTTGAACATTTCTAACATTCTGAAGTTGGGAAATGTTGTTCCTTTGTTTCACTGGACCATGTTTTGTTTTGTGTTTCTCCATCTTCCCAACTTGTCTCCAGGCTCCCTGGTTTCAGGCCAGGTCTGTCCACAGCTTTCCAAGGCACACACAGACTAAGTGGTGAGCTTGAGCCGAGTGAAAACTAATTAATCATCTTCTGCCTGGTTCATGCAATGTGAAAGGGCAAGTAGTGACGTGGCTGGGGCCACCACATGGAGTTGGCCCAGTCTGCTGTCCTCCACCCAGCATCTACACTGGGAGCAGCTCAGTGACATCCATGGCACATGTGCTGTGCTGACCACCAGAGGCACCATGGCCAGCTGGTGCAGGGCACATTATGTGGGACAGAACTGAAAGAAGCAGCTTTGGGATACCACACAGAGCTCTGCTCAGTTGTGTCCTTCATGAGCACCAAAGGAAACACTTTTTCTTCAATATTAGCAACAGGGATGCTCACCCCAGACAATTTGTGAGTGAAGTGGCATCAGGGTTTGGCCTTGGAAACCCACACAAAGCCCTGGGGAGGTTTCCCCTCTAAGTCAGAGGCCCCCGAAGAATTGAGGATGCACCTGGAGAAGGGTTTCTGATGCAGTAGAGAAGCTTTCTGCTGAGGCCTGGAGATGAGTAGGGTGGTGATCAGCCCCCATGCTACTGGACCCCCTGAAATTATCCTCCTCTGAGATCTACCCACTGAAAGAAAGCAGGCTCCAATTTTGCACTGGGAAGGTCAGTCCTCCCAGGATACCATACTCACATGAACCATATTTGCAGAAGCAAGGCAAGCAAAAACGTTCAACCACCTAATCCCATTTAGCTCTTGGCTCACCTTTTGTTCTGCCTTTCTCACACCACAGGAAATTCTACGTATTCTTTGGGCAATCAGGCATTCTGTGCAGTGTTCTTTCACTGGAGCATGGAGATGTGAGCACTTGGTAAGTTTCATGACATTTAAACCAGTGTAAATAACAAGCGCCTACACTCACGTCAGGGATTAACTCCAGGTTCCTCTGCTTTAATAATAAATATTTTGACTTAATGAGAACAAACTAATGAATGTTTTTGAGTTAGCATTTCTATACTAGGGACACAAAGCCTGCATTTGGCAGTGACCAGAGAAGAAAGTTGAGAGATGTGAACTTTTCTTCTTCTCTTAAGAATTCAATATAAATGGATGAAAAAAAAGAATCTCCAATAGCTTAGATCAGAACTGAGATGCTTATTAATGTAAAGACCCAAAAGCTTAATTAAAAGCAGCTTATGAGATTCAGTAGATACTCAAATGTTTGCACTCTGGATATTTTTCATTAAGAACTTTTGTAACTTCAGCAGAAGCTGTCATTTTGGCAGAGGAGTTTATTGGTAGTGAACTTGGGGCTAAGGCTTGAGTCAGGGTAGGTGAGCACAGGCCACTCAAAAACCTACATGGATAGGCAGCAGCTTGCACTCTCACTTTCTACTCCCAGAATTCAGGCAGAATTACCTGAAGGTGAACCCATCTCCCACAACCTTTCACTAAGCCCTGGCACGTCAGTCCCTTCAGTGCTTTGAAGATCCTCAGTGAAAAGATACTGCACTAGAGCACCAAGGTGGAGGGAGAGGGATGCTTTAGTATACGGAGGAGAACTCAGCCTGCCCCTGGGCAGCCCTCAGAAACACTGCTCTAAAGTGGATATGAAGCCAAGACATGCAATACTCACTCAGCTTTCCAGTTTACCATGCTTCCAGCATCTCCCCCATAAAACATGCTAGAAAAGACTACAGGTTTTGGAAAGAAACCAAGCCAACCAACCAACAAAACCCAGACCTGAAAAAAACAACAAAAAAACCCACCCCAAAACCACCACCAACAAAAACCCCCTACACACCAAACCAAAGAAAACCAAGACAACCCCCAAAACAATGTAAAAGGTAGCTCTGAGCAACCTGCTCTAGTTGAAGATGTCACTGCTCAGTGCAGGGAGGTTGGTCCAAGTGACCTTTAAAGGTCCTTTCCAACCCAAACCATTCTGTGGCTGGATTAAATTCCTATTGGAAGTTTCTCCCCTCTCTGGCACAGATTTGTCACGGGGTGTGGGCCATGGGCACCACCAGAATTTCCACAGAAGCCCCCGGTGTCAAACTCACTGCAGACTGGGATGTCCTTGGATATTTATATGCAAAGCAGGAGGCATGGCAGGATTTCACAGCAGGAGGACAAATTCATTTTGTAAAAGGTATTTATATAGTTCAATAGGTGTGTGCAGTGCTTTAGAGGTATAAAACATGAGATCCCTGCCCTAAGGGGCTTCTAATCTAATAACATATACTAGGTAAATTAAAACATACATCACAGCAGCGATGAATGCCCACCCCAGCCTAGACAGGAGGGCATTTGAGCCATATGACAAGTCAGAACTCAATTTTCATTTTAGATTTGTAGTTTGCCTTTAAACAGCCACCGTTCCCTAACCCCCAAGCGAGGGAGAAATTTATCAGCATTACATCTGGAGGGAGGGCGTGCTCCAACACCGAATCATTTATTAATTGTTATTTATTATCTGTTAAACAAGGACAGTGTGTGCAGCAACAGCGATTCCTTTTGCTGGATTAATTGTTGCTGTGCCATTCCTCCTCGGTTCTATATTTTTAGCAGCCCTGTTCTAGCCTAACCCGCTGAAAAGGGGGGGAAATGGAACAGGCACTCACACAATTAATGTAATGAGAGTAATTAATTTGAAAATAATACCCAGGGGGTGGGAGGGTTAAGGTTTTCTTTTTAAAGAAATAAAAGTCAAACCAAAGCTCCCAAGTCCCTCAGGACTCGGTGCTACACTGACTGCACTCCTTACGTTCGCATTTGAATACTCATTCGAGCACATTTCTCATGCTGTTATTTCACCACTTCCTCAGCCTTGCATAATAGATGCAGTCATTGCCACTAAAGAGCCAACGTTTACCCCCAGAGGTAAGGAAGAACACCATAAACCAGGCAGGGGACCCAAATAAAACTCCATCTACACTAGGTCTCTCCTTGGGGTTTGCTCGCTCTCTGCAAACTAATAAATAAATAAAATCGGAAGACCAAACAGCCGAAATACTGCTCAAGACTCTCCGGGGCCCCCCTCCCCTTTTTCGGCAGGCAGGCAGGCAGATCAAGCTCGGGATCCTCCATCCCTCCTCTTCCTCCTATGCATCACCCCAGCAGCCCTGCAGCCACCTGGGACCTGCCTAACTGATTCAGAAAGGTGTTGGATTTCGTTTTATGTGGCCAGCTCTTGCTCTGAAGTCAGGAAACACTCCCCAGAGGTCACTGCAGACAAGGCACTGACCGTGTGCCGGTAGCAATGGGAGGTCCATGGTGTCTAGACGAGCACGGGGCTGGACGGGAGGGTGGTCACACAGCTGGTGCTCAGGAGGAGGAGGTGACTTATGGTGGCAAAATAGGGAGAAAACCCTGAGATGCATCTTCCCATCCCCTCCAATGCCACCTAGCCTTGCTGATCTCCTGTGCCTGTCCTGAAGAAGCTGAGTGGGTCTTCTGTTTCTTGTGCATCTGTGACATTTAGCACCAAGGACACGTGGGAGAGGCTGGAATCCTGGCCTGGCTAACAGACAGTAACTTGCATGATGCTCAGGATGCTCATGGCACTATCTCCCGCTGCTTCGAAGGATCAAGAGGACATGGCATTCACCACCACCTTCAGCTTTGAATTGCTGCCTGCAGATTAACCCTCAGCTGGCTGCTGGGAGAGGGTAAAGCTAAGGAAGAAGAAATGCCAGGAAAAGCTCTGGCTTGTAGTTTTGTGTTGCCATGTGCTTATGAAGGGAGATGCAGGGCTGAAACCCTCCCCTCAGCATCGCTGACAAGTCATCAGAAGGGAGGAGGGACAGGTCTGGTGTCTTCCTCTTTCTGAGGTGGCATTTTTCTGCCCAACACTGACAAGAGACCATGATCAAAAAAAGACAAAAGTACAGCAAGAAAGTCAAACATTAACTGGCCAGAGATTAGCAATTCAAACTTCCCAGAGGTCAGCTGAACCTTCAAGTAATTCAAGTTTTTCTTAAGATCTGCAGAGAGGCCATTCTTGGTTGCAGCTGTAGTGCAGCAGTCTCACCAAAACCAGACCTCATTGCAACTCCTTGAAAGCAGTAATTTGTGAGTGTGCACCAAGTTATGTCAGATAACCACACACAGAATCAAAGACTTATTAAGGTTGGAAGACACCTCTGAGATCATAAAGTATAAGCATCAACCTATCACCACCAAGCCACTAAACCATGTCCATAAGGACATTTATACATTTTTTGAACACCTCCAGGGAATATAACTCCACCACCACCCTGGGAAGCCTGGGCCAGGGCTTGACAACCCTTTTGGGAAAGAAATTTTTCCTAATATCCAACCTGAAGCTCCCCTGATAAACCGGAGGCCATTTCCTCTCACTTTATTGCTTCCTCCTTTGGAGAAGAGGCCAACTCCCACCTTGCTCCAACCTCCTTTCAGGGAGGTGTAGAGAGAGACATTGTCTCCTCTGAGCCTTCTCTTCTCCAATCTAAACAACCCTAATCCCTCAGCTGTTCCTCACAAGACTTGTGCTCTAGACTCTTCACCAACTTTGTTGTCCTTCTCTGGACACACTCCAGCACCTCAATATCCTTCTTAGAGTGAGAAGTCCAAAACTGAGCCTATTATTCAAGGTGTAGCCTCACCGGTGCCCCATCTAGGAGGAAGTTCACTCTTCAGAGACCCCCATGGGCACCTCTCTGCCCTTCCCCACAGCTACTCGACCAGGACAACCCCTTTCCCCTGTGCTTTGCAGGGGCCAACCAGGAAAAGGTGGTGGATGCAAAGGATGCTGAGCCTTGAGCCCTGCTTCTGCATCACAGAATCATTAAGGTGGGAAGATCCAAAATCATCAAGTCCAATCACCAACCTATCACCACCATAACACCAAACCATGTCCCTAAGTACCACATCTAGATGTTTTTTGAACCCCTCCAGGGATGGTGACTCCACCACTGCCCTGGGCAGCCTGGGCCAATGCCTGACAACTCTTGCTGGGAAGAAATTGTTCCTGATATCCAATCTGAACCTCCCCTGGTGCAACTTGTGGCCACTTCCTCTTGTTCTCTCAGGGTGGAGTTGCACCACCAACACAGGGAGATGTGAGGCTGGGAGGTGGGGTGGGACACGACACACACATGACATTGTCCCATTTCTTTAACACCAGGGCAGCTTGCCTCTGCGTTTTGTTCAGGTTTTAACTTTTTTTTTCCCCCTCTCTCCGGTGTTCGTTAGCAGAAGTGACATTTCTGCGGACGGGCAGGCTATGACGGCAGCTAATGGCTCCCGGGCCCTCGCTCTGGTTTCCTTAGCAACTGTGGGAAGGGAAAACAGAACCTGTCAGATGGAAAATGTCAATTACAGCGGATGCGGAGGGGAGAGATGCTGGGAGCAGAGGAGGCGTGCGGTGGAGTGTGTGTATGGTGGCGGGGGAGAGCGGGGAGCATCGCCATGGTAGGCAGGGTTGGAGGTGCCCAGCAGCACCGTCCCGGCAAACAGCACGGGGATGACAATATTTCGTGGCAGATATGGGACTGTCTGTTGGAGAACTGCACTGTTTCACCAGCAGTTTTGCCAGACAGAGCACATCCTGATGGCCAACTGGCTGACTGACACCCCCACCCTCCCGCCCCAGACTGATCAGACTGCCCTGCGGTAGATGAGAGCAGCTGGAAAAATATAAATCAGATTAACTAATAAATAAATAAGAGGGAAGAATAAATAAAAGGTGGCAGATGAGCTGTGCCCACATTTTGCCTATTGATCCTCACCCCCTTGGTGGGTGCAAGGTGGATCAATGCTGAAGGAGAAGTCCTCTGCTAAAACGGTGGGGAGGGAGCGGCTGACGCAGCGTTAATATTAATCAAAGCAAGTTGTCCCTGCACGCTGCCAGTGAGACAAAAGCAGGCGGTGCCAGCAGCTCAGGGCAGGCAGCACTGCCTGGTGTTAGGTGCCCTGGGTGGAGAAGGGGTACCAAGCAAGGTTGGAAGAAGGGTGAGGTTGAAATTGGGGCTCTCCTCTACAGGGAGGACAAACCCAGCCCAATCCCACCTCTGTGGCATCATCAGTGGTGTTTGAGCCACAAGCCACACACAGTCTGTCTGCCTCAGGAAGCTTCTTGCACCCTTCAGGTGTTTTTCCTTCCCATCTCCACCTTGCCAACTTCTTCACAACACATCTGGTTTTAAAACTACAAGGGAAAAGCCCAAAGTAGCAGCAGCACCAGCTACTCTGTCGGGAGGCTGCCACTTCCAGCAGGCTGTCTGCACACAAACAGCTCTTGCCGTAGCAGCAAGTGCACCCCAAGGACACCCGGGGTGGTTGTTTAGTCACCTTGCACTGACACCTACTTGTCCGTTCAAAGTCCTCTCAACACAGAGAGTGCTACATCAGCCTTTACTCTCTTCACTTAACCACCATCCAGGCCTCATTGTCACGCTGCTACATTGGGGATTCGGACTTTCCTTGTCTTGACTGACATTTATATCCTGCTGGGGGGGAGCGAGCTGGCTGTGTGTGCACCGTGAATGCTAAAGTGAGTGGAAAAAAGAGGAGAACAACTGCCCTGGGAAAGTGGTCACCTGCAGTTAGCTGAAAGAATGACTTCTAATCAGTTTTCTACTCTATGTATTTTTATTTTCTTGTAGTTTTGTTGTGTGGATCAGAAGGCCTGGGGTTGAGGAGATCTGCTTTCTCTTTCCTAAGGAAACAAATGCCTCACCTTGCTGATCACATAACCCACTCCCATCTTCAAGTTCTCCCTTTATCAGACACTACTTGTCCAGCTCTGCAAAGCCCCGTGACCCCCTAGGTGAAAGGAAATATCAGGCCTTGCTTAGTTTTCCTCACCCCTTCCCCATCATCTCTACAAATGAGAAAAGCAGCAGATGTGAGGTATGGGGACCAGAAATACCCTGACCAAGAGCTCCAGTGAGTCTCATCCTAACGCCAAACCCCAAAAACCTGTCTGGACCCTATTTTGCAAAGCTGTCCTTCTTGTCCTCCAACTTCGCAGCTCCAAGCAAAGTCTATCCATTCTCTGTCTTGTCCTCTGCACTCACAACCATTTCAGAGAGGAAGATCATTTCTTAACACTTGGTGTGGCAAGGCTGTTCCACCTCTCTATTGGCTCTGTTCCCTTCTGTCTCTTGCTCTTTCTGAGTGTTTAATTGCAACAACAGGTTTCTGGAGGCCAAAACAACCACCCCATAAGAGTGGTCCAAGCAAGGAGCAGGAACATCTTTGCTGGAGCCAGGGCAGTTCCAGGATCTGTCACACAGGTCCAGCTTCTCCTGCACTTTCCCTTCTCATGCTCATGGGTTATTTTTACATTTTCTCTTATGTAACCAGGTCAGGCTCTGCTCTGGTTTCCACTTCTGTCTGAAGCCAAAGGGAAAAAAACCCCAACAAACCAAAACATGAACTCAAGTAATGGGCTTCCAAATAACTGCCTTCCCAAGTGTCACCTCAGGTTTTGCCATAGCACCTGGATGTGCAAAGCTTCTGGGAGCCCTGGAGATTCCACCCCTGGAGAATAACCTGCATGGCATGAGCAGCCCAACATGACCACTCCAAACCACCAGCTTTAGCCAGTCTCTAGCTGCACCATTTCTGTCTACATTGAGTTTCTGACTTTTTCTGTGCCTTACACAGATGCATTCATCAACCCAAACTTCCCAGTTGTGCTATAATCACTACCAAAGCCCTCAATTGGGCAGAGCATGGCTTGTGATTCCCAAGCACTCATCCCTGCCCTGCATTTACCTGGCTCACGTTGCTGATGGACCCCAGTGCAGGATGCACATGCAGGTGCCACCCCTGTGCATTCCAGATGGGACCAGAGCAGAACACAGAGACAAGGCAAAGGGTGGGTCTGCATCCTAGGAAGAACAAATAAGCAAAGCTCTGTGTTCCCAGCCTGGCAAACCACACACTCAACTTCCCACAACAGCATTCCCAAAAGGCTTAGTCTAAAAAGTTGGCGCTGTCAATAAATCCTAGAGCAGCAACACTCATCCCATCCAGCCAGCAACCTTCTCCCACTGATTTCACCTCCTGTCAGGAGCTCAGATAAACACCTTCCCAATATCAGACTGCTTCTGCTGCCAGGAAAAATCTGGCTGGCCACAGCAGGGCTGTAAATATCAATTGTTCTAACCCCGTTAGAGCCTAATAGGCTCAGCAATATCTACTAAGGAAAGGGCTTGACCCCGCTCGTCAGCAGTCATGACATGGAACAGCTATAGCATGTTCAGGGTATGCAAAAGGCTTAAATGCACATTTAATGGTTGTCAGGCAGCAGTTCCTATTAATATAAAGACAGTCACATCCCAGGGCTATGGAAAAGAGCTGGAAAGAACTGATGAAAAATGAATTTGTTTCAATAGGTGTTTGCATGATCAAGAAATGACTCAAAGAGCTGAAGCTGTTCTGCTCCTGAAAGAGAAGCTGTGAGCCTGGAACTTGGACAATTACCACATAAGTTTCCCTACCCATGTGACTCATCTTCAATTATTGACACTTTAGTTCATTACCATTTATGCACTTTTTTATTTGTGTTTTGCCCAGGAAAAGGTAACACAACTCAGGCAGATAATTTGTTGTTTCTTTGCATATCTGTTTTCCATCATTGATTTTTTATATCTCCTCCATCTAAACCAACTGAACTACCAGCCCTCTCAGCACCCTAATACCATAACATAAATGACAACAACCTGCCCTCACAAACCTCCCCTACTACATGCCTATCTCTCCCTTCCCACAACTTTAAAACAAAGAACCTGAAAGCATTTACCAGCATTTTAAGACTTTGGCAGAAATTCTCCTGATTTCACTGTGTAAAATACAAATTTTAGGCAAAGCCATGAGTGACATTATCATTTTTTAGGACCAAACTGCTTTGTCCAGGGGTGGGAGTTCATTCTATCTCCAATCATGGTTAGGACAGATCTTTTGGAAAGCTTTGTGAGGCACCCATTTGCCTCTCCTTGCAGATTGTACAATTTTGCTAATCTTTGAATTGATAAAGTCTGTAAGTGACAGCAGAGTAAAACCCTTGACACAGACACAAAAACATTTCCATGTGACATGAAGCTTCCTGTTCCCTTTTCTTTTTTCCCCTTTTGGGTTGTCATCCTCATTTGAACAACGTTTCCAAGACTTGAAAAGGTCAGTGCCCTCAGATTTGGGCTTTAGGATTGGAGGTGATGAGCTGTGTTGGAAGACATAATTGAGCCTGGGCACCTTGATAGATCTCAGCCCACCCGGGGTACCCAGCAGCCCTGGTCCTTTGAAGGATCTAAAAGGTGTTCGTGGTGGGGATGATACTGGAATTTCAAAAAGCTGCAGGCTAGCTCAAAAGGTAATTAATATAGTCTAATTGGTCTCAAGGCCCTTGATAGCAGCTCTCTAGGCAGTCCTCAGTGTCCTTACTTTTTTCTTCATCCTTCTGAGGATCCTGCACTGACAGCAGCTGTCGCATGCTGCCTGCGTTGGGGTGAGCTGCAGGAGAGGAACAAGAACCTGCCCATTACTGCTGCCGGTGCTGGAGACAAAAGGTTGCAAATCTGCACCACAGCCTAGTGGGGAGCCTTGCTGTGAGCAGAAATGCAATCCCAGGCTCACACAGAATCACTAAGGTTGGAAGAGACCTCTAAGATCATCAAGTCCAACCATCAACCTAGCACCACCATGCCACTAAAGCATGTCCCTAAGGACCAAAAATAGATGTTTTTTAATCCCCTCCAGGGATGGTGACTCCACCACTGCCCTGGGCAGCCTGGGCCACAGAACCACAGAATTTTAGGGGTTGGAAGGGACCTCGAAAGATCATCTAGTCCAACCCTCCTGCCACAGCAGGATTCCCTAGACCAGGTCACACAGGAACATGTCCAAGTGGGTTTTGAATCTCTCCAGAGAAGGAGACTCCCCAGCCTCTCTGGGCAGTCTGTGCCAGGGCTCTGGAACCCTCAATGTGAAAAAATTTTTCTTGTGTTTACATGGAACTTGCTATGCTTCAACCTGCAGCCGTTGCCCCTTGTCCTGTCACTGGGCTTCACTGAGTAGAGCCTGACCCCATCCTCCTGACACTCACCCTTCACATAGTTAAAAGCATAGATGAGGTCACCCCTTAGCCTCCTCTTCTGCAAGCTAAAGAGACCCAGCTCCCTCAGCCTTTCCTCTTAAGGAGGATGTTCCACCTCCCTAATCATCTCTGTGGCTCTGTGCTGGACTCTTTCCAGCAGTTCCCTATCCTTCTTCAACTGAGGGGCCCAGAACTGGACACAATATTCCAGGTGCAGCCTCACCAGGGTAGAGTAGAGGAAGAGAGGAACCTCTCTTGACTTACTAACCACACCCTTTCTAATCCAGCCCGGAATCCCATTGGCCTCCTGGCCACAAGAGCACACTGCTGGCTCATGCTCATCCTTCCACCAATTAAGGCCAATGCCTAATAACTCTTTCTTGGAAGAAATTATTCCTAACATCTGGTGCAAAACCCTCCCAACCTGCACAGGAGCATCCAACCCCTCCACCACCCTTGGGGTAACCCAGCAACAGCTGCTGGTGGCCCTGGGGTGGTTGCCTTAATGCCTGCCCTAGCAGCAGAGTACAGGGTCTCAGGACTGAGTGCAGGAACAGTTTTAAAGTCAGTTAGGAATTAAGCTGGCTGATTTCTGTCTTAACTGCACATTTCTATGGCCAAGGCTGTGAAGTGAACGTGGTCTTTTCCCCACACCAATTCTGACCTTTTCCTTGCATTTCTACTGCATTAACAGCCCTTTCCTGCAAGGCAGGAGCCAGAAGGGTCCCTGCCTAGAGCAGCGTCTCCCAGATGGGCTCTGCAAGACCTCAGAATGCAACCCAAGGAGTAACTGCAAAGAACAAACAGTTCATTTAAAGCCCAGGTGTGTGCTCTCTGGTACTTGAGGCTTGGAAGCAAATAAAATGAGAGGAAACCACAACAATAAACAAGGACTGCAGTTTAGCTTGATGTTCATTTCAGCAGAGGAAAACCCTTGCAGCAGCACAGCTCAAACTGACTGGCAGCAGGGGTCTTGGTGGACGGTCACTAAGTGAGGGAGGATGAGAAGCACCAGCCCCCAAAGCTCAGATTTCAAAGTCTCTGAGAGCAAAGCAGCAGCTGACATCAATGGAAGAAGTCCACAAAATAAAAAGGTCCATGGTTTCCTTTTAGATCACCACCACAGTGACTGGGTCCTACTCAGTAGCCAAACATGAGAAGAGAGAATAGGGCAAAAGCAGCTTCTCATCTCTTTGGCTGAAGCTGCCCCACCATTCCCTCACCACCCCTGCAGCAGGACACACTGCAGAGAAGACCCTGAGATTTCAAACATAGCCTGAGGTATACAACTCCTGAAAAGAGTGCAGGCAATTGGGTAGATTTCATTTCTTTAATTATCCCTTTTTCCACATCACCCAGCCCTCCCTCCTTTCTCATCACACTCTTCACTACACACTGTCTACTTAGCAAAATAAATGGCTGCATTCTCAGCACAGAGGGATGCAAAGGCTGCTCAGCTTGCTAATGGTGTCTGGTAGTAATACAGCAGCCACAGGGTTAAATATATCTCAGCAGCTCCAGAAGCTGTGCCCAAGCAAAGATAGATAGGCCACAGGCATAGCAGCAGGGATGTCCCCAGTCTGGAAAACTTTTGTGGCAGCAACCTTTTTGCACTCTGGATCACCTACAAGGTACTTGAAAGGCCAAATCATGTCAAGGTGGTGTTTACCCTCTTGCTTCTCACTCTTGGAATAAAAGCAGGACTGGAAATATTCCTTGTGTGTCTTAGATTTCTTACCATTGGTTTAAACACTCAGTTGAACAGCTCTTGAAACCATGGCCCTGCTCCTACCAGCTGCAGCAACCAGAAGCTGCTGTAACCAGAAGCTGCAGCAAATGCTGCCATGGTGAGCTACTTGCAACAGGCAAAGGGCACTGCTGTGGGCTGTAAACCCAAGGGGAAATGCCATGGGTTGCCTTAGCTGTCAGTGGGCCACAGCCATGAGCTGGGGGTGCAGAGCAAACCCCCATGTTTGCCCTGGTCCCTGGCAGGTTTTGCTCCCGGTGCCTGCTCTGCTTCGCACCCAGCCTGCAGGAGAAGGAAACCTTGGGCAGCTGCACACCTCTGCCCAGCATGGCTGAGGAAGGCTGGAAGAGCTAGGCAGAATTAAAACAAAAAAAAAAAAGGTGGAAAGTTTTTTTGGGTTATGTTTATAATGATGACAAGGGGCTCTCCTCACTTAAATGCTATGACCCTGTCCTTTCAAAGCATTAGGCTTTCCTACCTATCCCTGTATCACCACATCTCCTTACAAAGGAGCAGTTTCTCACCAAACACTTCTATTTTCTTTCTATTTTCCCATGACTGCAAGTCTACATAGATTTTCTGGAAGACAGCCTATAGTCAAGCAAAGTAGAGTTTGCTACCTTAATTGGTCTGCTCAAATGACAGCTTCAGGAAGCAGTGTCTGATAGTAAGGATGCTGTCAGAAGGGCTGGAGAGGTGTCCTGGACTTCTCAGCCCTGTCACTGCCCAGATGGGTGACCCTGGGCAGAGCCCTGTGACCTCCCCCACCAGCTTACAAGGTAAGAGTGATAATCACTCCCCAGAATACAAGTATGTAGTGAGGCTTAATTAAAGTTGAAAAGCACTTCGAGCTCCTCAGCACAAACCCTTTTAAATAGAAAATGTTATAATAGCAAGCTGGTTACAGCATGAAGGAGCTTTGAAGAGGGACAGAGGCACACAGCAGTGACAGGATGGCTAAGAGAGATCATCAGGACCACCCACAACTCAGCCTGGCTTCACCAGGAATCCAGCCTCAGGTGAGACCTGAGCTGCTCGTGCTGCTGGGGAAAACCTTCCTCAAAGGCAGAGCAATCCCTTCTTTTCCTAACAAGGACTGCCTGAGCCCACCATGCATCCTAGCAAAAGGCTTTCCAAGCAGCACCATGGAGGGAAAAAGACCTGAATGCAGCTGAAAACATTTCTTTGTCCCTCCTGAGGTCCGTGAGGACTCTCATGCTTTGTTTTGAGGATAAAAACCTCTCTCTGTGGGGTATCAATAGTGACATTGCTCCTGCATGGAGCAGCTGCCCTGGCCAAGCCGGTGCTCTGGCATCTCTCAGTTCTGCTTTCATCTCCAGTGACAGCAGCCACATAGGGTGAAGGATGCCATCCCATGCCATGCCTCAGTGTGCCCAAGGACTGAACTCTCAGGGCTCCTTTGTCCCAGGGATCTGGCTCATGCCTGAGTCTCCTGGCAGTGCTGTTATCCCAAGGACCCTGATTACGGATGCTCTGTATCTTGTGTTCTTCCTCTGTATCCTTAAGATAAACATGTCCTTCACTGTAGTCACCTACTCCATCACACACTCCTATCAAATGAGCCTTGCTAGCTCGTAAATTACTGTGCAAACCATTCCAAACAATAAAGGCAATTTTACTTACTGAACCATTAAATTTACATACTTAAATTAGACTCAACCAGACGTTGAGAGGGGACGTCTCGTGGCCAGACAAACAATGAATTTAGGGAAAGAGCTGCCGTGTACTTCCCCACCTCTCACATGAAATTAATGAGGTGCTTCAATTTAATCATCATTAAAATTACATCTTTATTTAGTTACTTAGCAGAGTTTGACTCACTGAGTGGTGTGGCACAAGGAGTATTGCCTCCAGCATCAACCCTTCCACAGAGGGGAGGCAGGGAAGAAGTCCATCCACCCAAAATACTCTTGGTACCACTATACAGCCAGACTAGGTATGTGAGGCAAGATCCCAAACTGCTCTCCAGGGCTTAGTATTAAGGAAAGACAATGAGAGAAGGAAAACTGTTAAGTAAGAGTAAATTGAGAAAATAAGGTCTGGGATTAGTCTAAGGTGGGTTTGAGACAAGCAGGCAGAAAGGCAGAACTGGCAGACTCAAAGTTCAGTGCACGTGGCATGGAGAAGCTGAGGGGAAAAGCAAGAGTTTGGAAAAGACTCATACAGGGATATAGAGAGCAAGAGGTAAGACACACCTGAGCTCCTGTGTATCTGCTATTTGTTTTGTGTTTCTCCACCTCCCACCCCCATAATCTCTTCATCTCAAGATGCTCCTGTGCATTGCAGGGGAAGGCTGCTGGGAAGGGCTCAGAGAAGTGAAGGACAGGGTTGTGGGGCAGTCCCAGACAAAGCCTGGCTGCCACCTTTCCCAGTTCCACCTCCGGGAGTGCAGCACTTAACTGTGCCCAAGACCATCCCATGCACATCCATCCTGAGACACAAGTGAGAGCTGACAGCCCACAAATCCAGCTGAGCAGGCCACAGGCATTCAGTTCAGTACCAGAAAGATATCAATAAGCAACAGGAATTTCTGGGGACAGCAGCAAAGCCTGTGACGGTCTGAGGGGACAGAAGGAAGGATCAAGATTGTGGGGACAGATTGGGGAAGGACCAGCACCCTGTGCCTGAGAACCTGCTGCCTCTCTGAGATATTGAAAACTTGTGTAAGAAAGCAGAATAAAGAGATTCTGGAGCCCTGTGGAAGTGGCATAAAGGAAACCAGTCCCTGCTGTACTGGGCATAACATCTGCATGTAGTAAGAAATGGAAATTTCCAAAGCAAAGAGCTCTACACAAAAGTAGGAGGGGGAGAGAGAGATACTCCAGCCTGGAGATCAAGGTACCTGCAGTTCACCCAAGGTCACTCAGGGTGACAAAAGGCTAGTAAGGTCTTCCTCAAAATCAGCAATAGGCTACAATAACACAGACCTTTGTTGTTACTCTAAAATGTTTTTCATCCCAACAGACTAATTCTCTGCTCCCCGACTCCAGCTGCAGAGCTCAGTGATCTCAGTGGCCTCACTCCTCTTTGATGCTGATGAGAATGAGCAAGATTAGATTTAATGAGTTACATTTGGAGACATGAAACACTGGGAATCTCTCTTCCCCCACGGATATACACAGCTCTGCCTGGATGGGGCACGTCCACATGATTCCATCAAATTAGTCAACTTATTTCATTCACTCCCACTCCATCAGCAAAGGGACAGCAGCTCCCAACAATTCTGTGGTGACACCATGGATAATAAGAACTCCTTTCCAACTGAGAGACAAGGGATACCTCCAAAGCTGTAGCTACACAGCCTGTGATGCCATCTCCCAGCTGCCAGCAGAACAACTAGCCTTGTGCCATAGCTCCAAAGCTTTTGGCAGCGCCCTGTACAGGGTGTGTGGGTGCAGGGGGAGGCAGTGAGTGCCCACACCAACTCCACTGCACACCCACACACTGAGGCTGTGCACAGGGCTGGGAACAACATGGGCATGAGGCTGGGAATGGTATGGGCACAAAGCTGGGAATGGTGTGGGTACAAGGCTGGGAATGGCATGGGCACAAAGCTGGGAGTTGTACAGCACAAAGCTGGGAACAGCGTGGGAACAGCTGTGACTTCACTAAAACCAGCCCAGCTCTCAAGTGGTTGCTTTCATGCCAACAATAAAGGGGGGAAAGGCAGAAATAGTCAGGGCTTACTTGTGAGGGCTACAAGTGGTGAAAATATTATTTAGTTGCTACCTGCAACTAAACTACACCTTCCTTTTGATCTCCCCAAGTCCTGTATTAGCAGGTGTTAGGTGCCACCACACACTGCTGTGAGCAGTTAGACCTCAGCTCACACCATGACCCCAAACCATACCCCAGGCAGGACGTAAGGGAGTTCATTTAACATCCCTTTTGGGTGACATCTTTCTTCAGGCAGGGAAGATAAAAAATGTGTTCTGTACAGCAAGCAGCAGCACTTGCACCTGAAAGCTCATTGCATTAAAAAAATAAAAAAGCAAAAAGCCCACAAATGAGTAAACACCAAACTGCCAACTGCTTTTCACCTTCTGTAAATCAAAATACACTTTGGAAGGAAAAGCTCCCAAATTATACCAGGCAAGATGATGAAACATTAACCCACAAAAGGCAGAGATGGCAGTAGCAGAGATACACAGACTAGAGCCAAAGCTACAGTTTGTCTACATTAAAAATGCAGCATCAGCACTGGTGTCTGAAAGAGTCATTTATCAAGTCCTGGATTAGAGAGACATCTTAAAGTAAGTGCACCATTTACATGCACATATGCACAAATTGTCTGCTGAGGAAGGAGAGGAGAGCTGCAGTCTTTGTGCCTTGGAAGTTCCTCCCTGGGTCCTCTGGGTAAATGTGGGGCCAGAATGACATTAGGCATGGAAAATAGGAACCTTGCTCATGGTAACAGGGGGTACAATTCATGTGAGCAGGCAGGATGGAAAGTAATCTAATGCTGCAATTTCAGAGAAACAATATAGAGTCACTCCCATACATCATGATTAATGGCTGGATACCATAGTGTGAAAACCATTTAAAAAATGGCATTTTTGTCACTGACAATGTTACACATATAGTAAAGGTCATACATGATAAGAGCATTATCCATATTTCTTCTGCAAACATGCTTAACCTTGTAGAGCACAATTCCCTGGAAGATTGGTGATCCATCTCCAGCTGCAAACTGTGCTCTTCAGAACCTGAGGAGGCCAATTTTACATTTATATCACTCACACCCATGCACAGGCAGGTTCTGGGAAGCCTGCATGCCTTTCCAAGCAAAAAGGGATGGAAATGGTCTACAGCTGCACCCACTCCTGGGTCTCCTCCCTGCACCTTGTCTCTGGCTGTCACCTTTTGCTGGAGCTGATGCTGGGCTCCTTTCTGCAGCCATGCTGCACCCCATTAGCTGCAAACCCTCTGTCTAAAGTCTCCCTGAGGAGCCCCTTTGGCATCCTCTGGCAACAGGTAGGTCCCACCAGTGGGTCTGTTACAGGCTGGTGGGGCTCACTAACTGGCAAGTGTTTAGGAAGAAGATGACATAGCTGCTTGGTCAGCTGCCATCTGCAGAGAAATCTCATCCCATTGAAAGATGATCACCTTGGAGACAGCCTGCAGAAAAGCTTAGATGAGTCCACAGACTAGATATTTACCTTTTTTGAGAGCTGTATTTAAAGCACACAAATCCCTTCCAAAGGGTCAGCTCAGTCCACGAAACAGCTTCATGTACCTGCTGAGTCATTTCAGATCAAAACCTAGTCTGACCCGTGCCACCACCTCAGACCCTACACACCTTCTGAAGCCCACCTGGTTTGCCATAACCTCTTACAGTTGCACCCACAGCTTGCATAGTCATAGTCCTCCAGACTTGCTGAAACCCATGAACACTGAAGCTGTGAGCCAGACTGCAACCCTGCCTAGCAGCTGCTGGAAGCTTGCGTGCCTTGGCTGAAATTTGGAGGAGCAGCAAGGTTCACAGTATATTTTGCAGCAGATTGTGTGTCTCTCTGGAAACCTCACAGAAAGCAGCACTAAACTGTGTGTGTGTCACTGCTGGCTGACACACAATGTCAAGAGGAAGGTTTTCAATGTGCAGTCACATATCTACCTGTGTTGGCATGAGCATTCCCTCTTTGGCCACACCACGCTCTGTCCACCTGCCACTCTAGGTCCTTCTCCTGCTAGTACTGAGCTCTCCTGATTAACCTCATCTAGGTGCAATTCAGGGTCACACTCTGCACTAAAAAGCCAAGCACAAGATCTTAAAGGCATTGCACCAAAAATATAGTTATTTCTACAGTAAATAAACCCTCTGCAAACATTTGTGAAGTGAGATCCATTGTAAGGCTCATTGCATCAGGCTAGACTCTACTTGAAGCATCTCTGGGATGCCTCACCCTGCACAGGGGTTGGGTACAAGGACAGAAGCTGTGCTCACCTAAGGATGCTGTTATCTTTTATCAGGGCACAAACATGAACAGAAGCCAAAGCCACCACTAGGACAGGAGAAGCAGCAATGCAGTTCTCCATCTCTGCACGCTGAACCTTTGCTAACAAGTGTCACTACAGAAAGCACAGGAGTGCTGTCACACCTTGCAGGAGTTGGGTGGGTGGGAGTTCAGAGGCTGCATGGCTACCTCCTGGTTCCCCAGTAGATCTGACCTCCCTTGGTCAGGAGGTGGACATCATCTCACTATGGAAGAATTTCCTCTGTGAGAGTCACTGGAAAATGCTACAGGAAGAGATGGAAGCTCAGTGCCTTGTGACCACCTCCCAAAGCAGGGAACCTTGTCCCTAAGCTGGCTGTGAGATGGATACTGGAAGATTCCAGTGCTGGGCAGCACGACCTTGGGTTCAGGGGGGGAACTATCTGGAGAGGAATGATTGCCACCCAGTGAGTTTTGCATCAGTTGGAGAAGTGTGATCCCAGCTCTCTCACAGGCCCACAGCAGCTGGCAGGGGGTCAGCCCCTCCAGTGTGAGCAACCCAGAGAAGCACCAAGGCAGTGCTGGGCAAGGAGGAGCTGCCTGTGTGGAGGAGATGGAAGGGATAAAGGGCATGGAGGGGACATTTCCACACTGGCATTTGCAGCTTGTGCTTTCTTATGTGAACAGCACGGTGAAAGCTTCCCACTGCACTCAGGGTTGGAAAGCTTTTCCCCTGAGTGGTTTGCAAAGACTGGTTGGACCAAATTATTCTTCTCATCATGAATGCCTCTCTCTGAGCCACCTTACCCACACAGATACTCAAACGTCATTAATATGAATGAATGTATCTTGTCTCAGGGTGTCTCATGGTAGAAGCCATTTCAGAAACACTGGGAGGGTGGAGGGAAGGAGGAAATACAATTGATCAGCCCTGGTTGCATCTGTCCTAGTCCTCAGATGACAATTTCTCTCTCCCAGGAGCACCACAGACTAGAGGCACTCACAGATTATACATCATTCAGTCTTTTGCTTTGCAAAATTAGCTTTCTTAGCAAGGAAACAAAGGATTTGCTGTATTGGATCAGGCTACTGACATGTCTGCTGCTGCATCCGAGCTCTGGTACTTAAGGAACACAGCAGCTCTTCTCTCTGCTGTGCTGGCCAAGTCCCTGCCTTGGGAGCTGTGTGCACAGTCATAGACTGCTTCCAGATCACCACGGAAATTCATCCAGTGCTCAATAGCAGGTGGTTTAACTTCTCTCCTAATTTTGTCATCTCACACACTGACAAATGGCCAACATTATTTAGTCTTTTTAAAAACTCAGCCAGGATGTTTATCTCAGTAAATGCCTTCAGCACTGCCCTCCATAAAACCAACTACATACCACATAAAAGGAGGGTTTCTTTTTACTAGTTCCAAATTTACAGCCCTGGATGGTTTACTTTATGGCTGTTAATACAATGAAAGCTTTTGTAAGGAGAGAAAGGTGTTGGAGGATTGGGCAGGAGCTAGCAGAAGACAAAGATAACAGCCTGTGGCTAATGCAAGGGCTTCACATGCCCAGCTCGATGGGAAGACCATAACTCATAACACATTTAATGGCACAGGCATGGAGAAGGACCACAGAGAGCATCCCCCAGGGGTTCCTGGCACAGCAACCCCACGGCGGCTGATGGAGCACTACAGGTACCACGGGGCTGCACCCTGGCCGTGAAGGCAGCAGCAGCTTTTAATCTTTCTCTTCTTTTGCAAAGGGGGGGATGAAGAAGGCTTCTCCGCCAGGAAGAGCCTGCCGCTCCCCATGGACCCTAGGAGAAGGGTTCGTAGCTGGGGAGAAATATTAAAGGGTTTACAGAACCCTTTGTCCACAAACACAGGCTAAGCAGACAGGGCTGCAACTTGGGAAATGCCAGTGTCTGCCACGCCAGCAACAGCCTTTTTTCTTTTGACCTTTAACCCCTCCTCGTCCAAAACAGAGCATACAAGTCACGTCTCTGTTTTACAAAGCCGTGGATCAAACAGCTAGCCACAGGCATGGAGCAGGAGTTTCTTCTGGGATGCATGCTGTACGCTGCCGCCAGCATCAGCAAACATGCGCTGTGCAGCAGAGCAGCAGCCTTGCCTTCTTGTCATGCAAATGCTGGCACTGAGAGGACACCCAGGGTCAACACCTCCTCCCTCTACAGCAGACCTGCTTCGGGGGATCCTTGTCGCAAATATTTGCCACAAGAGAAGGAAACCATCCCTGCTGCTTGCAGAAGGGAAACTTCAGCATCTCAAACACACACAGATCCAATCTTTAAACCAAAAGAGGTGCCCCGGGCTCCTCGCAGTTGCTGCCCAGATCTATCCCAAAGGGAGGGGTAGCCATTTAGGACTGCTTGAGGACATGCATGCCCACACACCACCTAATCATACAACACACACCAGCATGTGCAGGGAAACCTCCGCGAGCCCTTGGACTGCCCCTGTGCTCGGTCGGGTGCTGGGCAGTGCTGGCACTGAGGGAGCTGAGCACGGCTGGGGCTCAGGGCACACCAGGCACATGTCTTTTCCATCAGCCACGTCCTCCCCACAAGACTGGAGTTAACTGCTGAGAGTGCTCTCTGCCATCTTTTGTGAGCAGAGAACCAGGAATGCTGCATAAATCATTATTCTTGCTAATTACCAGGAAACATCAAACAAGACAAGCATTTTACTCCTCAGCACTGAATTTTGTTATGCTAATTAGAGTTGTATAAGCTGTTGCTATTAAACCTCGAGAGTCAGAAAAACATTTGCATTAATACCCACAAAGCTGCATCAAAACCTAGTTATTAGTATTTCAATGAGGTTCAGGTTATGGGTAAGCTGCTGCCATTTCAGGGGCTGGTTTGTTGTTTTTAAATCCTGCTGTGAGTGAAAATATAAATAAATGCAGGGTGAGGCCTCATGCAGACAATACTTCTTTTAAATGACGAATTAAAAAAAAATTAAGGAAACTTTGATGAGGAGCAGATATGGGTGAGGGGAGGGAGGCACAGCAGCTCTGTATGCTGAGCTGCTCAGCCAAAGGCTCAGTCCCTAAGCACTGACTGCAGATGCCAGGCTGGACTTTGCTTTTTTGGATTTCTCAGTCCCTGGTGCTCCCAGACACTTGATCTGAAGGTTTTGGGGTTGACTCTCTGAAATGTAGCTGGGAGCAGGAACTGGCTCCTGCCTTCGCGTGAGAATTGCCATCTCCGTGGAAATTGCCTGCTCAGAGCCTGCCTTCACTTACACCTTGTGCATCACATGAAAGCCCAGGGCTTCACCGGAGGGATGAAGAGCAGGATCTCTGGTTACCAAAGTGCAGACACCAAGCCACACATCTAAACCTTTGTGGGGAACCAACTCTGTAACAAGAACTGGCAATTCCTTCTTTTTAGTGCCAATCACAGCAACAGAGTGCTTCATCTGAAGATCTCACAGCACTTTAGAAAGGCAAATTATTCCCCCACGTGCCCCTTTGATACAACAATTATCACCATCTGATGCATCAAATACATCCAAAAAATTTAAGGGAGTCCAAATAGGCAGCTGATGAGCAGATGAAGGGGTACCTTAACCCCTTAGGCTCCAAGTGCTGGAGCATTGTTTCGGTGAGCTCTTTGCAAAGGTAAACACACACACCTTATTATTTCCATGGCATGGAGACACTGGTATCAAGCCCACATGAACTAGGTCTCACAGCAAACCCTGTCCTGCACAGGGAGACTGTGACAAGTCCATACACACCAAAGGGAACTCATCAGGGAAGGAGCTGGGTTATAATTTGAGTCAGGAGCAAGCATCCTTACCCCAAGATAACACTGTGGGTGTCAGAGCAGAGCATCTGACCTGCGTATCAAGCAAGCAGGCTGTCCCTCTTGCCAGATACACACAGACTTCATCCATTAGCAGGCTCCCTGGCCTTTTGCTCAAGCCACAAAACTCCCTTTGCCTGGCATTTATTGCTCAGTAAAGAGCAGACCCTATTGGCAGCTGGCTGCAGCTTAAATAATACATCTTGAGTGCTCTCTATAACCCATGGTGTTATTCTATTGACGGGGCTACAAGTTATCTGTTTTTAAGAGACCATTTGTCACCAGTTCCTGAAGAGAGAGAGCCATTTACTCTCTCACTGTATGCTTCTACCAAAGAAGGGAAAAATATAAAGAAAAAGGAAAGAAAAGTATTCCTTCAATTTTTTTTTTTCTTCTTTCTGGTGGAAGCACACAGGTGAATTGAGTAGCAGTGTGCAGAAAGCAGTGTTCCAGCAATGATGAATTGCAGAAGCAGAGCTGTGTGCTTCATGGTTTTGCTGATGTAGAGGAACTCAGATGCACAACACACCCCAACCTGCACTGCTGTTTAAATACCTCCCCTGCACCCAGCTGGGGGAGGCGCTGGGTGGTACCCAGCCTGGAACTCCATCCCTCTCCGGGGCTCCCTGTTCCTCCTCAGCATCACCCTTTCTGACTTTTGGGAGCATTGGGTGCTCCACTTTCTCTCCTGCCTCATCTCCCTCAGCATGCAGCCAAGAAAATAAACCCAGAGCACCTTTGGTTCCAGAAGATGATAAGATCCCAGCCTCTCTACCTTGATATGAATCAGCCTAAGAAGAAAAGACAAACCTGGTGCCACCATCCCACAAGACTTATTCTAAGGCTGTGTCCTCCCTAATCACAGGCAGATTAAAAAATGAAATCCACATCAGCCACGCTACAGTAAGGAGAACTCTAAGAAGGATGAGGAAAATGAAGACACTGTGAAATGCAATAGATGTCAACTTCTACTTATTTTTTAATTTCATCTCTTACAAGCTTTTTGGAAGCTAACATGATTAAGTTCTTCACACAATTTATTAGCATCGTGTTGGAAATCCAGCAGTATATTACACTGTCTGAGTAATCCAATTAGTAAAATGTATTTATTTAACCAGAATATTAGCTGCACACAATCCCAAATGAAGTAAAGTCCCTGATCCTGGGGTTCCTCTCACTTCTTGGAATTCATTTACCAGCTACAGAAAGGTTTACTCTAATGAAATAAATATCAGCCCTACGGTTTTTGAATAATACAAGAAAACCAATCTTGCTGCTCAGCTAACTGCCTTTTTTTTCCCCCTTCTTCTTCTTTTTCTTTTTTTTTTCTTTTTCAGCAGACACTGATGGCACACAGATTTCACAGAGGCACAAAGGTTTTTCCTGGCTCTTCTACCTTCCTCTCATCCCAACCCCAAGCACATCCCCAAATCCCCCCAAGCCCAACTGGATTCCCACTCTTTACAATTACCAAATCATTCCCAAAATTAAGGACATTTTTCCCCCTTTCATTCGGCAACCTACATGCAAAAAAATGCACCTCGTACCCTCTTTACCCTGATTTGCAAGAGCTTTGAAATAAAATTACTGTGGGAAGCAAGGCTCTCCAGTGCTTTTTTCTCTCCTAATGAAGGAGGTGAGTGACAGCCCCTGAGGCTCAGCAGCATCCCCACCACGCTCATGTGCTGTCCTCACTCAGTGCTGAGCTAAAGGGACTGTACTTGGGAGCACTGACTGATGGGTGATAGTTTTCTGGGATATTTTAGGGACTTGTGTTCCCCCCTCCCTTCCCCCCCCCCTTTTTATTTTGTTATTATTTTTGTGTTTTATTTTGTTATTACCCTCAACAAGCCTAACTCCTAACAACAGCATCCCCGACCTAGGGCTCCTGGGGGGTTCCTGGCCACAAGTGCAGGCTGTCAGCACGGGGGTGACTCTCCCAGCCCATGGCACCTCAGCAAGGCCACAGCAAAGGAAGGTGAGTGGTGGCACACAGCCACCACCAGCCCAGTCCTGCCATGGCCCTGCTGGGAGACCAAACCACCAGACAAGTGCCTCTGCTGCATGCCCTGGGGAATGGCTTGCTGTTGACCGATGGTATTTTTCCAAAGCTGCTACTCCAATTTATCTTCATTAATTGGCTTAATTAATTATTTTCCCCTGTGAGCAGCAGCAGGAGGTTCAGCCACGAACAGCAGTTAGGAGGTGCAATGAGTGAGCCCCATCCCTTCACTCTGCCTTTGTCACTGCTAGGCATCCCAGGCATGGTGAGCAGTTTTTGCATCTCCCCTGGCTTTTTGGGTCTGGGTCTGAGGGGACCTGCAGGTGAGTACAGGGGAGCTGCAGACACCCATGTCTTTTCCCATGCAGACAAGGTGAGAGAACAAAAGGCTTGGGGTAATGCAGCATCCCTGGATGGGCATCCCAGAAACTCCAAATCTGGGATTTTGGGAAGTCTATATATGCCATATGAAAAGGCACAGTGGGTGGATTTGCTTTACTTGCTTGTAGCCCACTTTTCTCACACCTTGTGGAGCAGGATCACATTCTCCAGATCTCCCTGTGCTGCTGCAGCAGCACCTGCGAGATGACTCCGAGAGCTGCAATGGCAAAGGCAGCTAGAGAAGGAAGGGACTAACGGCTGGAGTTAATAATAGACATCATTTGCAATGTGCCTTCAAAAAAAACCCCGAACGTCCCGAGGCACAAGATCTAATTTTGTGTTTCCTCTCAGATCCTCTGCTGAAGGCAGCCGGCGGTGGAGGAGGGGAGGTGTCTGCACCAGCCGCTCGCTGGGGCCCGGTGCTCGAGCCCTTGTGATGCTCATTCACATGCAGAGAATTTGAGAGAGATCCTCCCATTAATGCAAACAGGAATTACCCGTGTAATCTGGGGATTAACGGAGCCCAAGGAATTATTTACATTTCCTAAATGAGGGAAACTGTATCAAGTGGGTAAGTCAGAGACAGGGAGCCGAGGTGCAGGAGAGCAGCTCACTACCTACAGCCTACAGAAAGCACCACCGCTGGCCTTCTGGAAAATGGGTTCATCTCAGGCTGCACAAAATGTTTGGTGTCTTTGGATCAAAGCTGCTGCTGAGGTGCAAGGCAGACACACTGGTGGCATCCTCAGGATCATTTGAAGAAAGGCAGTTGTGCAAACTTCAGACCTCATTTTTGTGCCTGCAGATCTTCCCTGTGTCACACAGTGCAACTCCTCATTCTCCACCAATGATTACTGCAGCAGTAGGAATAATTAAGACCAGTTTCCTGCATTTTTCTGTAATTTCTCTTGCAAAGCCTCTCCCAAAACAACCCATGTTCCATCAGCAACACCCAATGCAACTGCTGGGAAGGGACATGGACCTGCTCCCTCCCTGGTTGCACAGAGCATCCCTGTCATTGACACCATCATCATGCTTTGAAATCAGGCTCAAATCACCCAGAGAATTCACCACACCATGCTTTTCAGTCTCTACTCATCAAAAGCTGCCGTGACAGGCAGCAGAGCCCTCAGAGCCCCATCTTCTCCCAAATGCTATAATACTCATAATAATCATAGCAACAACAACAACAGCAGTTACAATAACCCTCCATCCTTCACACACCAGACGACGATGAGTCAGACTCCATTTCCAAACTAAGACATCTCGGGTGCTATTCTCCCTCCCCTCCAGACTAATAGCTGACAATGTATGCCTTCCACATTAATGATAAGGGTTCAAGGGGAAAGAGACTGCTCTCCTGTTCCGCTGACATTACACTCTCCTATGTACCCACCAACATACCCTAAGGCAACAGAACTAGTAATAGGTTCCTCTAACTGCCTCCTGCATCAAATTTGACACTGGGTGCTTTCTTCTCCTTTCCCATCGCTCACCTTATAACTCTGTCATCATCATTGATTTTGACTTAAGGAGAGGAAAAAAAAACCCCCAACAACTCAACCTTCTCCCCCTGCTCATACAGCACCAGGGTGGTGAAGTACAGCTGCTGCAGGGACTTGGAGCAGAAAGGAAGCAGACCAAGGGGGCTGCTTCTGTTTTGCCTGTAACTGCTGTGGAGGGTCCGAGGCAGCAAGCCCAGAGCATTTGCTGCAGCCAGGAGATTGGGTTTGCAGCCTTGGGACACTGTTGCTGGCTGTGGGGATGCTTCCCGGCCTGCAAGCAGCACTGTTCAGGTGCTTTTTGTGCTAGGATCATCTTCCCACTGTGGTCAGGGTTTGTTCAGTTCTAGGCAGCACTCCTTTCTCCTTCTTCTGCCTGTCTTACACGACAAAGATAGCTGGAGAGATCTATGCCTGCCTCTGAACTATGTCACTCCGAACAGTGAAAATTCCTCTGTTACCTCCCCATCTGCTGCAGAGGTGATGCCTCTGCAGAGGTTCTGGCTGTGGGAAAGGGTGAGTGGTGGCTTCACCGTGCAAGGGTAAAGGATCTTTCCTAGCAACAATCCCAGAGATGGTGACAGGTATGTCCTATGGGTCAACAGATGACAATTTCTCCTCAACTGAGTTATCAGACAATCAAGGCTCTCATTCACTCCCAGAGAAGAGGGCTGGGCTCCTATGCCAGCACTGGCTGCTCCCTGACACAACACTGCCAGGAGATACCCGAGTCCAATTGCCAGCATTCAGCTTTTACAGCCACATCCCAAGATGTGCCTGACAGGGGGCTACGGCTGCACTGGAAGAGAAAGGGACCTGTCAAAATCCCTCAGCACGAGGCAATCATAGAACAGAATCACAGAATCATATGGCTGGAAAACACCTCTAAGATCATCAAGTCCAGCTGCCAACCCAATGCCCCCATGCTAATACACCATGTGCAATGTGCCACACCTAGATGTTTTGTGAACCCCTGCAGGGATGGTGGCTCCACCACTGCCCTGAGCAGCTTAGGCCAATGCCTAAAAACTCTTTGAGGGAAGAAATTTTTCCTGATATCCAACCTGACCCTCCCCTGGTGCAACATGAATCCTTCCTACTGCAGTCCAGAGGAGCCCTGCCTGGATGGCCTGGGAGAGGAGCAGGCTCCTCCTGTCTGGTTTCTTAGCAGATACACCAAAGCGAATCCCGAGTGTGGCTGACCTGCAGCTGGTGTTTTCTTTGATTTATGTCAGAACCTATTTATGTCCTCTGCCTAAAACAATCCAGTTCATGTCAGCAGTAAATGAAACCTTGTACCATCCAGCAGCTGTTTGCCTGCTACCTGAAATGAGTTTCACTCCAGTTCTTATCAAGCAGAAATCCTTTTAATCATCCAAACTGCCACAGCCTTGTTGGAGCTGTGATGGTGTGGTGATTATAACAGGGGAAGGCATATTGCATGCCAGGGACACATCAAGAGCCCTGGAATTGCTGAGGATTTTTTTCCAGGGTCTCAGACACTTTGGACACAGTGACAAGTGTAGATGAAAGTTGGTCTTCAGCTGTAGAGACCAGTCCACTTCAAACTTGGGTACTGGCAAGGTTTAATCAAGGCTGTAAGAGCAAGGCTGGGCTGAGCAGGGTGCCAGAGAGCCTCTGGTATCTTCACTGCTGGCTCACTGGTGGCCCAAGCAAGCTCATTACAGTAAAAACATTAGCAGCCTTTAAAATTTACTTATTTTGAAGCTCTTGCTACTGATGAAGCCAACAGAGCATATGGGGATGGGTTCAGGAAAAACCCAGAAGAGATGGATCTGAATTCATTCTGCAGCCTTACATCCTGACAAGTCTCCTAGTGAAGGATGCTGTTGGTGACAAGTGGGAATGCTGCAGGGGAATATTGACCTAAAGCTATTCTAAATCCACTAAAGAGGATGGTAAAAGCTGGGCTGCTCTGCTCACAGACCCAGCATGAGGTCACCTAACCTGCTTGTCCCATGCAAAACTAAGGATCACAGCCTGATTAGCCAGCGTCAGATGCTCTCAACACTTTCCTTGCAAACAAGCAGCAGACCAAAAGCAATTTGAAGGAATTATTTGGGAAATAATTCTGAATAATGAATGAATGAATGGAGAAAACTGCAAGCTGTTTACAGATAACTCACCCACAGAAAAGAGATGAATTTGCCGAGTAGATGATTCACTATTGATTATTTCCCCAGCTCTAGCTGTAACCTTATTTAAAGCATTAATTAAGACAAGTCCTCATAGTTCAGCATATTCTAATCTGTTGCAGGAGGAAGAGCTCTCAAGAGCTCAGCCCTGCCCTCCTGGGAGGAAATTTGGAGATTCACACCCTGCTCCTGGCTCCTGCTTGAATGGGAGGAGGTGTGAGGACACGGAGCAGAGCCAAGCACCAGCCTACCTAAAACAATGACATCCCCAACAGCTGATACAAACATCTCAGCAGGCTGTGGGTGAGGGCTAGTGAGCACCTGGGTTTGGCAGGGAGATAGGGGATCCTACCTGGCTGTTGGTTGGATTTCAAACAGGACAGCTGCCTCTTGGGATAAACCCTTTAAAGACAGCCAAGGCAATCTGGCTATCCCAGTGGATTGGTGCCCTCAGATGACCTGTTGTCTCAATAACAATGTATAAATGCACAGTCTAAACACGTTCCAAAATGCCACAGCTTGTGCTAGTGACCCTTGTGCCACCCAGCCCTTCAGAAAGGTCTGCCCTTCTCCCCTGGGCTTTGGTTCTGGCAGCCCCAATATTGGCTCCTGTAAACCACAGGGTGCCCAGAAGCACAGAGCTCATGGAATTGTACTAACAACAAAAGAAACCTGTGCTTCCTTTCATGTATATCAAGTGACTCCAAATGCACCAACCACTAAACCTGCCAAGCAATGGCATACACATGGAAATGCAAACACACTGGCAACCAGCCTGCTCTGCAGCGAGGGACTGGCACCTGTAGGCTCACCTCGCTGACAGGAGCACAGCTTCAGCCAGGGCTGACAGCACGTTACTGAGCAAGTCCCCAGCTAATGAAACACAGGACTGTGCTCTCAGTAGTGCACAGGCATGAAAATCCCACAGAGCAATCCAATCCAGGACAGGAAGATTTCTGCCTCAAAACCCAGAGGACTATGGCTTATGATGCTGAGAGCAAGGGGAAAGTTTCTGCTCTCCAGCTATGCTCCCCACGATGGACCTGCAGCCTTGTTTGCTCTGCAGAGCCACCAGTTCCTCACCCATCATCCCAGGACTGCTGGCACAGCACATTGCAGGCAGACTTGTGCTTGCTTTCTCCATATCCTGAGGAAATGAGGACGTGACAACCTGGCACCTAACTGAAGCTAAACCACTCCAGCTTTCAACCACCTGATTAGTGCAGCATTGCCCAGAGCATGTTTGCAGCATTTCTAAGTGACTTGGAATATGGGTAGAGCAAGTTAGCATCTGCATTAAGCAAGCCCAGGCTATGACTTGAGTTTTGTTCCCATAACTTTGTTTCAGAAAGAAAAGCTCAGGCAGTAAAGTGTTAACCAACTCTTACATCCAGGCAACCAATGGCTGTTTTTTTAACCCATTTCCATGTCCACTGTGAACAACCACAGTTTTTTCCAAGAGTTGTCCTCAGTTCACATGGGTACAATTCACCAGCAGAGCCACTGGGCCCTTTCTCACCCACCCAGCATTGTTTGGCGTGTGCTCTCTCAACACCATGTCACAGTTAAGCCATGACCAGCTGCATGGCCCTCACAGCCTTAATTTGTCCTAATTCATGCACAAAGATTAAAAGCAAGATTCCAGTCCAAGCCCCTTTCTTCCCCATCACATGCAATCAGCCACAAGCTGTGTCTCACAGGGCTGAGCTTCCAGGAAAAGTTAGACTTGGCTACTAACCAAGGGAAGATAGCAGGAGAGGAATTAAAAATTCAAACAGAATAGAGCATAATCAGCTGAGTATTAGCAGCAGGTCAAGATTTTTAACAATTTCAGTGCTTCTACAGACTGTTTTGGGCATGTAATGAAATTTATTTCCTATCATCTTTACAAGAAAGCCCTACCAAGATTGCAAACATTTGAAATAACCATTTGAAGGACACAGCACACAACATCTGATTTCTCCTAACCCAGGTATTCAAACTTAACCCCTCAAGGTGATCACACAGAAGAAGATAATACTACAGCATTCACTGCTGCTTTATTTTTTCATACACACCAATGTGGGATGGAGTATGATTCCCTGCCCAGTACCTTCAATACAAGCATGGGGAAAGGAGAAGAAAAGAAAAATCTCAGTAGCTCACTTCAGCTCTCTTTGAATCTCCATCCCTCTCCTGTCAGACTCCTGACCAGCACTAGGTCACACACTGCCCTGGTCTCACCACCACCTCCTATGTCAGGTGGCTATTGTCACAGGTGGTCACTCAGATGTGACCTGAGTCACTCAGGTATGTGCATGCAAGCTGCTCTGCTAGCCCTCAGCTGGTCTCATGCTCTGAGGGTAGTCTGAGATGTCTATTTTGAGCTTGGTTTGGCTGAGCAATGACCATGCCAGGCCAGCCCATCTCCTGCCAGTCAGGTCCTGCAGGGTTGCACAGTTCATCATCAAGCACACAAGCAAATATTTCTCAAGGATATTGTCTGAAGCAAATTCCCTACCTCTTCTTGACTCCTTCCAGGGCTGTTTTCTGGGAAGGGCTTGTCTGATGGTTTATCCTTACCTGAAAGACAGAAAAGAAAACCAAACTAAAAATGCTTGTCAAATAACAGTTTGGTTAGAAAGGGTGGGAAGCTCCTGTGTGGGGAGGAAAGATGCATTTTGTGTTTACTTTCATTACTCTCCATTGCATCCAACACACACTTTAAAACTTGCATAATTCTCTCCACCAATTTTACTTTGTTTTTCCATCCATCAAACTCTTTTCTCTCCATGCACAAGTGTGCTGCTAATTAGGACAGAGGAACCAAATAGATTAAAAGGAGTAGGCCTCCTTCTTGGTGCTTGCTCTTCCCTGTCTCTCCCCAAGGCACAGAATCACACAATCATTAAGGCTGGAAAAGACCTCTAAGATCATCAAGTCCAACCATCAACTTGTCAGCACCATGCCACTAAACCATGGCCCTAAGAACCACATCTAGATGGTTTTTAAACTCCTCCAGGGACGGTGACTCCACCACTGCCCTGGGCAGCCTGGGCCAATGCCTAAAAACTCTTTCCATGAAGATATTTTTCCTAATACACAACCTAAACCTCCCCTGGTGCAACTTGAGGCCATTTCTTCTTGTCCTCTCACTGGCAACCTAGGAGAAGAGACCAGCCACCATCTCACTTCAACCTCCTTTCAGGGAGTTCTAGAGAGAGATGAGGTCTGAGCCTCCTCTTCCTCAGACAAGGCAATCCCAGTTCCCTCAGCTTCTCTCAGTCAGAGGAGTTCTCTCTCCTCATGAGGCCTCTCATCAGCCTCACAAAATCAATCCAAACTTTTTGGGGAATTCAAGCAAGTTTTCACTGTCATGGATACAGTGCACTCCTCAAAGAGGACCTATCAGAATTAGGAACTGTGTGAGGAAGGGTGATCAAGCTGATGGAAGGAACAAAGCAGCTTTTACAGAGGGACAGATGCAAAAAGCATGAGTGTGCCACTTGCCCTCTGCCATGGCCAAGCTTTGCCTTGGGTGTGGTAGATGCTATTTTGCCTGACTGAATTTCCTTTAGCTTGAAAAATAAGTGCCTTTGCTTCAGGAGCAGAGTGACCTGCATCTGTCTCCTCTGTCCCTCCCTGCAAGGTTCCCATCTCTCCATTTGTAGCAGTACAAAAACCTTTGGGTTTCATTATAAAGCTTCTACATTTTCTAGCCAAAGTTGGTCTGGCAGGGGAAGGGCAGAGGTGCCAGGAACCTGCTTGCATGTCCTCTCAGCTACAGAGACTTCTAATGAACATCTGTGCTATGCAGACATCCTTAGTTAAGTTTATGGTGGTATAAACTGATGCTGCATCTAATTGTCTGAATTTCTAGGGAACCTGGACAATAAAACTTGCAAAACCTCCACTGGGCTCACACTATGCTTTGTTTGCCCCACTTCAACAACCTAGCCCTACCAACAGATTGGGATTCCAGTACTGGGAAGTGCCCCTGTGGAAAGAAGCCATAATGCACATGTCCTACATGCAGGAACAACCCATGAGAAGCCACTCTGGCTTCTGGCTGAGGACCCTTGTCAGCACCCCCTCAACACCTTGAGAACATGCCAGTGGTTAGTCCAACTGACACTGCTGCCAATGGGAAATATCTAGGTCTAAAACACTCCATGAAGCAAACACCTTGGCATGGGAGTGAGCTTTCTGCACCAGATGGACCCCCTGGTCTCTTGGTAAATCTAGTTCTTAGGCTTTGCCACAAAGAGGCTTAAAATTAATTAGCAGATTTTTTTTTTCCTGAAAGAGTTCTGTCTACAAGAAGTGTGTGAGAAAGGACCTTCCTCAGGGGCTTTTCAGTACTTACAGGCCAAGAGGAGGGTTTATAGCCTGCAAGAGAGTTCCTTTTATAACTGGCAATTTCAAACTGTTAAAGGCTGCAAGTGGGTGCCCTGCAGATGAAAAGAATCCCTGTTTTCTAAGGAAGACAGTCAAGAAGGAAGAGGTTTTCTGATTTGCTAAAGATGACCACTTTTACCAAAAAGCATCTGTCCCCTTTGGTTGCCACTTCCAGAGAGCTGTCACCCAGCAGCACTGGGGAGGTAGACATGTGGCAAGAGCTGCTACCTGGTGTACCATGGAGGAGGATCTTTCAAGGAGCAAAGCACCACAGTCTTCAGCTGCTGAGAGCTGACTGATGCACTGCTGAGCCTAGACAGCTACTGGGACTGCTCTGCAACAGCACCCACAACACTGAGGTGCTGGAGTGTGCCCAAAGAAGGGCAACGAAGCTGGTGAGGGGTCTAGAGCACAAGTGTTGTGAGCAGTATCTGAGGGAACTGGGGTTGTTTACTCTGGAGAAAAGGAGGCTTAGGGGAGACCTTCTCACTCTCTACAGCTCCCTGAAAGGAGGCTGGACTGAAGTGGGGGTTGATCTGTTCTCCCAAGGAACAAGTGATAGGATGAGAGGAAACAGATTCACAGAATCATCAGGGAACATTTAGGTTGAAATTAGGCAAAATTTCTTCCAAAAAAAGGGTTGTCAAGGCCTGGCTCAGGCTGCCCAAGGCAGTGGTGGAGTCACCATCCCTGGAGGGACTGAAAAGCCATGGAGATGTGGTGCTGAGGGACATGGTTTAGTGGTGACCTGGCAGTGCTGATTAACAATGGGAGTAAATGATCTTAAAAGTCTGTTCCAAACTAAAGGAATCTAAGATTCTATCCCTGGCTCCTTCAGTCTCTAGTATCTCCTACAAGGGTTAGCTGAGGTACACACAAGCCTCTGGTGACCATCTTGAAGCAAATTAAAGAACTGTTGCTTTGTCATCAATTAACCATGTGTGTGCATGCTGCTGGTTACAGACAACAAACAAAACCCCAAGTTTTGCTAGAAAACTTCCTAACCTCAGTCTTGCCTGTAGTGTGCACTTGTTCCCTCTGTTTTACCACTCTTGTTATTTCTGGGGCAATTCCCTTTGGGAAGAGGCTGTTGTCAGTGTGATGGTGTCTTGAATCAGCTCTGAGCAGTGTTGAGCAGCACAGCATTTTCAGCTCTGTCACTCTGCCTACTCAGCCATGCTCTGCCCTGTCTAGCTGCCCAAGCAGTACCAAAAATGGGAAGTTTAAGGACAGATTAGATTAGTTAAGAATTAGGACTGTTATTTCAAAGAGTCAGACAGCCAATAACATAGGAAATGCTAAGCAAAAAGGGCAGAATTGGTCAAAAGAGAGTTGTCTGAGGCTGGTAAACAGGACTGCAAACCTCTATCTGCTATCTGAGACCATGACTGAGGTGACAGAGAAATTTGAATCACACACACACAGAGAACATTAGGGTTTGGAAGGGACCTTGAAAGATCATCTAGTCCAACCCCCCCTGCCAGAGCAGGATTCCCTAGGCTAGGTCACACAGGAATATGTCCAGGCATGTTTGGAATCTCTCCATAGAAGAAGACCCCCCAAGCTCTCTGGGCAGTCTCTGCCAGGGCTCTGGCACCTCAACTGGGAGAACATTTTAGTTCCTTGTACTTATGGGGCAGTTGGAAAAATTATTTTCAGATTAAATTTGTCAGTGGTAAGCATTCCTTTGTATACTACTACAGTCTTACCCTTTAAATCATTAGAAAGGGAACACACATATTTACAGGACTGGAGACTGCATAGGTGTTCTGTTTGTAAAGACAAAGTTCACACTAAAAACCTGGCTTCCAAGAACAGGAATCAATCCCCACTCCTCCTGCCAAGCCTCTAGGAAAAAAAAAGCCTGGGGAATGCCTTTAACAACCTATATCATCAATATTACTGCACTGACCCAGTTCTTGCTCTCAGTTTTCTGTTCTGTGCTAATAAAGGTGGATTTCATGTACAATCAGCTGAGGATAGCAGAGGTGAGGGTCTTTGCTGTAAAGAAAGCATAAAGAAGATAATATTACCAGGCTAGACTACACACAACTGTAACTGTTCAAGTATTAAATCCACTTTTCACCATCAAGAGTGTTACCCCAGAGCATGAGAAATACAAGCAGGAGAAAATATTCTCAAGTGAAGAAATTGATGGTCAAAGCCTGAAGTTTGGCAAAATGCTTTTCCACTTCATGTCCTGCAAGCTGTCAGCACTAGGATGGAAAACCACAGATCAGTAATTACAAAGGACACTTCCTCTTTCTCATCCTGTCTCTGGCTGTAAGGCAGGAGGGTGGCAAGTTAATTAATTATCTCCAGCATCAGTTTACTTGAAGATCTCTTCTTCCAGCAGTGCATCAAAAGAGACGGCTGGAAGCCTTGATTAGAAGGATAATGAAGGAAATCTCTACTAGATTATATCATTTCTTGCCCCTCTGCAGCTATTCTCAACCTGGCTGCTTTCCTAGGGCTGGGAATCAGGGCTGGAAAATATCACAAGCATGTAAATCCACCTCAGATGCAAAATTTATGGGAAAATTCAAGTAATTGCATGTTTACCATATTTCTGTCAAAGGTCTGGGGAAAAAAAAGATATCAGACCATCTGACTTGCTACAGAGCAGAGATTTTCCACATGTCCTGTTAGGGTCTCTGACTCCATGGAGATAATCCATATTCTGAAGTCACATCAGACATGGAGAGAGAAAATGTATTAGATAATACAGAGCAGGAGGAGAGCATATGCTGATGTGGGGGTAGGACAGGCAGTTTGATGTCTACCTTGTTATCTGTCCTAGGAAGCCTTTACTAACAATGGCCATTAGCAGGGGCCATAGATGAGGTGCTTCAGCTGATTTGGGGTTTGGTTGTTTGGGGTATTTTCCCTTTCTAGTCTTGCCTGCTTTCACCTGCAACACAGCATCTTACCCAGTCCTTGCTTCAGAGTAACAGGAGCCATTGGAGGGCAAAGCTGGTTCCCACTGCAGGGAAGGACGCTTTGGTACTACAAAGCTCCAGGGTCTCTGTCCCTGTCACACCAGTGCCCCATGGTTGTCTCCACATTTGAAGTCCCTTAGGGATTTTAGTTCCATTTCCCCCTTCCCCAGACTGTGCACATGCTGCTAAATCTAATAGTAGGGAGAAATGAAGTGTCAGGTTCTGATGCCCCAACACATCATGCTGATTTCTACCTTGCACAGAGAATTCCAAAGCCCTTCCCAAGAAGTCCCAGTGGCACATTTCAGTCATTTATGTCTCTTAAGGTGAGAATGAAGTTTGTCCCCTGGTGGTGCAGAAACTATTGGTGCCACCAGTTGTGCCAACCCTTGGATGCTCAGGCATCCCAGCACCAATATCTCAGTGAGAGTCTGAAGAACACACTGCACTGACAAAGGAATTGTCTTATAAAAGAACCTCAGAGGGAGACCACCATCACCACCTGACCCATCAGAGCCACCCTGCTCTTTCACAGGCATCTCCAGCACCCAGCTCTCACCTTGGCAAGTGGGTGGCACAGAGAGATGCTCCAGTCCTCACCCTGGGTCCCCCATGGCCACCAAGAGCAGAAGTAACCGGTCCCATGCAAGGGAGCAGAAGCAAAGGCAGAAGGGGAGCAGAAAGTGTTTTATGGGGTTAAACATCCCACTCTGAAGTGAGGCAATTTCCCTCAGACTCCTGCCATTTCCTTGTGGAGGCTTATCATCTCCAGCTGGGACAATATAAAGGCCCATTTAATCGAGATCCATTTAACACTGAATCACACTAACAAGATTACTTAGCCAGGGCTAATTCTGCATTTGCTGAAGTGCAGTATCCAGGGTGAGTAATCTCTGTGTGCTGGTGGCAGGTTCAGAGACAGGTTAGCCACTAGCTTAGCATCACAGACAAAACATAGAAAGTACATGGAAGACCATGACAATGAAATTGCAGCCAGTTTAGCCTATTTGGGCTGTTTCCTTTCCCCTGGCTCAGTGTTATTTGAGATCAGTTCAGAGAGGGTTTCCTCATTACCCCATAGGATCCTAAAAGGGGAATTATTTTCTTTGTCCTCACAAGCAGCTGAGCAGGCAATACAGCAAAATCCTCTTCAGTCATTATCTGTTAAGTGCATGGCATCCTTTTGTGAGTTAAATGACACAGTATTTCTTGCATGGGACTGAATTCAAAAGGTTTTGCCTTCCATCAGGAGATAACTCAAGATTTGAGTGCTAATTGAATACATTTATATGCACACAAGTGATAGGCATTCATACAATTTCTTAAAGTAGATTCTTGCCATTCAGTCATTTAAAAATATAGCACTAAGGGCTCTATTATTTATGATTATTAAATCACAAATCTGAGTAGCAAAAATACTTCACTTGGGGAAAGCATAAAGAGACTGTTTCAGAGGAAAATCTCCTTTTCCAGAACTCCCAGAACACCACATCATCACAGGAGGATGCTAATAACTAATATTGTTCCACAGCTAAGGGTCTCAGTGCCTTAGTCAGGTAAATGGATTAATCCTAATCACCCCTCCCCAAATATTCCCAAATCCTCCAAGTGGTCAGAGCTAAGGTTGACATGTTCTGGTGATACATTCACTTCTTTGTAGGTGTTGACTCATTCTGCTGTCAGGATAGGCTCTGGGATGTCCCCAGCCATTCCCTTCCTTGCTTTGAGAGGATGGGATTTGTTGTCACTTCAGGAGGGTTTTCATCTCACCTGGTGTCAGAGGTCCACAAGGCAAGTGTCTATACTTGAGTTAGACTCTTAAATGCATAAGCGGAGAGAAATTGGAGTGATTTGTCTGACCTATTTTAGGCAACCACCTCAAGATGAGAGCAATTGCCTGCTGGAGATGCCCATTTCTCTCCATTGACAGTAAATGAGGTCTGAGTGCTCATTGCAGATGCTGAGACCCAGGAACCATCTCACAAGTCAGGTGAGAGGGATTCTATCAGAGTAATTGCCACCTTCCAAAAGGAGATTTACTTTTAAATATTTATCTATTTATTGCCAGGGAGTTTCTTTTAACCATTTGGGGAATTTCCCAAGTTGCTCTTTTATTTTAGCAGATAATCCTCCTGGTATGGTTACCTGGCTGTTGTAGGGAGTAGATGATGGTGACAGAGCTCTGTGCCTTTCCTTCTACAGGACAGAGCATCCAGAGCAATCTGAGTTTGTTTTGTAACCCAGGCCAGAGCCTCTTTTGATGCTCTGAGGGCAAAGAACCCCCACAAGACTAGGTCAAACCCACCTCTATAGGCTGGCTGCAAGCTCCTCTAGGGTGGGCAAGCATTGCTTTCCTCCAAATGAAGAACAAAGCTGTGCCAGGTCAGAATGACAAGACCAGTGTCCTCCAGAGATACCAAGATGACCTCACAGAATCATAGAATCAATAAGGCTAGAAGACACCTCTAAGATCATCAAGTCCAATCATCAACCTGTCACTACCATGCCACTAAACCATGGCCCTAAGAAACACATCTAGATAGTTTTTGAATCCCTCCAGGGATGGTGACTCCACCACTGCCTTGGGCAGCCTGCGACAGTGCCTGACAACTCTTTCAGGGAAGAAATCTTTCCTAATATCCAATCTAAACCTTCCCTGGTGCAACTTGAAGCCATTTCCTCTTGTCCTCTCACTGGTAACCCAGGAGAAGAGACTGACCCCTATCACCTCCAGAGGTCCCTTCTAACTGTTTTATGATTCTGTGAAAAAGGAAAAGCTCTCCAGGGCAGCATCTTCACACATAGTATGAACATCCTCATGCCCAGGCTGCTGGCAGGGACCTGCTTTGTTCCTAGTAACCTCCAGCCCTTCACAGCTGGGTAGGCAGCTCTGGGAAGCTTTAAGATGAACACAGACACCTATGGAGCTGGGTGCCCATAAGGCATGGCAGGAGCTGGCTGAAAATCTTCAGGTCATAATTATATTCAGATTTCTAAGCCCACTTGAATCTAGCCCACATCTCATTCTCCAAGGGTGTCTTAAACACTTAGGAAACTAAACACCACTTAGACAGGCCCTGATATGCAAAAGCTCACAAGTCTGTAATATTGCTTCATGTGCCTAACACACACCAATTCCAGGATGAGATTAAATGCTTATATCAGAGCTGGAACCAAGCCTCATGTGATTCTGGCCAAGTATTGAGGTCACTTGTAAAAGTGAGATTTCTGGTCTGGAGCTCAGATCAGACATATGTACCTCTTCCTCCCCCCTGCATTAACCTCAGGTACTTAAATCAGGTTTGGTATCTGCACATCAGGAAGGCAGTTTGCTGGTTGTCTTTGTGCAGGGAAATCACACATTTGACTTTCATCACCTCAGTGCCAATGTTGCCTAGAAAATGGCCAACAGATTTTGAAGTTCATCAGAGAAACTGGCAGACATGCATGAGAAACATGCCTGTATAAGGCTTGTTCTTTGGGAAACAAGGTGCTCAGTCCAAATGTTCAGAAAGCCTTCCAGCTGTCCTCATGGCTTCATCCTCAACATTTGAAAGCAGGAAAAATTTAAGTGTAAAAGGGGAATTAAAATCAGTCTCAAAAATATGATCAGGTCACCCTGGAAATTCCAGGGACTTTCTGTAGCAAGTGCTCAGGGTGTCTCCAACTATCCAAGACCAAACCTCATCCTACTTATCTTCCTTCAAACAGCAGTCAACTTGCTGAGGAGTCTGACTGCTCACAGACAACCCTACACCTTGGACACCATTTCTGTATCATGTCTGATACAGGCAATGACAGTGGATGGTCTCAGACCTTCTTGCATCACCTTCTCACCATCTTCAACTTGGAACTGTGGAGCCCAAAATCTCAGAGGCAGGAGCTGGCTCACTGCCTGCTGCTGCACTTTGGGCACCTCAGCTCTCTCTGATCTGTTGGGACACAGGCTGGAACTGCTCTAGGGATGTACCCTGTGAACAGGCTCCTCTAGGTGCCATGGTGCACACAGATGTATGGCACATGGAGCCATAGAGAGACTCAGAGCAGCTCAAGAGGCATCAGACCACACACTTATCAGCACATGCAATCCCTGCACTGCAGACACTGCAGCCCCTTGGTCCTCACCATGGAGGCAGACATCAGTGACACACAACCTCTGGCCACACCAACATTAATTTCCCCTAAACAAAATAAAATATCCCAGGTAAAGACACAGGCTTACACTTGGTGAGTTTAAGCCTAATGATTGCTTTCCTCAGTTACCTTTTCTGAACCTCTCAAAAATAATCTGCTATCTGCAGGCTGAGAACTGCTCCATTACTTGTCATTTTGTTTTGATATAATGCCATCATCCCTAACTGGTGGGGTCTAAGGGCTTGAAAGACATTAAGTCCCACCTGTGTGTGTGCTGACCGATTACTGCAGCGTGATCTCCACCCCTCTGACATTTCCCTGTCCATTCTCTCGCCAGCTGGGCAACCGGTGCCTGACCACACTCACAGCAACCACAAAGTGTCTCCCTTCAAGCAACAGGGCCAAGTAGGCTCCATGGGAATCATTTGTCACTTGGCTTTAATTACAAACTAATTTCCCCCTGCATAGCCAGCAATTTCAAGCTCTGTGGAAGCTATAAGGAAACAATGGCATGCCATTTCCCAGCAAAGGAGCAGAAACAAACAGACACAGTTCAGAGCTTCAGAAGAGAGTGGGATATTTAAATCCCCCAAATGCAACAACCAGAGAATGTTTCCTCATGCTAAGGAAAAAAGCATTTCAATTAAACATTTCTTTTTTAAGGCCACCCAATTTTACCAAGTTCTAAGGAAGACCAAGCAGGTCTTCACAATAAGAACTATCTGCACCTAAAATATGCAGCAGAGGCTACCACCTCCCTGTAATAAGCTGGTGCCATAGGTTGCTCACCGGCTGGAGCGCTGCTGAAACCATCCTTAGCAGCTGACAGATTGCAAGGAGAACTGGAGGAGCATGAAGGCTCGTTAGTGGCAAGGTTTTCCCAGCTGAGGCTCAGCCAGGCACTGATTGGCAATTCAGATCACAGAGTTGGTCCCTGTGGAACCTCCATATGTTTCTTCCCCTGGAGGAGCGATGAATGTCAATTCACCCCTTGGGGTACGTCAGGCGAAACTCCTCCCGAGGGTGAAACGAGAGCTGACAGCAGTCGGCCACAGGTTGGTTGGCCTGGACCAAACTGACACACACTGGCTGATTTTGGGAAGAGCCAGGAGAAAAACAACCCTGTGTTTGTTGTGCTTTCATGGGCAGCACTGGGGTATAAGTTCCCCTCTCAGAATTAGCTATATGGAGACATAGATAAGGGTAACTCACGCTCACATGCCACAGAACAGGAAAATGGATGTTTGTGGTGGTGGTAACTCATCAGTGTGTCTGGGATTTCCCTGGAGTTCATGGCAGCAGCCCTGCACACTCAAGACTGTGACAGCCACAGAGAATCAATAGCACCATTCTACTCTAGTCTATCTGCTCATACCCATTGTGAACTATTTCCCTTCCTTATGTCCGTGTCTCATATCAACCACTTCTTCAGAGCATTCTGTCAGTGGCCCTCGACAGGTTTCCAGACTTTAATTAAGCTTCAAGACACCTCCATGAAGCTGACTAATATAATTAAGTGAATCTTCCAGATGAATAAACTGAGGAGGAGAGGTGAGGTCAAACAGCAGAATGCTGGGGGAACTGTTACCCAGCAGCAAAGGAGGTCATAGTAGGTAGAGCTGATTATGCCACGATTTTCTCCTGCAAAGGGTAGCTCAGACCATTGTCTAAACAAGAAAAAGCAGTTTCTTTTGACAAGGAGGCATCAAGGTAAAGCTGCTGTCTCCAGCACTGCCACACACAGATGTTTCTTGCAAGTATCAAGAATAGTCATGTATGTACATACAATGTAATTTACTATTAAGGTGAGGGGAAGCTTTAGTCCAGTGGCTTCTTTCAAATAAACTTCCTGAAATTACAGTAGTTATATACATTCATTCACAGAATGTCAGGGGTTGGAAGGGACCTCAGAAGATCATCTAGTCCAACCCTGCTGCCACAGCAGGATTCTCCCCTAACTGGGTATCAAACCAGGCCCCCGGTGGTGAGAGTGCCAAATGCTAACCACTAGACCACCAAGAGGAGCTGATATAGTTTATATTCAAATAATTCTCATTATCTGGGTACCCACCAAAAAACAATCTACCAGGAGATTTATTTAATTTCATATCAGGCTGGAAGAATGACTCAAAAGAAGAGCAGCTTGGATCTGAAGTCTTGCTATGACCCAAGGCATGACTTGTCTCAAATTTAAAAGGGCTTGAAAATGAACGTGCACCTAAAGCTCTCCATGACTGAGGCCTTACTTAGGAAGACCATCACTTGGGACTTTTCCCTGGAAGATGAAGTGCTGGGGTGCTACATTAATGAAATAGAAAATTCCCAGCTTGAAGTCAGGCTGGATCTGGGATGTCTCACCTTCCTACAGACTCCTTCCTTCCAAAGAGCTTTTCTCAGGAAGTTCAGCAACTTCTCAGTGCTTAAAAAGCTCTTGCAAGGGGCTTTTTTCTTTCGTGCCTATATCCAAATTAGATGCTGCTGCTGTATCCTAGACAACATGGCCACCCATTGTTTAGGAAGCTCAGCCCTTAGAGGCACAAGTTTCTACATCACCTTCCATTACAAAATTCAACAGCAAAAGAACCTGAGCAGAAATCACTCGGGTAACACTTGTTGATTAGCTCTCAATGTCTTCAGGACTGTTGCTTGGCTTTGTGCTCACCTGCCTAACACAAGTGTTGTGACTTTCAGGGAGCAGCTGAGAGGCCACTTGTTCTGGCTATTTGCACTGCTGACTCCTCTTCCTAAGTGGGATCTGGTGATAGCATCTCCTAAGTCTGCCAGAGGGGAAGAGAACCACAGGTTTGTGGGAACCTTCAGATGACACCACTTGTCTTTTAAAGTGTTGTTTCACAGTGCTAGGGCTCTATGGGAAACTATAAAGTGATGGCAGCTCTTGGGACCTAAGCCATGCTGAGGTTTTTTTGTGTTTTGCCTCATTTGTTTCTTGATACTTCACCATATCCCGAGTGACTCTGACACAGGAATTCCTACTTTTCATTTTTCTGCTGTACAAGATGTCAGCAGATAACAATCCATGCTTCATTGGTGCCGTTCCATAATTGAAAGAGCCAGCAATATATCAGGCTTGGAGTCTGCAAACCCCATCAATAAGTACTCTATTACTTGGGCATAATTTTCCACCACCCCCCAGATGAGACATAACAGGCAGTAGGGTTATATTGCTGAACCCACACTTCACTGCAAACTGTTTAAGATAATGTCTACTAAACTACAGTCTATTGTCACAAATTAGTTTCTCAGACAACCAGCGTCTAGCAAAAATGTACTTAATATGCAAAGCTGTCTGTTTGGATCTATCTGTCTTCCAGTAAAGCTACCTCAGGGAAAAGGGAACTGCAGTCCCAAATAACAGCACAAGTTTCTTTCCAAGTTAACATACACAGACCTACACTTTTCCCCAGGAACAAATTTCTCCTGTGTCACCAGGAGGGTTTCTAGTTTTTTTTGCTTGACTTATCCTGCACTTTCAGCTTGTAGCAGAGACCTCAGCAGCTTCTGCAGCATTACTGATTGGGCAGTGTGAAACTTGCTTGGCCTCCCTCTTTAGATTTAATTCTTTGAGATTGTGGCACTTTAAGAATCAGCTTCCTGGTCCATTTCAGCAAAATCCCACCAAGTCCCAAGAGTTTTCCCTTTAAATAAATGCCAGGGGCTTGAGTTTTAATTACTTTCTGCAGAATCCCCTTATCAGCAGTAGCTTTGACAGACACAGGCTATTCGTTATCTGGAAACACAACTGAGATCTCTAACTCCTTCCATGTCTGCAGTCCTTGAAGCTTGTCTCATACCTATTACATATCATACCCAGAAGCACTGCCAGAGTGTGGGCTCAGACACCTGAAGAAGCAGCTCTTTCCCTCTGTAGCTTATTGGCCCAGATGATCCTTACACCCTTCCCTTGTTGCTGGCACAAATAAGTTGCTAATGATCCAGCCATGCTGGCTTTCTCTGTGCAATACCAGACATCTCCCAAACATGTACATTTTGCACAGAACCCTTTTTTCATTCAGGTTTTGTCTATCAGCTTTGGGCCTCTACAGACTTCTCTAAAGTCCACTGCATTTGTTAGCTAGAGCAAGTGGTCACCTGTGCAGGTGGTATCACTCCTTGCACCATCAAAGGTCTGTCACAGACAGCCAGTGACACTGCACAGGTGCATAAAAGGAATGGAGCAGCTGGGGTAAGTCTTGTCTTTCTGAGGTTCAGTGCACCCACACCTCTCTTGTATTTCTAAGAGTGATTGCAAGAACCAGTTTAAATTATTAAGAAGAAGAGCTAGTCTCTGTTTAAACTTTGCATAAAAGCAGTTTAGAGTTTTGGATGGAAGCTCAGGTCCTTTAAGGCACTATCCCAACTGGATAAACCACTCACCAGTCTAGGAACCTAGAGACAACACATTTCACCCCCAATCCTCCAAAATCTCTTTGTTAACACTGCAAGCATGCTGACTATCCAACTTACTGAAGGACCTTACTGCAGATATGGTTGAATGTCTCCACATTTTTGGCCTTGGAACCCCCAGTGAGACATGTTGTACTGCCCTATGAGAACTATGTTTGGGTCTTCCACATCATTCCTTATTCCCCCTGCATCCCTCATCCACACAGCTGGTGTCCAGTCAGAATTTTCAGCCTCCAGAAACCACTGGAGAGAAGAGCTGTAACCTACAGTGTTAATATTTACAATTAGCTATTTGCACACAGAATCACAGAACCATTAAGGTTGGAAGAGACCTCTAAGATCATCAAGTCCAACCATCAACCTAGCACCACCATGCCACTAAAGCATGTCCCTAAGGACCACAAATAGATGTTTTTTAATCCCCTCCAGGGATGGTGACTCCACCACTGCCTTGGGCAGCCTGAGCCAATGCCTGACAACTCTTTCCATGAAGACATTTTTCCTAATATCCAATCTAAACCTCCCCTGGTGCAACTTGAGGCCATTTCCTCTTGTCCTCTCACTGGTAATCCAGGAAAAGAGAGTAGCCTCCACCTCACTACCACCTCTTTCCAGGTAGTTCAAATGCTCAAAGAGCTCCACTCCTGACCATGCCAAAGCCTAAACCCTGACTGTGGTTTATGCTCACTGCCTTTATGCATGGCAGAGGCATGGCTGCCCCCCCAGGACACCCACCTCCTGCCTGTTTGCCATGTGAATGGTCCTGGTCCTCAACTCACCTTCACGCCAGAAATGAGGTAGCTAAACTTCACACCACAGAGAACAGAAGCAGGCAGCAAACCAGCCTCCAAGCAAAAGTAGACATAAAAGCCCATTAAACCTCGTGGTTCAACACATGAACAGAGCAAAGGGAGGACCTCCCAGAGTCCTGCTCTTGAATCCAATACCCATCCATAACTACCCCTAAGGATAGTTTCTGAAGAGGGGAGAGCAATAAACAGCACTTCCCCTCTTCATTACACAACTCCAGCAATAACTATGATGAATGGCAATGAACAACTGGGTTTCATTGCTAGATTTCCAGGCTGTGGTGTCCAACAATAGAAGCATTAATAAAGACAGATGGCAGCTGATTAACTCTTCTTGCAAGGCAGCCAGTGCTGGTTCTTCAGCCGTGCTCACCCTGACTCGAACGCTGGCAGCCCTGCAGGAGCCCCATCCCTGCCAAACACTCCTCACTTCTGCACAGGAGCTGTGTTGGGGATGATGGGGATCAGGCATCACACAGATCAGAGGTTTTGATCTCACCTGAGCAACATATGCTCCTTCTGGTGGTGTGTTTTGATTTAAGCACAGCTGCTAAATATGCAGACAACTCAGAAGAAATCTAAGTGGATTTTCCACTGAATTTTTCTGCTCTTTTTCAGCTGATCGTGTTAATTGCTTGACTTCTTTTGAATTTGGAAACCTCCAATAAAAACCCCAACACCCTGAAATTGTTCTGGTATCACCTCATAGAGATTGCCTTTTAAAAGCTGCTTCATTTTCCCCTCCAGTTTTGCCCATCCAGCATAAATACTAAAGAACGTTTTGCATTCTTTTTCAGTAGGCTTAATGTGGTGCTAATGGGTGTGTATTTGATATCATTTTAATATTATCTGGAGGCTTTAGGTCAGTTGAAACAGCAGAGAAGAAATCAGGTCTAGGAGGGCTGGGAGGGATGAGAGCTGGGCTGTGCTTGCAGCCCTGGCAGGCCTTTGCTGTGTGCAAATGTATGAAATCCCCTCTAAGCCTCAACATTACATGGGTGCATGCACTGCCAAAATTAAGAGGGGAGGGAGGGGGCTTGCCACAACTAATTGAGTTTGTAAAGCGTTTGGAGACCTTCAGATGGAAGGTGCTAAACAAACTGGAAACTGCCATTATCTCTGCTTAAGTGAAAGTGCCAAGCAATGCCACTTCAATCACTGACTGCAAACCCAGGTCTGTCCCCTCTTGGTGAGCCTCATTTCTGCAGATGCATTTGCTATTCAGGAGCATTTGCTGGTTTGAATAATTTTCAGACAGCGTTTTTGGGAAGCATGTTTCCTTTGCCCATTCATTATCTGTTACTCTGGGTGTGTGATGAGCTACACAAGGCAGCATGTGTTTGTTTCTGCTCCCTGCCTGAATGGCAGAAAGTTTATTAGGCAGGAGAATAATGAATACCCAATAATGAATACTCTTCTTGCTGTGTGAAAACAGATGAGCATGTGAAAAGCAGTGCCTCTCCCCACTTCCTTGCCAACAGATCCCCATTCACAATAACCTCCTCCAATAGAGAAAAGCAAGCAGATTCTTGAGTCAGCCAAATCTTTGGCCATTCACAAACTCCAGCTCTCTTACCAAAATTGCCTAGATGCCTGACTGCAGCAGGGAGGTGGCCATTCTGGGGCTAATCTGTTCTCTTCATGCAGATGAGACAGCAAAAAAAAAAAAAAGAGTGGTTTTGTTTTTACAATGTGTGTTAACCAACCACACAGCACTTTGGGTTTTTTGGTCTCCTGGCCATCACCAATTTCTCCTTACAGTACAGGATAAGTCTTTCTCTGTGGGAGCTTCTCTCTAATACCTGATCTTGTAAGATCATTTTGGTCTACAATACTTCTGTAAGTCCATGTGCCACATCTCTGCTCTGCTGCAAACATCAAACACCTGACAGCAAGTGATGCCAAAGTCCAATTGCACTAAGCACCCCAAAACCAGATCTCCTGAAGCCTTCCTCCCTGCTGAAAGATGGAAAGCTCAAATGTACACAGCCCCACTTCCTTGTTTCTGTTTTTTGCTGACCGTGGGACTCCCAGTTGCATGTAATTATTTTGGTATGCTGGTGTTAATGATGTGTCCAGTTCACTTAGCCTGTTCATCAGTATTGCTGGTCATTTGCTGTTTCTTTGTTTCTTGCCTCCTAAAAGGTCACTACATCATCAGCAAAACCCAGCACAATTCATCCATTATTTATCAAGCTAGGTTTAGTGCTCACCTGTCCCTGATTTCAAGGCCATGCTCCATCCTACATCTCAAACCTCCATGCACCACCCTCAGGCCCACACCTCCTGACACAAAGCATTTATTAAACAGAAACCATGAACTGTTAAAATGAAGCTTGTTGTGCTGCAGACAGGGATTTGGTGGTATCAGTTTAAACATCCTGAGGTTCTCAACCTCAGCTCCCCAGCACCACTCCTGCTTTACCTTCTATTGACTGAAAATCCATTTGTAAGTAAATCTATGCAATGAAAGACCTGCCTTTTGCTATTTGGCCTGAGATGTGGCCTGGTTTAACCCTCCATCAGCAAAGGCTGCTTACATCTGTTATTTCCTTAGCCTAACCCGTTGCTGAGTGCTCACCAGGGCTTCCTGCATGCAACCTGACTGCATTATTGACATCTTCCTTCAGAGCAATATCATGGAAGAGCATCCCCGGGGGGAGAACACAAATACTGTGAAATACCCTCTTCAGAATCAGGGTTGCTCATCACACCTCTGCCTGGGACCACCAGCACCTTCCCCACAGGAGTGCCCTTGACACCACTCCTGCCCCTGCAGGAGGTATCTGCAGCCTCACCAGCTCTCCTAGGCACTAGGCTATAGGTGATGCATAATGTTATCAAAGCTCCATCTGCCTCCAGGGAGTTTTTTAAACCTCAGCCCCTGAGAAGTGCAATAACCTTCAAAAAAACCACATGGGACTTATTACAAAAAGGAAATTCTAACCTACAAATAAAGGCAATGAAGAGGCAGACCTCTGCATCCTGAGTGCCTCAGAATAAGCGGAGACACCCTGATTAGCTGCCGAGGGGGTAAAGGCGATGTCAGTGATCCCCACTGCGGATGAGAACCATGGATACACTGGAGAAGAGGCACTGAGCATCAGTGAGGTCACCCTGGGGCAGAACTGCTCTCCTCTAAGCCACCCCTGGGGTTCAGCTGATGGCATTTATCATATCTATTGCCTAGACTGAAAGCCAAGCCAGAAAAGCATCTCTGAACCTCACTCCTCCAGGAGGGAAGAAGCAGGGAGGAGAGCAATGCCATCTCCACTCTCTGCACCCCCCTATTTGTTCTGGTTATCAGACTGGAAAAGATCACCAATTACCCTCTTCCCAACCACCACTGCTTCTGCCAACAAAAGATGAAAAGCACATTTATTTCTCTTAAGTGAGATCTTTTTGTGACACGTGAGGACCCTTGTATACATGACAATTACTTGTAAAAAATGTCTCTCTGTCTGCAGCACATCTGTAAATGGATTTAAGCCCATATAAAGGATGTAAAAATGGCTATAACTGCCCCAGCACAGCTCCCTGGAAGCTCTCAATGGTGTTTTTTTTCCACATCTATAAAAGCCAACACAGAACAAAAAGGCCTGTCAGCAAAGAAAGGTGGGCTTGCCTTTCCTCACCTAACTAGGGAAACTTAATTTTATTTATTTTTATTGACAATTTCAACAACTATTTCTCAGTCATAAAAGTAAAAAGCACCAGCTCAGGCAGCCAGCCCATCATTTCTATTTAGCTTTTTATTTGTGCAAGGAACTCTTTGGAGATGCAATATCTTGTTTGCAGAGACACCCTAGTGGCAACATGACATTACTCAAACTACCAAATGAGGCTCCTGCAGACAAGGCAGCCTTCTGCTCCAGCACCTCCAGCTCTTTATGGATCTCACTGTGCAACTTGGGGCTCCCCTGTTCCCCCATCACCCAGCCCAGCCTCTTCTATTACAGCCATTCCTTGGCTTTGACATTTAGGGAGGATGAGCAAAGCCTCATTTAAAACCAAATGCTGTCATTGTCTAGAGGGTAATTATTGACCATTGCATCTTATTATTATTATTTTTACTATTTATTTTTTGACAGATGCCCCCTGGGGTTCTGCCTCCCTGACACTCATCACAAACAGCACTATAAGGCACTGTGGGATGTATCTGTGCCTGAATTACAGACATGTCACTCATCCTTCCCTGGGCCAGAAGCTTCTAAGGACTAGGTTTATGTGAGTATTTGGGGGTCAAAGGTGCATGGAGGAAAAAGAGGAACCCTCTGAGACTTGCCAGCTAAGCAGTCTGACTCCCAGACCCCAGTGGAGTTGGTGGGAGGCAGAGACCTTATATCTAAATCCACTGGATGACCCTGGCTTTGGGTGCCCTGGTGCCTCTGCGAGGCCAGTGATGGGCTCAGGGTACAGTGATCACACTGTGTGCAGCTGGAGGCTGGTTCAGTGGTGGAGCTGGCAGCACGGGGTTAACAGTTGGACTTAAAGACTCAAAAGTCCTTTCACAGAATCATTAAGGTGGAAAGAGACCCCTAAGATCATCAAGTCCAACCATCAGCCTATCACCACCATGCCACTAATCCACATCCCTAAGTACATCATCTAGATTCTCTTTAAACCCCTCCAGGGATGGTGACTCCACCACTGCCCTGGGCAGCCTGGGCCAATGCCATGCTATGTACAAAGAGCCAAGCAAAGGTGACCCTGTCCCATGCAGATCAAAATCTTCAACTCAGTGTGTTAGAGGTGGCCAGTTACTATCTATAATTTGAAAACTGGGAAACAGGAGCTTGCAGGGACACACTGCTTTTGGGTAAGGCTCTTATCAGCTTCCCAGAGTGAGTCCATTTGGCCCCAGCAGATAATAAATGGAGTGTTATGCTACCTTGGCATCTGTGCTCTCCCACAGAAGGGAGGAAGACTCTCTCACTCTTACCCTAACAGCAGCACAGGGTGTCAGGTGTCCACGAGCTAAAGGCTTCCCTGTCTGTGGCATGATATTAAAAGCATATGCAATGAGACTGCACCTTCTGTTCACACTCTGTCAGTAATCCCATACAGGCAGGGTTGCTGTTAACCTTCCTAATGGAAAGGCTGTTCAATGGCTTGCTGGCTTTGCCTCAGCTAAGTATTATCTGCAGAGATGCAGACTGTTGATTTGTGGGCATCTTCTAAAGTGAGAGCTGCAGAAGCTCAGAAGCAGCAACACAGCCTCCAGTAGGCAAAGGAAGGTGATTTTTGCCCAAACACAGGCCAAGTCAGTTATACATAATTCCTACAGAAGAAATAACTCACTCTAGATGGTTTGGAGAAAGGGGAAAAAAGAAGTTGTCTTGACCTAATTACAAATTTACTACTTTTCTTTCCCCTCTTGCCACCCCTGCCCCTCACCCCCCTATAAAAAGAGGGTGAAAAGCCCTGCAAATGGCAATATCCAATATTCATTAGTGGCTTGTGAGAGAGACAGAGACACACAACTCATTACTGGGTTCTTCACCTTTACCCTTGACAATGGTTATTTACATAATAACCTGACCCTTAGGTTACTCTTCATTAACAAACACATGTGCAAACACAGAAGCAGCTGGCTACAACTCATAAATATATATTGTTAACCTTGGCTTAGAAGACTTACTTTCACTTATAAAGAAAAAAAGGAGACACTATTTTGCATAGCTATTATCTTATAACCTCCATAAGTGGTACAATGAGCCAGAGGCTCGGCACAGAGCTGGCTACACTCGAGCAGACATGTGCTTGCACTGTGGCTGCTGCAGCTATCCATGCAAACCAGCTCATTTTGTGGTGACCCTCCCTGGAGCATCTTCATCTGACCCATGGAGGACTGTCCCAGCTAGGGGATGAGGTCAAGACTGTCAGAACTGGGCTGGAGTCTTCTGCTCCCCAAGAAGACATGGAGGAGCTAGAGTGTGACCAGAGAAGGGCAATGAAGCTGGTGAAGGGTCTAGAGCACAAGTCTTTTGAGGAGCAGCTGAGGGAACTGGGCTTGGTTAGACTAGAGAAACAGAGGCTCAAGGGAGACCTTCTCACTCTCTACAGCTCCCTGGAAGGAGGCAGCCACACACCAGCCATTGACTCGCAGTAAGCCAGGGCACCAGCAACACCACTTGCAGCAGAGCAGCCTTTGTTTTGGCCATGGCTTCATCCACATCCAACCACAGAAGGCCACACAGATAACTTGTCCCTTTTCTAAATGTCCCTCCCCCTGGCTGTAAGCAGGCAGGTGACAGCAGGAGCCTGGTGCTCAGGCTCTACCAGTCAGCCAGGAATCAAATATGACTATGAAGGTGTGGGGGGTTCTTTGTGTTAAGTGTTAGATGTTGCCCAAAGAACCATTTTCCTACATGTGCAAATGGTACAGCAGATTGGTAGGACCAGGGATGGTCACCATCAGCTGCTGATGGAGTCCAGCTAGGACCCCGCTATTGTCTGCCCTCTGGGGATGCAGGATGGGCTTCCTGGGCCACAGTGTGATCACCCTGAGTTGCAGCTCTTCTCAGCTATGATATTTAACTCTTTCTTCAAATCCTGCTCTGTCCCAGCTCAGGTGCCAGAAAGAGGCATTTTGGAGGTTGGGAGAGGAGAGAAGGGCAGCGAGGGTCTGCCTTGAGTCTGACATCCAGGAAACAAAGGAATTGCTTAACAAGAGCTTGAAGGAAGGCAAGGTGCAACTGAAACAGAATTCTATCTAGTGTTTACAAAATGTTAATTGTGTTTACATATCAAACCCTGACATTAACAACCTGAAATTAACTCCATGTTGCAAATTCTTGCAGGAAAACCAAACCTCAATGTTCCAGGCAGTCTATCACCCAGCACAGATTGCTCAGAAGCCTTTTTACCTATTCACTCAGTATTTCCAAACCAATTACTAGCTTACAGTTTGCAAAGGAGGCTGACACTTGGGGTTTCAGGCAGGGACTTCCTTCAGTCCCACTACCAATCCAACTATGTTTTAATTTAGTGAAGAGGGAAAGCATATAATTTTTTAGCTCCAGGGAAGCCAGAGGCAATCACAAGTATCCCTTGAGCTGAGTCAAATTCTTCAGTTTAAAGAAGCAGCTCATTCTATTGCAATAATTGGACTTTAGTGTCCCTTTCATTTAAAGAAACAATAGCTGATCTGGAGAGCTGATGGCTTGGACACAGGATGTTCCACCTCTGGGACCTAGGTCACAGACCTAACTATAATTGGAGGAACCCAGAATAGCAAGTGCCTCCCTTTCATGGAAAGAATAATAGTAAATAAATAAATAAATAAACAAACAACAGGAACAGGCTGCCCAGGCAGTGGTGGAGTCACCATCCCTTCAGGGGTGTAAAAGACATGGAGAAGTGGTCTTAGTGCCATGGCTTAGTGATAACTTGGCAATGCTGGGTTAAACATTTGGACTTGATGATCTTAAAGGTCTTTTCCAACCTAAAGGATTCTATGATTCTATTGTACAATTCTAGAACAACAACAACAATAATAGTTCTTATTAAAACCAAACCAACAGATCCCCCCCACAGTTAGGCCCTTCTTAGCATTTGGCATCTGGATGAAGCCATACCAAGACAGACCTTGGAGACAAAGAGCTTCAGGCTGATAAAGCAGCAAGGGGAGAAGGTTGAAACTTTTGGGTAGGACAATAGCTGCTGTGACCACCAGTGAAGCTGGATGCATAAATCTGTACACCACCCTGTGTACCACTTCAGAACAAAAAGGAAAATACCTGTAGCTGGGAGACTGGGCAAGAGAGATGTCCTTAGAGACTGAGGGAGCAGATGGGAACTACTGTGCTAAGACAAGGCTGAGAACACTTAGTAGAGAGGAAGCCCAAGAAATTAAGCTTCTTGCAATCTCAGGGTGATAGCTGAGCTTCAGAGCGAAGCCGAGAAGCTGAGCAGGTTTCATCACAAGCATCCCACCAAGTAACAGCATTACCAGCAACAACAACATGCTGAACCTCCTGCAGAAGCAGCTTTAATTGCTCCACAGGCAACGATTAGAGAAGCCTCATCTCATCCCCGCCAGGGCACCAGGGTCCGGGGAGATGAAACAACTTCCTTGGGGTCCCACAGGGACAGTCTGTGCTGGCCCCAGGAGGAGAAAGCAGCTCTCCCCAGCGTGCACCAACAAACCACGCTTCCCCCTGTGCCTAGCAAATGTCAGCCCAAAATTAGCTCCCATAGTGGTACTTAGAAATCCAAGTTGGAAAATGCCATCATGTATTTTTAATCCAACCGCCTCGTCACCGCATAATAAAATGAAAGGGCTGCCGACTTTGACTGGCATTTGTAAGTAGCATGTGAAAGGGGCTAATAGAGGGAGAAAATTAGCTGCATTTATCATCTTAACTACATTCATATTACACTCACGAGCCAATTGTTTAAAAATTGTGCTTTTAGAGCAGGTCCTTTGAAAGTTGAAGCATTCCAAACAAGGGCGATTTATTCTCAGAACAAACATTACCTGAAAAAATGAAAGATTTATTCTGTAGCCTTTGTGGACTGGGAAAGGAATGGACCCTGCTGCATGGATTTCTGGAGAGTACAGTCAACATCAGAGCAGCCAGAACACAGGATTTGTGCTTCACACCAAGGGCTGAAGTTTGGGGAAGGACAGTGGAGTAGGAACCCAACCCATGTTTGAAAGTATCCTAAAAAAAATCTCTCTGAAAAATCCCTCAGTTTAAAGTGATTCCAAAATGTTCACATTTGGAGGTGAAACTGTTGGAGATCTTTCCTGTAATGTTCCTTACCCAAGCCCCTGGGAGACAGCAGGCTTCCCTCCCTGGAGAGTCCTGCCACACCTGGAGTACTGGTTGCAGTTTTGGGTGCAACAGTATAGAAAGGATATTAAGGGACTGGAGAGCATCCAGAGGAGGGCTACAAAGATTGGGAAGGGTCTGGAGGGGAAGCCTTATGAAGAGCAGCTGAGGTCACTTGTTTTTCTCAGGCCGGAGAAGAGGAGGCTGAGGGGAGACCTCCCTGCTGTCTTCAACATCCCCACGAGGGGTTGCAGAGGGGCAGGGACTGATCTCTTCACTCTTGTGGACAGTGACAGGACTAGAGGAAATGGCATGAAGTTGAGGCAGGGGAAAAGGTTTTCACCCGGAGGGTGGTCAGGCTCTGGAACAGCCTCCCCAGGGAGGTGGTCACAGCACCAAGACTGACAGAGTTCAAGAAGCATTTGGACAATGCTCCCAGGCACATGGTGTGATTCTTGGGGTGTCATGTGTAGGACCAGGAGATGGACTCTATGATCCTTGTTGGTGCCTTCCAGCTCAGAATATTCTGTGATTCTGTGATATTTCACCATGCTTCTATGACCATTTTCCATGCCTGCTCAGCATTTAAGCCGTGGCAGGAAGTGCTATGTTTCAATGACATATTACAACTTAAGGCTGGAAACCCTCTAGTATTTCTGTTTTTCAATGGTTAGATCATCTGTTCCTCAGCCTTGGCTGAAACATTATCTAATTCATAGCAATACCAATTTAGGATACAATGAAAACTCTTGAGAGAAAACAACATGATAATTCAGGAGACTGAAAGTATGCACCTATCTCACTGAAGTCCTAACTCACTCACTCACTGTAGTACAGCTGAGAAAACCTGATCTAGAGGCACAGACATTTCAACTAGTATCCCATAAAGGACCAAACAAAACCATGAATAAAGCACCTAGTTTTAGGCCATATTATGATAACTCAGAGGTTGTTCAGTGCACTGTCCTGATATAAACATAGAAAAAACCATTCAGTGGTTCTGTATGAAGTTAATAACCAGAAGATGCCACAATTCCCTAAGATAAAGTTTTGTTTCATACTATTTTCCACTCTATTTTTGCTCAACATCCAAAGTGACATATCTGAACAAACCCCATGCTTTAACTGATTTTTGACTATGCCAAAACAATGCAAAGTTGAAAATAAAGGAAACAGAAATTTCCCCATGGCTGATTAGTGGTGTCTGTGCAAAGTCCCTCTAGCCTGTACTAGGCTTCATGCACAGCTGAGGAACAGGTTCTTACAGATCTGCTACCCCATAGTCCTGCTCCAGCCCAGCCACAGCATAGCTTACAGAAAATCTTTCACAGTGGGAAGCTTCCAAAAAAATTCCCACTTCTGGTCTCCTGCCTGCTGCTCTCCCACTCCCAGTCCCCAGGGCAGTTTCCTCCCCAATTAGTTTTTATCATTGCTTTTGATCCCAGGATGACCTGAGAATTTATTCTGCTGCTGAGATGCCTCCTCTGCACATCGGCAGCAGGCAACTGTGTTGGGAAATGAAGTGGGAAATGAAGTTCCCCTGCCCACTCTGCTAATATGAACTCTGGGGAGATGGGGGTTGTTGTTCTCCAGGAGTGGTCCTGACAAATCTGCAGTTTCAGTCAGTTGGCATATAGATGTGCCTGGAGAAGAGGTCACAGAGCTTTCTGCAAAACTTGTTGTTTCACCAGTGCAATAACACCTGGAAACAAAATCTTCCAGCTGTTACATCAGAGCTAAAACAAGGTCACCCACCCACTCCTCTCCTGGGATGTCCACTCTCCTGTGGTGCTGTGAGTTCTCCTGCTCTATGAAGAGCACCCCCTTTTCCCACAGAGGTGTGGGGAAGTGGAATATGCTGAAAGTGGCAGGATGGTTTAGAGGACTGTAAACCCTAAAAAAGATTCATGAAAGAAGCCGTTGCACTCAAGAACAAAGCTCTACAGACACTGTGACATCTGCAGGTCCCTGCTCAGGCAGGGATGGACCTTCCTACCAGAGAAGATGGCAGAGAGCCACTACATTTCTCAGGTCATTGCTGGCAGAAAACAAACTCTCCGAGGCAGACTGTTGCCTCTGTCTCCAGATTCACCACCTCCACCTCTGCAGAAGCTCCTGCCTGCTGCTGTGGCTCAACTAGCTGCCGTGGAGGAAGGTTCCTCTTCGCCCTCTCCCTCCACCCCTGTCCCAAACACACTGATTTTGCAGCATTTCATTCACGCTTTGCAGGACCGATCTGTTTTCTAATTAAGCCTGTGGTGTACACTCGAGTGATAGTGAAAGTGTGCAATTAGCCCTGAGTCATCGTTTGTATTCATTTCCCCAACTGCAAGCTGCCAGTCCTCCAGCGATAGAGATATCGCTGGCAAGGCAAAGCATTCCAGACCGGCTTGCTGGGAGGAGTCACTGACCCACTCAGTAATTACTCATGCTAACAGCTTAACTAACATGCAAATTCCTCTGCTGACTGACAGGTAACCAGTGAGCTGGCCTGCCTGGCTCTGGGGGGAGTGGCGGGGGCGGAGGAACATCCACGGAAAAGCTTGTGTCGAATTCCAGACCTAACGTGGCTTCAAAGTGCGACATGATTCATTGGCCTTATTTCATGCGCAGGGTAACAAAGCTGTGGTGGCTGTGTTAACTGAGGAGGGAGGAGCAGGGTGGACTTGCTGGCACAGCAGCTCCTGGGCCACCCAACAGCACCCATGCTCCTGCCACAGGGATGTTTGGCACCTTGGCTGGCACAGATTCACAGAGTCAGAGAATCATGGAATGTTAGGGGTTGGAAGAGACCTCTGGAGATCATCTAGTCCAACCCCCCTGGCAGAGCAGGGTCACCTAGAGCAGGTTGCACAGGATGGAATCCAGGAGGGTTTGAAATGTCTCCAGAGAAGGAGACTTCGCAACAGTTTGTGCCTGTTACTTCTTGTTCTGTCCCTGAAGGCCACTGAAAAAGGACTGGTCTCATCCTCCTGACAACTTCCTGGCACCTGGCTGTGGGGGTCTCTGCCACTGAAGGAAAGTGACTTCTGCCATCTTCTGCCATGCCAAATCCAAGCAGTGTGCTGGAGAGATTGCAAGTCAGCTTGCAGGAGCTGGAAGCTGCTCCAGGGGCTGCTCCTTCTCCAGTGTCCTTCACCCCTTCCTGCACCTAGGCTTACAGCAGTTCCTCCAGTGCTCTGCTGTTCAGCTAGCTCTCTGAAAGCAGCAGGAAAAGAAGGCTGGAGTAGGTTTTGAGCAAAAAAAATCTCCAGTTCTTGTCACGTTGATCCTTTTAGCCGTGCTTACCCTTCCCAATGTCCATCAGCTCTCCTCTTGCTCTTTCTACTAACACCCTGGACACTCTGGCCAGCTCAGAGCTCATAAAATGAGCCTAGCTCTGCTTTAGATGAAGATGTTGAAGCAGGCAACAGGGCTCATGGCAGAGGAGGTGGAAGGGAAGAAATTGCAAACCTGAATTTAAGCCACACTTTGGACTGATCTAAAGCAGCCACTAAGCCCAAGAGCTCCCTCATTTCCTGCTCCTCACAGTGCTTTTGGGTTTGTTGATGCTGGCTCATGCCCAAGAACCTGAAATCTTCATACAAATCCTCCAGTGCCACAATGCAATGTGACCTCAGAACACTAACAGGGTTGGAAAAGAGATATGACAGGGGAGAGGACTCCAGTCAGCATCCTCCAAACGTGGGTGAAACCAAGACAGGACCTCACACACCAACACCCAGCAGTTGCCTTGCTGCCAAGAGCAGCTCCGGTCTGTGTAGGAGGGTTTTATTATTACTGACATGACAGGGTCGGGAGACAGCGTGGGCTGGGGTGCTGCAGCGCTGGGTGAGTGCCATGGCAGAGCCAGGGGCTGCTCTCTCCCGTGAGCCATCCTCAAACCTGCCCACCTGCACAGCCAGCTCAGGCTTTAATGGAGAGAAAACGAGGGGCTTGCTCAAAGCTGCACAGCTCTGCGCCCCCCTCCCCAGCCCAGTGAGATCCTGCTCTCACTGACAAACTCTGCAGCTTCCTAAAATGAGGTAAAGGAGAACATATCCAAGAACAAGAGAGAAAAGTGATCTCAAACTTGGCCTGCTGCCTGCAGAGGAGAGGGGTACCCGTGTGGCACCCTTTGGCACGAAGACAGGATCCCACCTCCATGGGGATCTGGAGGAGATCCTAGAGATCAGTGAGCTCTGGGGCTGCACAGTACTGCCATAAACACAAACAACAGCCTTTATCTGCCCTCCCAGTGCCAGGAACCAGCACTGCAGGGCCAGTTCACCTCTCCCTGAATCCCACTCCCTGTCAATTTAGTTCTTTGAAGAGGCTGTCCAAGTCATTTGTCATACCTAGCAGCTCAAGGGGGACAGGGAGATGGGACCGAGCTGTCCCGTGCTCCCGAGGTTCTTCACTGCGACAGCCCTCTCCGTGCTCCCGTGATTTATTTATTTCTGTATTTATTTGGGGGCAAACCTCTCTGCCTCAGCGCTCTGCCTAGAGCCTTCTTACAGCTCCAAAAAGCACCTCTATTATTCTCAGGCCATTTGGTAGCAGTTGCCATGGAGATCAAAAGCAAAATGGCATGCAAATCAACACCAGCCCTGGCGTTCAATAACAACGGTAAAAGGGCAGCCTGAGAAGACGAGGAGAAGAGAGGGGTGGGAAAAAAAACCCAAACACTTGAAATGCTTCAACCTGCATTGCTTGCCTGTGATTAGATCTGGAAAGCAAGAAAAATACCCTAATGGGTTACACCAAAGGACTCGAAAATATGTCTCAGTTGTGGCCTGGGTGAGGCTTTCAAGAGAAACCCCCCCCCCCCCCCCCTCCAAGTCCACATGCATATACATATTAGAGGGGAGAGAACACTTTCTAGTGATAAACTAATGCACTGATTTCCCCTATAATCCCTTTTTATTTTATTTGCAGAGTCTCTGTACACAGCTGCCAGGTTCCCAGAGTTCATCAGCAAGCTGCTACAGCCTCAAATTGTACCCAAATCTCTTCTTCCTGACTCCTATCCCCCTTCTCCTCTCCAGAGATGGGTGATACATGCTGCAATTTCAAGCTGTGCTGTGGTGCAGTGGGCATTCACTGTCTGTCAGGGAGACAGGCAGCACTGCTGCTCTGAGGAGCTAGCTGTCTGTGCATGTTCACTTCTGCCCAGCTGAAAAATTCACTTCTGCCAGCCATTGCATAGAACCATTTTGGTTGGAAGAGACCTTTAAGATCATCAAGTCCAACCATTAACTCAGGACTGCCTGGTAGCCACTAAAACATGTCAGCACCACATCTCTATGCATTTTCAATCCCTCCAGGGATGGTAACTCCACCACTGCCTTGGGCAGCTGGGGCCAGGGCTTGGTAACCCTTTTGAGGAAGATACTTCTTCTTATGTCCAACCTAAACCGCCCCTGGCACAACCTGAGGCCATTTCCTGTTGTCCTACCACTTGTTCCTTGGGATAAGAGACCAATCCCCACCTCCATCCAGCCTCCTTCCAGGGAGCTGTAGAGAGCAAGAAGGTCTCCCTTGAGCCTCCTTTTCTCTAGTCTAACCAAGCCCAGTTCCCTCAGCTGCTCCTTAAAAGACTTGTGCTCTAGACCCTTCACTAGTTTCCCTTGCCCTTCTCTGGATACACTCCAGCACCTCAATATCCTTTCCATGAGGAGACCCAGGATGTCAAGTGTGGTCTCCCTAATGTTGAATTTCTTCACTGTTTGGGAGCCTATGGAAAACAAGCTCCACAGAGCCCAAGCCAATGCACCCAAATGTTGAAAACTAGCACCAAGTGCCTGCTTTAGTCACAACTTTTACCCTTAGGTGTTGCAAGCAGTAAGAAATGTAGGAGTGCAAATGTTTACTCTCAAGACACGCAGAACCCCAGCCCTGCTGCTGTGCAGAGGGAGGATGCTTGCTAAGGAGCAGCTCCTCGGTATTTTGTTTTCCCCTCATTGTTAACAGCCAAACTCAAGCTTTCACACAAATCAACCCTGCTTTGAAGACAGAATTACTCATTTTTCACAGGCCTGCCCACAGCATTACAGCTACTCTACTTAGTGCTTCAGAGATATGAATGAATTTGTCATATGCCATGACACACAGAGTTAATACCAGAGCCTTTATTTTTTACTGAAAGGGAGCAAAGAGGAGAGAAAAGCATCAGGCATTTGGGATGAGGATACTTGGTTTTTTCCCCAGGTAATGCATTAGACATCAGTGCACGTGCTCAAGGGACATGTCCTGCCAGCTCCATCCCTAAATCAGAGACCAAAAACCCAATCCAAAAGAATAGCAACACATAACTGGAGTGTCCACCAGAGAAAAGTTTGGCCAGAGAGGACTTCAAGGGAGTTGTGTGAATTGTAATTGTCCAAAGGCTTCAAACTCAGAATAGTGAAAGCCAATGCTCTCCCACAAAAGCCAGCTCCTGCCAAATTCCAGAAACCTTTTCCAAAATATTTTGGGTATGTTTATGCACGAGGACCTCAGAGACTGCTGGATGTGACCAAGCTCCAGAGAAGTAGCTCACAAAGAATAGGTCTGATTCCTCCTACTCTTCTTCTGGAAGAAAATGGTGCAAAGGAGAGGGAAGGATGGTGGACAAATTGGTCCCTAGAACAGAGGCTAAAACCAAAACAAGAGGAGGAGAGGTGCCCTTCACTCAGAGTAAACTCCCCAGTCATTTACTCACATCTAAGTGAGAATTTCCACCTACAAATAGCCACAGGTGTTCATTGTCCAAACAACATGGAGACACCCATTTCTTGCAGGTTGTCTGAACTTCCCAAAATACCATAAATTTCTGCTTTGCTTTTAGCAAGCTATCCCATATGCTGTCAATAGACACCACTTCTCAGTCACTCAGCTTGGTGCTATAAGCACACCTTGGACTCAGTTTGCTGTGCTGAAGCTGCAGCATGGTGGGATCTCCTTATCTTATCCTTATCAAGTCCTTATCTTGAGCCTATTTCAAGGCCCTCAAATGGAAAGTGTTGCAGAAATACTGAATTATTGCCACCAAAGACACCCCAGAGGCAAGCACTGTGCAGCAAGAGATGAACGAAAAGGCTCCAAACCCAGGTTTTAAGTGGCTTTGGCAGAGCTAAAGACCAAGTGAGAAGTTCTCTGTACATGTAGGAAACTCATATTTCTTGGCACTACAGTAGGAAAGAAGGGGTTTAGGGGAATGGTGAGAGCAGTGGGAAGAGCCAGGCTGAGCTGGGTCTGTATCCTGCCCAGGTGCCAGCCTGCCAGGGAAAGCTGTGCCCTGGCTGCCTGCATGCTCCCCTGGCTGTGGAAACTGTCCTGGGATGAGTAAAACTTGGAAAAGTTGCTATCTTGGAGCCTGGTTGTTTTGGGTTTTGATTTTGTTTTATTTTAAACCGTTTTTAGTTAAAGCCAGACTCACTGCTAGCAGGATTCAGACACAGGCTGTTTTAAACTCTTCCTGCTTTTTGGACATTGATTTCCAGGCTGCTAAGGCTTTGAAGTCAAGGGATAGTTTTGTTTCCAGCAGCACATTTGGCTGAGGGCGCATGAACCAAGCAATTCAGAACTGCCTGTTTCCAATGCAAAAATCACATTCCTCCTTTTTACAGGAGTCAGATAACTTCACTTCCCAGTGCTGAAAACAAACTATTTTTGGGCAAAAGCTCTTAACCTTAGTCATGCTTTCCTCTACTTTGAAGCATCCCCACGCCACGAAGCTCTGCAGCATCCCAGGCCCCTCTACAGCAGTGTATGCCTCTTTGCACCACCCACCACCAGACCCTGTCCACCTCCTCAAGGTCATTTTGAAACCCAGGCTAAGCCTTCACTTGCCACTGCTTTTGCATTACTGAAGGAGTTAATTAGGAACCATCTCCTTCCCCTTGTCAGCATCAGAGCCCCTTGCTGAAAGGCAGCAGCAGCAGCATGTGAAACGCACACCTTCCTAATTACGTTTATTCACAGAAATCAAAAGGAGAGGGAAGCAGTTGAGTAAAGGTCACATTAATAATACAGGCTGAAAGAAAGTCTGTGGGTATATATTTTTCATTAAAGACACATTTGACTGAAGGGGATGGTTGGGTTTTGGATTGTTTCTCTGGGTGGCCATCAATAGAGTCAGAGAGATTTAGCTATTTTTCTTGTCATCTCTTGCTGTCTGCTGGAAATCTGCTTCCTAACCAAGAAATGCCAATACCTTCCATGCACTCAAGCCTCTTACATAGTCAAGGTATCAGACAAGAGGCATTTCTGCCTCCACTGCAGCTATAAAATTTGTGCCAGCCTTTTGTTCAGCCATTTGGGACTCCTGCAACATCCTGCTTCCCATGGCCAGCCCTAGACACCCCAGGAGGTGTAGGTCCAGAAAGAGCTTTCAGTGGATAAAGCCATCACTTTGCTGGCTCACTGCCATCATAAGAGTCACCTGAAGGTAACCTCTCAAGTTGCCAAGTCCATGCCCAAACACTGGAACCTTCCCCTTGTTGTAATCTTTGGGACCAGCTAGTTCTGTAATCCATGTAAACCAAAATCCCCAGGGTTTACCCAGAGCTCCAAGTGAACTGAAGGTAACTGGGCTACAAAAAGCCATTGCAGCTCCATCTTTCTAAGCACAAAATGGCAATAAGCTGAGATTTAAGGACCTATTTGTTGGATTTGGATGGCTAATAATATCAAACAAGAATGCAGTGGCCAGATCTGCAATGCTGCTACCACACATCTCAACCACACAGCTCCCTCAACTCCTTGGTTTTCCATTTATTCCCATTGTAACCAAAACACTCTTTTCTTCAAGTACTCTCCAAGACCATTTCAAAGCCAGATGACCCTGAACTGGTGGGGAGGTGCCCAGCCATCATGAGAGATGCCAAAAAAGAAGCTTCTGGGAGCTGCTTAACCCTGGGCTCCTGCAGGCAGGCATCTCTGTCACAGCTGTCTGAACAACACATTTGCCAATTAAGCTAATACATCTAAATCCCTCCTATCCACCAGAAAGGGCAGAGCAAATCCAGGTGAAAGAGTGGAGTCTTACAAGTCTCCTATGTGTCACACAGCAGAAGAACAAAGGAAAAGGGAGGGAGGGGGGAGAAAAGGAGAAAACTTAGTGAAATCCACTATTAATTACCATGAGTGAAATCCACTATTAATTACCACGAGGTATCGGTGGCCTCTGTTACACCTTGACCTGCAGCTCTGTGAGGAGGGCAGGAATATGCCCAGGAGTGGGTGCACATTTTGGGTCCTGGCAATGTAGTGTTAGCAGCTGAGCAGCTCTGCAGTTATTTTGGCAGAGGCACTGCTAAGATTCCCCTACAGTCCCTGCTTGGACACCCTGAGGGCTAGGTGTACATGGAGCAGAGCTCCCAGCTCAGGGTCACAGAGTGCTGTGCTAACTGTGGAGGGCTGTGGATATGAAATCAGCCTTTAGGGGGAAAAGCTGTTCCTGGAGCTCCCCAAAAGGGAGCTATTAGGGAGAAACTGAATCCCTGGAGTAATATATTTCAGGCTGAAGGAGTAGCTTGTGTGTCTGAACCCTTTGCTTTTTCCAGCTACATCCATCTAAAAAAACCAACCAAAATCAAAAACTCAATCCAACACCAAAAATCAGCCCTGAAAAAGACCCCCCAAAAGAAAAAAGCATGTTTGTTTTTCTCATGCACCCTACCTTTGCTAGGGACTGTGTTGGGTTTAGGTCATAGCTCCTGCCCCACCCAGAAACCACTGAGACAGGTCCAAGAGCTGCTTGCTGCTCATGAGCATTCTCCATTCCCTGGACAGAATGGGTCCTGGCTTGGATCCTCATCACACCTAGTTTTGGCATAAGGTGGTGATGTCCCCACTGTCCCCCAGTGAAGGAGGCAGCATCCTCCTGTAGCTGCTTGGTGAGAAGCCACTGACATAGAGTGGCTGTCTGGGAACATTTTTTGCCCTACAAGGACAGGGACCTCCCTACGGTGGCCAAGCAAGCACTGTAGTAAACATGACCCACCTGCAAAGAAAGGCTGAAGGAGACAGGTTTTGGTCTGCAAAAGGCTAAGAGAGGAGGGGATAATCCAGGCTGCTTTAATGAAGCTAGCAGGCAATTGTTTCCCATGTCCTTAGGGGCATCACAAAGCCATCAGCTTAATTTGCAGGAAGGACTTAAAGGAATACATATATATATACACACAGTACAGATTTTGACCTATATATTAAATATATACGCACTTAGTGTGGTTTCACCTGTGTATATCAACTGTATAATTAATAAACATAAAATACTTTAATATCTCTGAATGAATAAAAAATACATTTATTAAATGTATAATTAATGCATTTTCCCATGCACACAGACCTACATATAAAGGAAACCCCTTTCTGTTTGGTGGCTCTGGTTAAGTCCCAGAACCAGCTGCACTGGAGAGCTGTGGGATTCACTCCTTTGAAGGTTTTTTAAAAGCAGGTAGGACAAGAACACCTCAGCAGTGTCCCACCTGAGGGCTGAAGAGCATCTCTGGAGGACAAGGTTTCTGCTTGTGTAAACCATAAAGCTTGACCCCATCCCTGGCTCTCGTCCTGCAGCTTATTGCAGATCTTTTCATTAAATAAAATGAAATGAAATAAATAAAATATAAAGTAATTTTTCAAAAGCCCTCAGCAAAGAGTAGCAAATGACAAGTACCAACTGCAAGACAGTTTTGTCCCTCTGTCAGGGTTGTACTGGGCAGGAAAAAGCCACATACAGTGGGCAGGGCAAGCACCCACCTCTGGCATATTGAGCAAAGAAAAGAGTGACCCAGGAAGACCTTGAGCAGATTATGATAAATCAGAGACCACAGCACTGGCATAAGGTTTCCCATCTACTGTTATGGAGCAGCACTGGAGATACTTCCCTCCTCCCCAAGGTCGGCCCAGGCTGCATCTCAACAGGGAGAGAAGGAGAATGACCATGCTGGAGAGATGCAATGCTACAACCCTCCAAGGCTGGACCAAACCCAGCCACTGTGCAGGGGAAGGAGCCTGTTGACAGATGCAGGAATGGGGAAGGGATCACCAGCAGCTACCAAACTCCAAGCAAAGAGTGCTTTGTGGACAAGAGTAGGACCAGGCACGGACTGGGAGCAGAGGGAAAGGCTGCCCTGGTCCAAGGTGACCCTGCAGCACAAAGAAAGGCAGAGAGAAGCAAGAAGCAGCAGCTTGCTGCTTTAAGAAGTCATCCTCAGGTGAAATTGGTCTGCTCTCCTTCCTGAGCCATAGGAAAAGGACAGAAAAAAAACCTGTCAGTGGCTGATGGGTGACTAAAACAGGGAACAAGGTACAATAAATAATGGAGGCAAAACACTTCCACCTGGGGGAGGGGAGAAATGTCAGTAAAACGCTATTGGAAAACTGAACTGAGTGAGGAGGATGGTTAAAGCTTGAGACTCAGATATGAAGGTCTCATATTTATCAAGACATGTGACCAATTTGCTGTGTGAAGAAGGGACATCTGTCAACTCTATGAGGTGCAATTAGCTGCTACTCTGCTACCCAAAAGAGGTCACAGAAAACTACAGGTTCTCCCTTTCTAACAGAAGCACTCCTGGGCTCTGCATTTCCATTAAAAGCAATTGCAAGTTTGGTCTTCAAGGTGATTGAATGATTTGGTGGAGTGATGGCCTTTGTGGGTCCTGGAGTTTGTTTTGCAAAATACCAATTACAGTCATTTTAGAAACCTGAGGCAGGCCCACCAGCTCCAGGCTGCATGGGCTCTGCCCACTCACCTCCCACCTCTCCCCAAGGGGTCCATGCTGGGCACCAGGCTTGGCACAGCACATATGTTCAAATTACCTTTCATTAGTTAGTCTTAGGGCTCACAGCATCACTTTGGAGAGCACACACTGTAGGAAGCACGTGCACAGCTCTAACCTCTCCTCACCTGTGCTGGCCACGGTTCTTCCTGCTCTCAGCACATCTCTGACCTCTGTGGACATCCCTCATCACTCCAGATTCCCTTGCTGCTGGCACTGCCTGAGCTTCACAACCCAACCAACATCTGGGGCTTTATTTTCTGATCCTACATTGAGGGCTTTTCAGCAACGTGAGCAGCTTCTGTGCCACAATCGCAGAGCACATCTCTAACAAACAGTTCACACAGGGAGTTTCGCTTCTGCTCACCAGCAGCCTGCAAGCTGCAGCTTTCTCACGCTGAGGTAGATTTTCCCCTTCATAATGTATGCAAATATTGCACAGCCTGGCACCAGTTGACAAACTATTTGTTGCACCACTCTGAGTGCAGGCAGGGGCCCCGTGACGTTTCCCCACGTGAGGCTTGGGAGCTGCTTTCTTGTGCTGCTATTTGTGATCAGACTTTACTCCTCTCTCCCTGCAGACCTTCCGGAGGAGCTGAGGACATTTGCTGCCTTCCCTACACCAAGTTGGTGGGGAGAATTATCAGCAAAACCCCAGAGGGGCCCACAGATAGGCAGAGGGAATTGTTTCCTGTTTTGAAGCGCTAATTGCGGAACGGGATGAAGTCATGATCAGACCACAGAGGGAGGGGAAGGAGACAGGAGATAAACAGGTCTCTGAGCTCATGTACTGCATCAGGTGGTGCAAACAGATGTTCTGGGACTGCCTCGGAGCCTGTCCTCCCCCTTCTCACCCTCATCAACCCAGCCCATGTCTGCACCACCTTCCCAAAGCAGCTCCCGCTCGCTCGCAACAAATCTTCACTGCTCACATCAGTAATATCAAATTAATCCAATTGAATTAATAACAGTAATTAATTCATGCATATTAGCATAACACCATGCATCATAGACAGAGGCTAAGAAATGCAATACTGATTTTCTGAATCGACTTCTTTGGCTGCCATGTGTCTTAGTCAAAGGGAAGCTGTGGGGTCTTCCCCTCTTTTCCAAAGGTGGCCAAGAAAAAAAGCCACAAAACAAACAAAACACCAAAACAGAAATAACAAACAAATCACCTAAGAAACCCAACAGTATTTCTGTTTCAGACTACTACTTCTGCAACAACAACAAGCATAGGTTTTGCACTCTCTATTCCCTGCAGCCTGCCTAGGTCACAGGCTGCGCTCTGGGGATATTCAAAGGTCACCTGCAAGTGTCCCCACGTAAGGCTCTCTGACAGAGATGCTGCCCCAAAAGCAGAGAAAGGAGCAAGAGTGGCCACTGACCACTGTAATAATCATATATCTGGGTATTATTTTCTTCCCTCACACATGGTTATTAAGAGATGATGCAGGTCTTTAAGCTAGAACCTTTTGCTCTAGGAAAATTATATGTGACACTTTACATACGGATTAGATAATTAATGTATGTCCTGGTTTCTTCCACTGTAACATAAAAAGGGTGAGAGCAGTGCTATAATTCCAGATAATTAAAGAGTGATCGAGTTAGAGTAGCCTCCACTGCAGTGGGAGTGCTGCTCGCTGTCATTAGCGTTGGAGAAGCCCTCTCCATTCTTCACACCTCGCTGCTGGCTGAACTTTCCTCCCAAGAGTCCATCCAATGCCATGGCCAAGGCATGCACTGACCCTGGCCACTGCTCCTCCCATCCACCACCACCACCACAAAATCCTGCCCAGTCCTGCTCCTGCAATTTGAAGATGCTGAGAGGAGGCAGGACCCCAAATGCATAAAAGCCAGACTGCAAGACATGCTCCAAGAAGCAACAGAGAAAGGTTTGCTCCAAGCAGATGAGCCCATCCCTGTGGGGTCTGGGCTACTCTGCACAGGTGGGCACTCAGGGCTGGGACTGAGGGCAGCCAGCTGTGGCAGGCACACCAAGCCACCTTATCACTGCTTCAAAACCTCAGATGTGCCCAGCAAACAGCTCAGTGACTCCATCCCTGACCACTTCTACTCTCAAAGGATCCAAGGGGGTCAGGAGCAAAAAGCGCAGACCTGTGCTGTCTCCAGGAGCCTGGCAGAGAAAGAAGGACCAATATCGTGCTAAAATCAGAAATGGTGTGCCCAGTAGGACCAGAGAAGCAATTGTCTCCCAGTACTTGGCACTGGTGAGACCACAGCTCAAATCCTGTGTTCAGTTTTGGGCTCCTCACTGCAAGAAAAACACAGAGGTATTGGAGTGTGTCCAGAGAAGGGCAATGAGGCTGGTGAAGGGTCTGGAGAATAAGTCTTATTAGGAGCAGGTAGGGGAACCGGGGTTGGTTAGTCTGCAGAAGAGAAGGCTCAGGGGAGACCTTATCTCTCTCTACAATTACCTGAAAGGAGGTTGGAGTGAGGTAGGGGCTGGTCTCTTCTCCTGGGTTACCAGTGAGAGGACAAGAGGAAATGGCCTCAAGTTGCACCAGGGGAGGTTTACATTGGATATCAGAAACAATTTATTTGCAGCAAGAGTTGTCAGGCACTGGCCCAGGCTCCCCAGTGATGGAGTCACCATCCCTGGAGGGGTTTAAAAACCACCTAGATGTGGTCCTTAGGGACATGGTTTAGTGGCATGGTAGTGATAGGTTGCAGGTTGGACTTGATGATCTTAGGGGTCTCTTCCAGCCTTAATGATTCTGTAAAATGGCATGCAAGCTCCTCAAAAGGGGCTAGCAGGCAGGGCTGCAGGGCACGACCGTGCTGCTCTGGCAGAGTAGCTTGCAGGCCCCCTGCTGTGGCCCAGGCTGGGTGTCACTTATGCCCAGGCCCTGCACACCTAGCCCAGAAAAGGAGTGCAAATGTGCCTGTAAGCATCGGAGATGCAGCAGAACAAGCCAGATTCCTATCAGCAGCAATATGTTTCTCATGCTTGCACCGAGCTACATTTGCATGAAGCCCAAACGAGTTTTTTCTGGCGAGGCAGGCGAGATCTGCTTATTTAATGGAAGGAAAATGCACGGCGGTGCATGGGCATGAAGTATCTTTTGAAATCCCTGCAGGACCTCCCTGCCTGCTGTGATCAAACATTAAAATCTAGAGCTGTCACTAAGCAAAACAAACACAAACTGTCTGTGCTTTCATCTGCACAGCACCCTGCACCGTGCCCCACCGCCGTAGCTCCTGCCACCCTGAGGGCTCCCTGCCTGCACCCGCGGCTGCCCTGGGACCTGTGCCAGGCTGGGGGAAGGGGAACAACAGCAGTACCCAAGGCACACTGCAGGGGTGACATTCAGTGCACTCCTAACAACCAGGTGTTTCTCAGCTTGATCTTACAGCAGGAAGGTGCTGGCCTAGTTTTAGACTGGTGCAGCCTTTGGTGGGTCTCTCTCCTGGGTGGGTGCAGTCCCCAGCTAACTGAGAAAGATAGGCAGCAGCCCCAGGTGAGTGGGGTGGGTCACAGGGCAGTGTCCCCCTTCACTTGCCATGCCTGTGTTGTGTCAAACCTCCCTCTTCCTGTGCAGCTGAGCTCTGTTCTCAAAATAAACCCAAAGCCAAAAGGCACCCGGCCCAGCTGCAGAGCTCTCAGACAGGCTCATCTCATTTACTGTGGCTTGGGCACCAATGCACTAAGGAGGGGGAAGCAGGGGCCACAGGTGAATGATTTCCTCTTTCGGGTTCCTGGCTCCATCTCGCAGCCTTGCCTTTAGCAGCCTTTGTTTACCAGCACAGCTTCTGCTCCATCACATCACTCAACGTGTCTTAAGTGCCCACTGTTCCCCCTGCTCCCCAGCATCTTGACGATTTTGTATTTAAAACACTACTACTAATAATAATCAAGACATGTTACAGTTTCTCCTCCTGCAGGATCTCCTAGGGCTCTGAAAGTCTCAGACGTCTGACCACAAGCCTGATAAATGCTTGCCTTCAGCCATGCACTTTCTTGTACCACCTCTGAAATATGTGTGCACATGTTATGCAGTGTGGATGCATATCAATGCCATATCTACCTTTGCATATTAAATCATCACCACATCTTCTCTGGCAGTAAAATATGCAGAGCATATGCTAAAGACAGCATCTTCCCTGCCTAAGCAGAGCAGCTCCCCCCCCTGCACACTCTCCCCCCAGCATGGGCTGCTGAGCCCAGGTATTTCAGCCCCTCTCCTTTGTTCTTCTCCTAGGAGAGGTATTTATGTCTTTCTTTTCTTCCCCCGACTTTGCTTTCATGGCTTTAAGGGCTTCATGTTACTGCCTGCTTACAGATAGAGCTATACCCTAACTTCCCCTCTCCCCCATCAGAGGGAAGGACAAATAAGAGAGGCTACAGGAAAGGTCGCTGAAATAAGAAGCCAGCAGGAGCCTGGGTTTGCCTTCCCCATATTACCTTCTTGTATTGCACAAGCCTGCAGAAGCAATCAGGGATTTCAGAGGAACCTGAAGCCCTGCCATTACTGCTGCTCCATCTCCTGCTCTTACCTCTGAACAGCCAAACGTGGCTGACATAAGATTTGGGTCACAAAACAGGGAATTAGATCTTTCTGATGGAGAATGTTCACTTTGTTTGTATTTCTGGCTTTTATCCCAGTGATTATCAATCTGTTTTGGGACATAAACCAGCTACTAGGTACTGGGATTAGGTAGAAACCTCTCACTGTCAAGATCTGCTCCTCTGAAGGAGCCTGGGTCCTGCTCATGGCTGTTGTGGATTTGACCTATTCAGAGTCAAGATCCCAGAGGCTCTCCCAGTATAGGGCTTCCCATTCTGCTGGTTTAATAGAAACACTAAAATTTACAATGGGGCTACTCAAATTCACATGCAAAACGTGTCCTTGGTCTCCTTGGGAGTAACAGAACTGGTTTGCCCAAAATAATCCCTTGAGAATCTAAATAGTTGTCCAGGTGGGTGTTAGACCTGGGAGCAGGAAACGTGCACACACCATGGAAGCAGAGGGGGCCTGAAATGCCTGCTTTAATGTTCCAGATGTTGTAAATAAAATCATTATTATTAATATTACTACTATTAATGAGAATAATATCTAAAGCCACACCAACCCTCCAGCCCATGTCCTGCCACTCCCTGGGGATGGACAGCAAGCTGTACTGTTCACACCAGAGCTCTCCCAGGTTGTGGAGCAGCAGCAGAAAGAAGAGACCAGCTACACCACATCATCCACGCCTCTGCAAACCTTCCTTCCCTTCCCCCTCTTGCTCAGCAAACTAGGCCAAGGTTTCCCGTTCTGGTCACATCAGCCATGCTTTGCCACCACACAGCTGAGTTGGCTAATTATCATCCCTCCTGCTTTCTCATCTACTTTTTCTCCTGTCCTACCTGTAGGCTTCTGTGTTTCTCAGGCATTTCTCTTGCAGACAAACTTGCTCTCTCCTCCTCCACACACCTTTTGCTCACCCTAATTTTGCAGATTCCAGAACAGAAGTGAGAAAAGCTGTCACTGCTAAAGAGAGCTCTAGCAGAGCAAGAGAACAGCATGAGCCCTTTTGTTTCTCCACCGGATGTCAAAAGGAGCAGGATTAGTGAGAAGCGTTTTTCCCTCAGCTCCTAGGTGTTTGCTGTCTCCTGCAGGTGTACGGCTGTTAACCTTTCCCTGCTCTCCAGCAGAAGCTCCCAAAGACCCCCAGACCACACCTGTAGGGACACCCCAGCCCTGAGAGCAGAGGAGAGGTGTGCAGGCATCATTCCTCAGTGCTCCTACCTTTCATCTCCACCCTGCAGCGTGGCACTGGAGTAATGAGCTGTGCGAGGCATCAGCCTCCAAACCAGCTGCCAGACCAACCCTGAGCCTATGATGCTAGTATTGTCCCTCAACAAAAAGCAGGCTGAGAGGGGCTCTTTTGTGCAAGAGCCTCTCCTTCCTGGCTGTCACTACTGGGATTTTCCAGGAGTTATGTTGCTGGGCTTATTTCCACCTGCAGCTACCTTCTTTACATTTACTGCCTGCCCCAGGTCAAACACTGCTTGACCTCTTTCACCCAGCAAGAACATGCTTGACTTGGTCCTGGGCCAGAATGACAGCATGGGGAGTGCCTTCACTTCTTCTCTAGAAAGAAAAGACCTGTTAAAATCTTGCAGCAGGTCAAGTAAAGCCCAGGAGGGCTCAAGCCTTAAGACCCTCAAATCCTCCAGTAGCACCATGTGTCCCACAGAGAGTACAATGAGAAATATAAAATCTGACATCCTCCTGGTGCATGGTTCTACAGCTTTGGCAGGAGCCAGGGCAGGCCAGCACATTACTGATGATGTCTCCAAGCCAGGAGCACACATGGTACCAAGGTGCCACATGTCCTGACAGGTCACAGTGGGAGATGGTGACCCTGAGCTGTGGGGTCATCACCACACTCTCAGCAGATGATGGGTGACAGCAAGCTGAACCAAAGCAAGGAAAACCACAGTTAGGTCCGTTTTAAAGCCAGGGTGTGATGCCATCCTTTTGTTTGAGTACTGAGATGTGCTCAAGTGTAGTGACAGCATACTGATAGCCAACTTTCAGTCACAACAAGGACAGAGTAATAATCAACTAAACCCATCCTGCTGGCAAAGAGCTTCAGAAAACCAAGTCTAGGAACAAGCAGAAATGAGAAACGGACACCTCCCAGCACTGCTTCTACAAATGTTAGGAGGAGATGGGCCTACAGCATACATCTGTCTCTCTTTACAGGGGGATAAATTAACAGTAATAGAAGAAAACACAAGTAATTGAAAATGGAAAGTCTATGCCAGTGTGACCAGTGACCTTCATCTCCCATGATACCACAAGGACAGTCTCCACACAGAGGACTGTCCCTCAGCATAGTCTCAGCCATGAGAGCAGCATTCCACCTGCCTAGAGCATCATGCACAGAGACAGAATGATCTCTGTTGCAGCAGCAGCTTATGACCCATGGTATGCAAGCGTGCAGCATGGACACCCATGGTGGGCTCCATCCCTCTCCTGCCTGTTGCTATAGCTGTCTGCAGCCAGGTCTCCCTCTCCTCTACTCCCCAGCCACCCTACAAGGTGCTGTGGCATTAAGGAATCTGATTTTTACCCATCTCATGGGGAGGGGGATTTTTCATTAGCGCTTGTGTTCCTCTCCATCTTTCAGGATGAATCGTTGCTGTTTTAAGCACACAGCAAAGATTTATGCAGTAATAGATGTGGGGAATAGCTGTGGCTCTGGGGTCTCAGAACAATAATACATAATTCAGAAATTAATAGAGGGTAGCAAAGACAATGGGATTTGAAATGAACATTATCGGCCAAAGCAAAAGGAAAACTCCACAGGCTCATCATGTGCAGATGCTTCCACTATCCACACACCCAATTATAACTTTAGCTCTTACAAAGGGAACTGACTTAAACCATTAAATCTTTATTATTTTTTTTTCCCTGTGGTGGGAGGGGGAGTGGGAGTGCAGATTCCTTAAAGATAGAGAGTTTAAATTAAGCTTTAAAACTGTGACTGAGCAAGATTTAATACTGACAATTAGCCTGGACAAACAGTTAATCGTCCTGCAGGCATAATTTATATATTCTCTGTGCAACAGGGAGAGAATGTCAGCACATTGCACTGCAAATTAGTGCAATAAAAGAATCTCATAACCTCTAACAGCTCGGCTGTCTGACAAAGAGACATCATTCCTCTGCTCCCCATGCTGTTGCCTAGCCACACTCCCATCACCCTGGGCTGCTGCTCTCACCCATTAGACTTTATTTCCCAGCCATGTCCTGCTGCTTGGACCTTCCCCTGCCAGCCACACACCACTGGTGGAGAGTTCTGCCAGATTCCCTGGGATGAGCCAGCTTGGAGGTTTGGGGAGTAAAAGGTAAAAAAACCAAGCAAGCATCACTACAGGACACAGTGATAATTCGGGTCCTGGATTAGAAAAGCAATTAAACACGAGCCAAAGTGTAAGGATGGGGCTCAGTGGCAGCATGGGGCTTGGCCAAGCAGGGACAGACTAAGCCAAGCTCAAAAGCTGAGCTCAGGCACCAGCTTTCCAAGCTGGTCATTAGCAATCATGAACATCAGCTGAGGTGGTGGTAAAGAGACTTGTGTTCTTCCAAGTCAGATAACCCAGATAAAACAAGCAACTGAGGCTACTGAACAGCACATTTTTTTCCCCTGATGTTTAGTTGAAGAACATTGCCAGTGCTCATGTGTCTAGGCCCAATTGTGCTAAGAGTAATAAAAATCCCCCATAATGATTGATCTGGATGTTGTTATTTGGTAAGCACACACAAGCAGGGACACTTTCTAGCAGACTACTCTCATATCTCATTTCTCACATTCTTATGCTAAATCCCCCTTAGAGAAAGTTAAACGTGGGCTCGATTTTCCCTGTGTGTCCAAAGGCCATCACTACAATCCATGCCACATCCCAACAGAAAGCAGGAAATCCTACTGGAGAAGAAAAAGCAAAAAACCCTCTAACAACATAGTCCAGATCCAATATTATTTCAGTGGAGGCTTTCACAATGACTTCCTGACCTAAACTATTAAACACCATCCCCACGTCTACAGTGCAACAGATGAAGGACTCCAGAAATAGCTACAATTCAGTGGTGCATGTATTATACACTCTGCAAATTTGTTGAGGAACTTTTATGAAGGGGCCATAGAAAATTTAATTGATTGCTAATAAAAATCAGCACTATCTTTCCCTTCATCTACTAATACCATACAGGTGGCCTGCACTGCTCTTTTCTTCCACACAAAATTCTTTTCCCTGCTAAAATCCTTTGCCTTTTTTTGTGCAAAAGGAGCCTGTGGGAGGCTGCTATATGCAAAGAATTTGTTTTAAGAAAGGTAAAATATTAGATCCCTCAATATTAGTTACTAACCAGTGGGAGACACTAAGATATTGAAAAAAAAATTGTCTTATTCAAGTATATCCTTATTTCCTGTGAAATTAAATTTGCATTTCTTCTGGGGTAGAAGAAAAAGGAAGTGGGGAATTGAAGTCCAAAGAAAGCTAGTGCAGGGATAAAATATAAAACTCCTCTGGGACTTCCAGCTCTTAGGCACAGCAGGAAACTCAATACAGATTTACTTAAAATAGGTTAACTAGGCAGTTTGCCATCATCTTCTTTTAGCACTAGAGGACTCTGCTTTCGAAGGACACAATTAAAGGAAAGAGGAAGAATTAGGACTCAGCAGCACATTTCCAGCACCAGCACTGCCTTCTGCAGCACTCAGAGCAGATCATGTCTTTCTGCTTCACTTCAGCTATCAAAAATAGGGAGTTAAGAGACCAAGTGGGGAATCAGGGACAGGTTTGTGCTTCGCTCTTACCAAAGATCTGGTGCCATGTTTACCTACCTCCTAAAGACCTGGGGAAACTTATATAGGAATCATCTGATTTGCTTCCAGAAAACTGCCATGCAAAGCAGACCACAACCTTCATCACAGGGTTCAAATACAGTCCAATTTCACAACCAGCTCTAGAGTCCTCAGCACAGGAGACATGGACCTGTTGGAGTGGGTCCAGAGGAGGCCACAAAAATGATGTGAGGGCTGGAACCCCTCTGCTGTGAGGATAGGCTGAGAGAGTTGAGGTTGGATTAAATGAACTGGAAAGGTTTTTTTCCACCCCTTGCCATTCTATGATCCTTCTGTTCTGCCTGGCTATATTCACCACCCAGCAGCTAAAAAACCCAACAGCAGCACCTAAACACACCAATGCCCTCCCAGAGAAAGCTTTCAGAGATGCAAATGGCCCAGACTAATTGCCTGGCATCAAGATACATCAGAGGTAAGAAGCCACTACCGCACTGGCTTCCTGAAGATTTATGCTCCCTGACAGCGGTTCAGCACCAGACAATGTGTTTGCATAAATTGCTGAAAACACAACAGGTTTCCACTGCTGTTTCTCTAAAGGTGGCAATAGCTCACTCCAAAGCACACACACACAAAGCTAAAGGCACACTCACACACACTGTGTGTCTGCATTAAAAACACACTGAAATGTGGCTTTCAATATGGAATTTAAACAAAGCTTAGGTGAAGGGGGGGAAAAAAAAGCTTAAAACACAGAATACTTCTTGAGCAGTTACCACCATTTCTTAGTGCTATGGTGATTTTTCTTTTTAATGCAGCCAAGACCCTGGTCTTGTTCTCAGTTTGCCCCAAGACACCTACAGTAAGCCTCTGTGCTGAGAATTTGTTCATACTGATGTGAAAAAAGGCATTTTGTTTGCATTTGTCCAAACCTTTGTCCTCCTTGTAAATGAAAAGACCAAATATTTTTCAGGAATATATGACGTGGCTTTGTAAGGTCATTTGTTTCCTCCCCCAGCTCACACCTCTCTGGTATCTCAGGTCTTCTCCACAGGCAGGGCAAGCTTAATCCTAGAGCTGTTCTGCAGGGGCAGGGGCAGACCCTTGGTGAGACAGCGCTGCCTGTCCCTTGCCCGTGCCAGAGCACTCTGGGAAAGGAAATGTGTCTCCAAAACAGCCCTGATGCCTTGCAATAAGGGGAATTCAGAAGGAGCTTCTGAGACACAGGCCCTGGAGATCAGCTTACTTTCAGCACAGACAGCCACCAGACTTACAGGGCAAGAAAAATTAGGCAGTTTTTATGAGGCACTGAAAAACATTCCTGACAAATTTCCCATGAAGAGATGGCATTTTATAAAACCTTCTGTGCAAGAACAGCCCAAAACACCCTAATGTGACATGTATTTCATTCTCTTATTTTTGAATAATTATGCATTACTTTGCCTATAGTGACTAGGATTAACTTACTAAAAGAGTAGAAAGATTAATTTCTATTTACTATTTTAAAGTAGTCACACCTGCTAAATACTGATCAAAATACTTGATTGTCTTCTGTAGAGAAGAATGTCTTCTGTAAATAAATAAAGGTGCAAATAAGTGAAGGGAGCTACCTTTGGAAATGGCTATTTCTGGTGAGGTAGAAAGCCATAGCTTCAGCACAAGTGAACTCTTGGCAGTTAGCTGAGTTTTACTTTGTCACCATGACAAACTTTTTTCACAGTGGTTTTGGAAGAGCTGAGCATCACTTCTCCTAGCAAAGGCCAAGGCTAGCATCATATAGTTAAAAGTACTTGATTATCACCTGCCAACAGGCAAATTGAAGACCTGGCCAGGACCAGCTCCTACCAGGATGGATGCAGTGTTGCTAATTAAGTCCAGCAGCACTGCCTGGATGTGCAAAGTGCCTTGTGCAGATGAAGTGTCTTTCACACCTAGTCACTGTGGATTATAAATTTGTTCCAACAAAATTATCCCTTAATCATCCATTTTGTCAAATGAGGTTTCACATTAGCCATCCCCAAAATAGAAGTCAGTGAATGGTCTTTATCCACTTAACGAGGGTGGTAATCACTTTATTCCAATGACTACAGTCTGCAGCCCACTTACACACTTTATAGTACTAAAAGGATTCTTCTCACAGTTCTAACTTCCAGTGTTGGTTTAATGAGCTCCAGAAAAGGCAAATTACTTTTTAGAAGGACTGGGCTGGTTTAAGCACCTTTGCTTCTCCTATTGCAGCTCTCTAGGAGTTTGAAATCAAAATCTATTGTACAAACACACTTCCCATCCTTGGTGCCTGCTGCTGGCTTATTGGGAAGTAATTCACATGAGCAGAGAAGCTGCTCTTCAGTGGCCCCAAACTGCAATGCTAAGCAGCAGGCAGACCTCAGAGGAGGCTGAGCTCACTTTCATGTTCCTCCACCACCATTTTCTTCATTAGTAAATGAAATATATTCTGAAGGGTTTTTATTTCTCTCTGACACAGCGTTTGGACCCATTTTGAGCCTCATGAAGTTCAACAAGGCCAAGTGAAAGGTCCTGCACCTGGGTCAGGGCAACCAGTATCAATACAAGGTGGGGATGAAAGGTTTGAGAGCAGCCTTGCTGGGAAGGACTTGGGGGTACTGGTGAGTGAAAAGCTGGACATGATCTGGGAATGTGAGCTCACAGCCCAAAGCTAACCATTTCCTGGGCTGCATCCCCAGCAGCATGACCAGCAGGGATTCTGACTCTGCTCTGGGGAGACCTCACCTGCAGTGCTGGGGCCAGCTCTGGAGTCCTCAGCACAGGAGAGATAAGATTCTATTGGAGCAGATTCAGAGGAGGGCACAGAAATTATGCTGTAAGGGCTGGAAACCTTGTTCTGCTGTGAGGACAGGCTGAGAGAGTTGGGGTTGTTCAACCGGGAGAAGAGAAGGCTCCAGGGAGACCTTGTTGCAGCCTTTTCAGTACTTAAATGTCCTTAAGAAAGATGGGGACAGATTTTTTTAGCAGGGCCTGTTGGGAGAGGACAAAGGTTAATTTTAAACTAAAAGAGGGAGAACTAGGTGGAAGGAAGAAATGTTTTACGTAGAGTGATAAAGCACTGTCCCTGGTTGACCAGAGAGGTGGGAGATGTCCCATCCCTGGAACCATCCCGGGTCAGATTGTTTGGGGTTCTGAGCAACCTGCTCTAGTTGGGGATGTCCCTGGTGAGTGCAGGGGTGTTGGACTAGATAACCTTGAAAAGTCCCTTCCAAATCAAACCATTCTGTTCATCTATGATTTTAGGGCAGTTGTCTTTATTTTGCTCACAATAGGATTGATCTTTTGGGGCTTATGGAGGGATGAGAGGATACACAGATTAACAACATGGGATTTACAAGGAAATCTAAGAGAGCAGGGGGATACAGGCCACATTTTTAGGCTTACTAACATTAAAGGTGCCCCTTTAAGGAGTTAGTGCTAATGATCCAGCAAATTATTTCGATGGCGTCAAACCTAGCCTTCTGGTTCTGCAGAGCTGAAGAACCAATCTGGAGGTGCCCAAGTGGAAAATGATGTGGTTTGTGGAGGTCAGTATTTCAGGTCAGTGTTTGTGAGGGCTGCCTGCTCCTGCCAGGACTGCCCACAAATACATTACGTCTGGAGTCCCTCCCAGCGAGAGGGGGCGACCCCTGCAAAGATTACAGAGCAGCTGCAAGCACAAGGAAATAGGCTGCGAACGGTGGTGAAGTTCGTGCAGGGCTCTGTCAGCGTGGCAGGGTCCTTCCAGCAAACAGTAACCTGCCCAGCTTCAAGGTGGAGTGGACATGGCTGAAAGGTCGTTACCCCTCTGTAGGTAAACCAGGGAATACATAAGGTGGGGGAAAGAGATCCTAGGTGAAGCAGCTTTTTCCTCGATGAGCATCTCTGAGGGGAGAGCTGGGAGCGGAGCCTCCTGCTCAAATAAAGACACTGGAGGCAGTGTAGCTTTGCAAGCTCCAGTCTGATTTACTTCTCCTTACAGCACATACATCTCAGTGTTTTCACTCATTAGTGTTCTACACACCTCTGAATATCTGTATTTTGTGCTGGCTTGTCTTGGAATTTAGTCTCTTACATTTTCCAGCCTGAGTTTGCTGCCTGTTTCTCATCTTGTTAATTCTTTTTGGTTTCCCATCTGCCTTGGTTTATGAAGCACCTCTGAAACCAGCAAAAGCTTCCAGGAGGGTGGCTGGCAGAGCCAAGACAGCCATTGACAGCAAGGCAGCTCCATGAGCAGCACAGGGAAAGGAATGACTTCTCATCTCAGTGTAGGATCAATGCCTGCAAATTGAGCTCTTTCACAACTGGGACGGGGACAGGAGTTCTCCAGGGGCCACCACAAGGTCCAAAACACATACTTCAGAGGTCTCCTAGAAATAGAGGATCAAGGTGTAACTCCTCCTTTCCCCAGCACAGGAGGCCACTGAGCATTTGCATGATTTGTCATAACAAGGGATGGAGGGAAAGTTACAATAGAAACTGAGATACAATTAATTACCTGTCAGCTGAAAATGAAAGACCTTCTGCTCCCAATATCTAACCTAGTTTAATTATAGGTGTCTGGAGCCAGGGAGCCTGTGTGTTCACGTGTGTGGTAGGGGGTGGGAAAAGGCAGCTCGCTCTCCCCCACTGCAATCCTGCCTCCAACCTCTCACTGTACCTGTTTCTGATATGTGCAATAAGCATGAAGAAGGGCTTTGGATTACAAAGAGAGACCTCCCCCCCACCTTGTAATTACCAAATTAACACATTCTAATGGGTGAAGTACTCCAGCAGCAGACTATGATTAATGCACAAGTCCAATTAGCTGCAGATTCTTTCCCTCTAATTTTAGCCCACTTAAATAGCATGAGACAATCTGTAATGTCTCTGGGGTGAACCTCCCCTCTACACAGGCTCCCTCCTCTGCCATTTAATGAAATCTCTGGTGCTTAATGCAAGAGGCAGCTCAACTCTGCCACTCTGCTGGAAACCTTGTTCTGGTGTGGCAAGTGCATCGCTGAGGCACAGGCAGGAGACAGCTAGTGACAAAAAGAACACCTCACTTCCAAAACATCAGCTGATCTGCTGTCACACCAGGTGGAGAGGCATGGACAGCCTTAGAAAAACCATATTTAAGCTCCCTAAGAATGCTGCCTGGTACTCAGTCACATGGGTTCCCAATCTGGCTCCCAGCTAAACAGCAGTCCATTACTCTAACAGCACCATAAATACACAAGTTGTTAGAACACTCATTTCTTGGACAAAAAAATCTTGGTTTCTTTTCCCTTGAAAGAAAAGCAAGATGAATTCCTCAGAAATGGCCTTTCCTGAGCCCTGTTTTCAGTGTAAGAGGTTTTGGTTTCCAATTGGCCCCAACAGTGGTTTCACTGGTTTAGTGGTGAACAAACCCAAGGACTGAGGAAGAGGAGAAAGCAAATCAAAAAGAAGCTCAAAATACTGCAAGTGGTCCAACTCAGCCTAAGAAGGAAAAAGGAAAATGGTACTCTGTGCAGAAGCTGGAGGAAAGCTCAGTCCAACAGTGATAAAACAACCTTTCAATAAGAGCCTTTGCCTAACAGGGAAACCTTAGGATGATGAGGCAGTGGTGATCCTCCACAGCCAGCATCTGAATACAGGCCTCTGAGGAGCACCCATGGGAACCTGGGCAGTAGGCAGCATGTGCTCCCTGGGCAAACTGTCCAAGTAACTGTTTGGAAAGGGTCCTGTGTCTCCCTTGTTCAGCCAGGGAAGCGCAAACATCAGCCACCACTAGGATTCATGTCCAAACTAGATCCCTCATGCTGCAGGAAAAAGAAGATGAAGATAAGGTTGCAAGAAGCCAAGTGGTGCAACTTACTCTGTAGCAGAGTACCAAGAACTAAGACAGGAATAGAACAGTCTCAGAAGAATCTCTTTCTGGATACAGACACTTCAGAAAGTGGCATTTGCCCTGACAGTAGTGCCCAGGCACTACACATCTAAGGTGTGCAATTGCTGCCTCTCTCCTCCTTCCCTTCAGTGTCCCCTGCAACAGCCCAGCACTGGAGTGACACCTCATCCTGCAATAGGTCACACAGGCAATGCTCTACAGAGCTCAGGGGTGAACTGTCTGCTTCTCCAAAGCCATTATCTGGCAAAGCAGGTCTCTGATGCCTTGGGAAAGCCAGGACCTGTGTAAGGGGCAATGGTACAATGTTTCAGAGCTATTTACAATATCCTGTCAGCTTCTTCATAGTCAAGGAATGTCCCTCTCCCAACATATATACTTCCCCAGGTTAGGAATGGCAGAAGGAAGAGGTTCCTAAAAGGGTAACATCCAGAGGAGCAGTCAGGTTGCATGTCTTGTTTCTCCCTAGTTGGTTTGGGGTTTTTTGCATGAAGTTCTTCAATGGCAAAGTTTGAGTGGGTAACAACAACAAAAAAATTGCCCACCAGAGTTGGAGGGAGCACTCATATGTGCCCACAGTGCCTCTGACCTGGGGGATCCACAACATTAGGAGCTGGTTTATAAAGTTCAACCCCACTGTCAGGGAGAGGAACAGGAGGAAACCACGAGCACGGGCTGGTGACATGTGACACGGTCACAGAGCAAGTCTACAGCAGAGCAAACAGTTCCCTCTATGGCACTGCTGATACCCTCTCCACCCAGCTTAGGACAAAACTCTCTCGCCACCTTGAACAGACACACCAGTGTCACCTGCACCAAGCTGATTATTTATTTTAAACATAACCTCATATTTGTATTCATGAAATACACTGAAGTAGCAGCAGCAGCAGGTTCCTTACCAAACCACTCCCAGCACTGCCCCTTTTTGCCTTCCCTTGCTTTTTATAAGACATAAAGAAATCCAGTAAAGCTTTCTAAGCAGATGATGTTGTATACAAAATATTAATGCTGCTTATCCCTAAATTGATATTTCTTTGAAGACTTCTAATAAAGCCCAGTTCCTCCTGAGCCTTAACCATGACAAACGTCAATAAATGTTATGAGTCCCTGAGGCTGAATTTTAAAGGAGCATTAAAGATTAAAGAATGCACAGGTCAATTACTGAAACAAGCAAATGACTTTAGGAGTAATTACATATAATTTTGCCTTGTTTATTTTGCATTAGTTATAAGTGTCCATAATCCTATGTCCCCCCCCAGGGTCTCTTATGGTTTGGGTTGAAAAATCCCTTCATCTCTCATTTGATTGGAAGTGCGGTTGCCAGGGCCAAAAAGTGGTTTTAAAAATGGTCTTCTGGTGCCATATTTATATCTATGGACACATATAAACACATATACATACAGATACCCCCTCCCTCTGGTATCTCTTCTATCTGGCATGTGTGTACCTGCCTGTCCCAAGCCCTCTGAAGCTGTGTCCCCATACCCCTACTGGCACAGCCCACTTAGCTTCAGTAGGGCCAACAGTTCTCCATTTCAATACCCACGTAAATGGATGAAGCTACTAAGTGGCTTTTTAAAGTCTATATTATTCACACATGAAGCAATTGTACCTCCAGGTAAAACCAGGGAGATGAGACAGAGCTAAGAACCTGAGCTGCTTTTCCAACCCTGGGCATCTCAGCTCATCCATCACCTCCTGCCTGTGTGCACACATCACACTGTGCTCTTTTAACATCAGCCTGAGAGTTACTGCCCTGAGACCTCATGGCTCAAGAGGAAAACCTTCACCTGCTGACACCAGAGGTTGCCACCATGTACATTTTTACTTGCTCAGGTACTAACTGTTGGCCAAACCAATGCTGACCCAACCACCAGAGCTGGTGGCACAGCAGGACTGGCTCTTTGAAGGCACAGCAGTGCTGGAGGGGGGAGGTGCTGTGGGGAAGGGAGGACCAGTGGGAGAAGAGGAAGCTCTTGTGCAAGGCTTTCACTCACTCTTCATTTCTTCTGGGTTCTCAGCTTGCACTAGATTTGCAGACCATCTACATAACTCTCATGAAGCAAATTTGATGTTCAGGGCAGCCTCAGCATCTCTCACATGGCCATTCTGTCTCTAATGTCATTTTATAGTGTGTCTGTTCATAACAGGGATAATAAAATAAATTCTGGGCAGAGGGGGAGTTTGAGGAACACATTATGCAGGAATCTGGACCTCTTTACAGCCAGCAGGAAGAGGAAGCTCAGTAATGGACATGTCATAATCTTTCTGGGCCAGTTAATATACGTCCAGCCTTACCCTGATGTTTCCCTGCACTCCACACAGCCAGCAGAAGCCCATTTCTTTTAAGTGATTTTGATAAGCTGATTGATGCAGTCCCTGTTTTTCTCATATGTGCGTGGTTGTAAGAACCTGTCTGCCTGATGCCATGGGCTTCTATCTAATAAAGGACCTATAATGTACTTATTTTCCTCAACCATGACTTTCCTCCACTTTCCCCTGCAATTTACTACTTTAGAGAAATTTAATCTGCTGCTGAAATTCACTGGATTATTAATGGAGAGCCAGTGCACAGCCTCACCATAATTAAACTACACACCAAGGGGGGAAAAAAATAAATAAAAAGATCTCAACACTCCCCCCCCCCAGTGCTCAAAAAACATCAAGGATTTCACTCCAACTCTTTGGAGCCAAGACATGGAAAGCCAGGCAGAAGAGCTTCCTCAGTCACAGAGCTGTTTGCTGGCCTTTGTGTAGCCAAAGTGGCATCAAGCTGCTTCCAGGAGGCTGCATAAAAATCCCTCACTGGAAGAAGCACACATGCAAATTCTGGGCTGAAAGAGGGACAGGCTCCCTCCTTGGCAGAGAAGTAGTTTAGGAAAATGCTGCCACAGGAGGCTGCAGAGGCCAGAGGAGTAATCTAAATGCATAGATTCACACTGCAGGAATTTACTGGTGGCTTGGATGTTCCTGCTGCAACCTCTGTTGTAGGAATCTCTTCAGCTGCTGGCAGAGCAGGACAGGACAGAAGTACTCTGCTCTGCTGGGACCAGTACCTCCAGACATAGGGCATGTACAGAAACCTGCAGTGACCTACAAAATCAATTTCCCAGGCTTGCTTTCAGCCCAAAGCCAACAATAAGACTATCCAGCCCCTGCCCAGAGATGCTGAGGCTCAGGAGTTCAACCCACCATAGCACCAAGGCACAGGACATCCCTTTAGCAGGCAAAACCAGGCCATCTCTTAGACTCCAGCCTAACACACGGAAGGACTTCACCTGTACCTCCTGGACTCCAACCTAACACACAGAAAGACTTCACCTGTACCTCATAGACTCCAACCTGACACATGGAAGACCTTCACCTTTATCTCAGGTTCCCATGCAGCACAGGGCAACACTGAGATGAAGTGATGTCAAACAGATGAGACCAGGGAACCTGAGAGCAGCTCATCTAAGCTCCTTCAGACTTGAGCAGATCAAAGAAGTGTCATGAAGTTCTCTGGTGTGGTAGTTGGTTTGCTGTCAGCCTCATGGTGCAAGGTCATGAATGGAAGTCACTGGGAGCACTTTTGATCTTGACACATCATCTGCTCCAGGGATGAGAACTATGACATTTTCTCTGGGGCTGAGATGGGATTCAGAAGCCATAGAAGATGGCCAGGCCACTAGATGAAGCCCTCTCACTTTACTTCAAAGCAGCCAGAGAAAACAAGGCTACCAATTTCTTTTCTTTTCTTTCTCTCTCTTTTTTTTGAGAGTGTCTCTTTTCATTTGTCAAACCTCCACAGCAGGATTAAGCTCTAAAGAGAATAAAGAGAACATCTGGCACAATACAGGCTGAGGCAAGAGACATAGGGACAGCATTTCTTGGGAAGAACAGGGGAAGGAGGTGGAATGCAAAAGGAAAACAATGTGATGTTATCTCTGCTCCTTTCACTGGGACTCTGCTGGGCTTTTTCTCCTCAGCTCTGCACTCCAGCATAACACACCTGTGAAAACACCAGCTGGGCAGCCAGGAGCCTAGATTTGCAATGAATACACTGGTGGGAAGGGCTGACCAAGAACAAACAAAAGAAAGAAGGAGAGAAAGAAATGCTAGTAATTGCTTTTATGTCAGAGCTCCAAAGTGCTGACAAATGTCAGGGTTGCAAACCTGCAAAGCACTTCAAAGTCCCACAGAAAAGATTCCTCTCCTGCCTCATTCTGTACAACTTGCTAAGCAATTTACATGCAACAGAAACCAAAAGCTGGAAGAGTAAAAGAAAAAAGTTTTGAATAAAACCAGATTCAACATTTCTGCAAAGAAATCCCACTGATACATTACTTTCAAGAGCAGGTGCACACATGAATAACCAGAGCACCCCAAAACTAAGTTAAAAATAGAATGACAGAATCATAGAATGCCCTGAGTTGGAAGGGATCCATGAGGATCATTGAGACCAACTCCTGTGTATTCACAGGACAACCCCAAAAATTATACAAGGTGCCTGAGGGTGTTTTCAAAATGCTTCTTGAATTCTGTCAGGTTTGATGTCCTGACTATTTCCCTAGGGACCCTGTTCCAGTGCTCCACCACCCTCTGGGGGAAGAGCCTTTTCCTGATTTCCAACCTAGGCTTCCCTGGCAGAGCCTCATCCTGTTCCCTCAGGTCCTGTCACTGGTCACCGGAGAGATCAACTCCTGCCCCTCCACTTCCCTCATCAGGCAGTTAAAGACTATCATGAGGTCTCTTCTCAGTCTCCTTTTCTCCAGGCTGAACAAACCAAGTGACTTTTGCCTTTCCCATATGGCTTCCCCTCCAGACCCTTCACCATCTCTGTGGCCCTCCTCTGGATGCTCTCCAACAGCTCAAGCATGCTGCCAAGGACAGAGTCCCCACTGATTTCAGCTGTTCAGAGCTAGCATTTCTCTGTTAACCTGGCAAAACACATTCTTTTTAAGCTATCAAAAGCTGCAATTACAGGTGGATGTCTTAAGGGAGAATAAAGCTCATGCCCAGCAGCAGGGTCAACCCTTCCTTGGCAAGGTCAGGGTGCTGCTGCACACTGGACAGGCTGCAGTGTTTAGAGGCACTGGACACCACAGAGTTCTGAGTTGGAGTTAGGGTTTGGTTGGGATGGTTTTGGTGGGGTTTTTGGTTTGGTTGTTGTTGTCAGGTTTGGGGTTTTTGGGTTTGAGGTTTTTTTCTTTTAAATAAATGGGTAAATGTTTCCACCTCCTCCAAGTTTTCTCAAAGGTAGTTAACTATTTTCCCAAGACTAAACCAAACAAACACATCTGAAAAGAGCTGAAGCAGAGCCTCTACCACTGCAGCCCAAGATTTCCTGCTCAAAACAGGGAGCTGTTAGGTAACCTTAATTACAGAATCATCGAGGTTGGAAGAGACCTCCAAGATCATCAAGTCCAACCATCAGCCTGTCACCACCATGCCACTAAACCCTGGCCCTAACTACCACATCTGGATAGTTTTTGAACTCCTCCAGGGATGGTGATTCCACCACTTGGCAGCCTGGGCCAATGCCTAAAAACTGTTTCAGGGAAGAGATTTTTGCTAATATCCAGTCCAAACCTCCCCTGGTGCAACCTGAGGCCATTTGCTTTGCCAGACCTGCCCAAAACACACAGAGTGCAGGTATTAAGGAAAAGGTATTTTGCAGGTATTTCTTTTTTTAGCAGAAGGCTCACCAATGTCATCTCCTTCAAAATCTTGATCTAAGCCATGGCAGTGGGCACACAGAGAGGAGCAACAAGAATTCCAAAGCTGTAAGCGTCTCTGCATCCCTTCCAGAAAGGTTTTCAGTTCCCTATCTGGAAACAGGTGAAAACTGAAAGGAGATAGATCTCTGCCTATATCTAAAAAGAAAACTTTAAAAAACTGTCATTTGTGTCACCTAGGACTGAAAAGAGAAGGAATTTCATGGCTGAGAGCAGTTGCTTGACTTTGGAGTGCAGCTTGTTGTTGGTATTTATTTGCCAGGCTCTAGTCCCTATGCTTCCTTCACTGGTTGGGAAGGTTTTGTGCAGGGTATTTGTGAAGGATGATTGACTACAGGGAGTCTTTGTTGTACTATCTGCTGTAATTATTTTAATTCAAACACATTCCCTTATAGGACTGACATCATAAACGCTGTTTTCTATAACAAATAGCTGTCAAGGCTGTCAAGCAGCTCTGCTTACTGTTTTATATCATTACGATATTTAATTTCAACTCTGCCTTCTTTGTCAAATGTTCTCCAGATTTCCTTTCCCTGGTAGCAGCTCAGACAGACACCTTCAGTTTCAAACAGATCCTTCTCTAGGGTGAGGTCAGAAAAAGAAAGAGACAGGGAATTTGCAGGGAGATGCTGGTAGCTCAGTGGGAACTCATGGCTACTCAACTTCCCTCCAGCGCATTACTGTACATATGGGTGTTATTAACTGCCAGCCTGGCTGGGGTTTATGACATGCTCAGACTCAAACCTTCTTAGTAAGAAGATCACAAAGAAGCCTTTCTATTATCAGGTTTTAAACAGGACCAGGAGCTGATAGAAACAGACAGCACTTAATTCCCAGCTTCTTCCTGTGTTTCTCATTTATCTGGCTTCCAGCCTTCCTTGTTAAGAGAAAAGCTGTGCTTCAAAAATAAACACTTCATAGTCCTCAAAGGAGAAAGGCTGTGGCACCTCCATCCCTGGAAGTGTTCAAGGCCAGGTGGGATGGGCCTTTGAGCAGTCTGGTGGAGTTGAAGGTATCCCTGCCCTCAGCAGGAGATTTGGACTAAATGATCTGTAAGGTCCTTCCACCCCAAAACATTCTGTGATTCTAGAATCCAGAGCCACCACCATGCAAGTAAATTACTGGAGCCCTTGGAGGCTTTGCTTAGAACACAGTGTTTGCTTAGAAAAAGGTACATTTCTGTGCTTGTTGCTCTCTTGTTAGCTGCTCTGCCCTGACTTACAGACTCACCTGGCCGACACCTGCTCTATTTGATCCACCTTTGAGTTTGTTCCTGCAATTCAAAGAATTCTCCTCTGCTCGCTGTTGACATCTCAAACAATCTGATGAGAAGTACCCAAGAGCCCCAAATACTGTGTTGTTATTGTGCTTGATTGAAATGCTAATCATTTTACAAAAGACAAAGCAGGGAGCTGCTGTTTCAGGAGAGTTCTGGAATCAGGTCCTCTCCCACATGTAGTTGTTGCCCTTTACACACACCTGTCCATACAGAGGGAGTCACAAATGCCCTCATATCTGCTTCTCTCTTTTCAGAGCAAGAGAAGAATAAAGCAGCAGAGAGTTCCTGGTGAGCAGGAGCAGCCCAAAGGGAAGCAAGATGCAAGGGTATTTGTGAAGGGGTTGAGCACAGCCCACCCTGCCCACAGCAGGCTGCAGAAAAACCAGAGACCTCAAGACTCTCCCAGATGCTCTCAGCCTTGGTGGGAAAAGACCCTGTGTGTCCAGAGTGTTCACAGTTCTCCAGGGAAGAAGCCACCTTCACACACCTGGTACAACACAATCTTGATTCTGGGCTATTAACAGAGATCACAATTAATGAGAGGCAAGCATGGCATGACTCTTTCCATGGCAGAATAGGACTTCTCTACACAATCACCAGTGCACACACAGCCATAAAGACAAAACAAACCCCCAGCTCCCTCTGAAGGAATTAGCACTAGCATACCAAACATATCATTTGCTCACCCACTGAGACATGGGGCCACAGCCTGTTAGGAGCCCTGCACATGCTCTGCTCTTTGGAGCTTATCATTTAATTAAAAATAATACACAGGTTTGGGTGACCAAGTCAAGAACATAGACCCAGACCAAGCTGCTCTCCTTCCCCTCTCCTATCCTCCCTGCCTGCCATGTAGAGGTACATAACACAGGTATAGAACACTGTAACCTTGCTTTCCACCACAAAAAATGCTATAAACCATCAATAAATTTTACTGACTTTACAGTGACCTTCATGAGGACTGGAAGAGTCACATCTGAACACCAAAGATGGAGCTGTAAATATTTCATCTGTGCAGTAAACACAGTGCAGAAAGCAGCAAGTCACTTCCCGTGGCGGGGGCTGCTCGGTGAGCTCTGCTGCTGTGCCGAGATGGAGATTTATCTGCTGCTTCAGGAAGAAGCTGGGCACAAAGGCAGAGCAGCTCACAGAAAGCTCTCTTATTCCCAGCAGTTTCATGTCACCGGCAGTGGCTGCTGCCTCATTACAGAGCAATTCCCCAGCTCCAAGGGAATGGCAGGGAACAGGAGCCAGGCTGGCAGCAAAGCAGAGGTGTTAACTGCTCCTCCAGTGAGGCTCTGAGCCAGCAAAGCACTACAACGTGTTGGAGTTTGACAAAGTGAGACGTCCTCTGGATGCTATGGAGTTCATGGCACCTAGGGTTTTTCTTCTGCAGACCCTGGGGTTGGGCTTTGGAGGAGGGTTCATGTTTTATCCCAGCCATACAGATCGTTTAGGAATCCAAGAGCATTCAGAGCCAAGCAGAATTCTCACTATTGTAAGTAAGCACAAGCTGACCTGTTACCAACAGGAAAACAGAGTGTCCTTGCCCTGCTTTGGAGGGTAACTGCACCCTGGATGTACTATACAACTGCCTATGCTCCTGTCTTCCACCACTCAGATTGGATGCTCCCAGACTCTACAGGTGTGGGTCATGGTGCTGCCGAATGCCACAACCACTATCTCAGTACCATAGTCCCACCTCCAGACACCCCCACCACTCACTGTGCCTTGGCTCTGGGTTTCTGCTCTTTGATACAGAGCCACAGAGAATCACAGAATGTCCCCAGGTGGAAGGGACCCACAGGAGTTGAGTCCAGCTCCTGCCTATGCAAAGAACAACCCCAAAGTCACTCCATGTGGCTAAGAGCATTGTCCAAATGCTTCTGGAATTCCATGACAGTTGGTCCCATGAGTGCACCCCTGGGGAGCCTGTTCCAATGCTCCACCACTCTCTGGGTGAAGAACCTTTGCCTAATATCCAACCTGCCCCTCCCCTGGCACAGCTTCAGGCCATTCCCCTGGGTCCTGTCACTGGTCACCAGAGAGAGGAGATCAGCTCCTGCCCCTCCTTCATCTCTGGTGAGGAAGTTCTAAACTGCAATGAGGTCTCCCCTCAGTCTCCTATCCAGTGCCTGCAACAGAGAAATAAGGCCCCATGACCCTGGTGCACTTTGTGAGCTCCTGCTGCTGATGGTGGCCCTCCAGGAGTAGGTGGCCAAGCTTCATTCAGTCCTAAGGACCACAGCAGCAGTAGCCACGTACATTCAGTGAAAGGCTATTCAAAAGAGACCATTTTGTCTTACCAGTGATTTCCACTAAGGAAACAGAGGTACCTCCTGTCTGCTAAGACAAGGAGGAGGACAGTAAGTCTACTACCAGCTGAGTTCCCCTGCAAGAGTGAGCATCAGTTTACACAGGACACAAGCCAAAGAGTTTAAGCCTGTCTCACAAAATGGTCTGTTCTGTCCACTTTTAAATGCTTTACACACCCAAGGACACCCTCCTTCATTGCATTAACAGTACTCTGGATCCCCAATGTGCAAGTGACTCAGGAGAATGGTGCCTGGACCCCAGGACCCTCCCTCAGAAAGCCCAAAGCCCCTCAGTACCTTCAGTTTTCTTCATCCCCACATGCCCTTGTAGCACCTCTGCCACACACATCCAACCTCTTGCCCACAGCCCAGACTCATCATCCTTCCACCAACCTAGATGTGTTGTTGTGCTGCTAGATTTCTTAGGGCAAACCCACATCTACAAGACTATCCCCAAGGATCTATCCCTTTGTCCTCCAGCACGCACTGCTAGGACACATGCAGGTAAAATGCCTTCTGCTAGGATGGTGCCAAGAACAAGGAAACCTCTGAGGGTTTAGCTGACAGCTTCCACACCAGCTTCCTTCCCCAGCTCCATCACTCTTGCTTGCTGGCAAGGGCTTGGGCTGCAGGAAAACTTGTCTGAAGGATATGAGGGTAAGGAGAGGCTCCCACCTCTGCTATCTGTCCTCAGATGTCCTTCTTTATCCTGATAGCTGCAATTAGTCCTAAATCTTCAGCTTTCTCCCCAGGTGGAATAGCCCAGCTTGCCCTGACATGGCCTGCTGCTTTGGATCATCCTATCTTCCCTGTGGAATGATCTCAAATCTCAGTCCTGCTAAAGTACAAGCAGCTCCTCTAGTAGCTTCAGAGGCCAGGGACAACCCAAAAAGTGCCATGCCATGGCATGAGGCAGCAGCCCATCTTGGGTCAGTCACCCACCCAGAGACCCTCATGAATGCATGCACAAAGACAGTGTTCAGCCAAGCAGAGGCTGCTCAGTTTGTGAAGGGTTAGCTCTTGAGAGTAAAGCGTTAGTTTTGTCTGGCAATGGCTCCCAACCCCCCCCCCCCCCCCCCCCGATTTATTTCTGCAATTGTAATTAAGGCCCTGACAAAGTGGTTTAGCTGCCTGAGTCTTTTGTTCAATTTATTGATTAGCTATTTCTCAGAAGTTCATTACCATCCAGAGGCTGGGAATTGGGAATTGGGTCTATGTGGTTTTTCAAGGCTTCATCTCTGCTTCAGATGATTAAATGCAGCCACAACACATCCATCCTGCATTGAACAGCTCTGCCCAAGGTCAAACATTCATGCAAAACAGGAGTGCATATCTGCATGTCTAAATATCATCTGCATGAATTTCCAAGAGGATGTTTTTGAAGCCTTCCCGGCAAGTGGAGGGGGGGGGGAAGAAAAAAAGATGTGTTTATGGAGGTAAGACAGGTCATATCTTAATGCTCTCAATACAATATCCTTTAATTATAAACTAATAAGTAAAAAAAACAATAAATCACAAGACCAACTCCCTCAAAGTAGGAATGGGGGAGGTGTGGAATTGCAACTGACACAAATCAGCAGCTCCTGCTCAGAGTGGAGGGTGAACGACAGGGTGGACAATTCTGCTAGACAGAAACATGGAGGAAATCCTGGATACCATCATCCATCTTCTACTGGGGGAAACAAAAGCCTCTGGTACACAATGCTGTCCCCATCAGCAATCTTCATTAAGTTCAATATTTATCACAAGGACAATATACCACATT